>SJYO01016727.1:1384178-1475049 GCA_006410555.1 Capra ibex
TCTCTTTACGTTTAGTTTTGGTGTTACTCCATGGTGAAGTGTGGTCAGTCTTACCGACGCTAGGTTTTCAGATGTTCGTTATTTACGACCTCTCCCACACCTCTTTTCCCTTGGGAGAATGCGAGAACCACCCTTACGTTTGATCATGTCGGTGATACCTCTTCTCACACCTCTAAGGAATTTTTTGACCTTTATCTTGACGGAATACTGTCACGGAATACTGACAACCCGTATGAGTGTTTCCTTTGGTCTTAACTTTCTCTGTGCACATGGGGTCACAAGTAACGTCGTGACAAATATTATCGGTCCTGTACCTTCGTTGGATCTACAGGTAGTCGTCTACTTACCTATTCTTTCGACACCATGTATATGTGTTACCTCATAAGTCAAGTCAAGTCAACGAGTCAGCACAGGCTGAGAAACACTGGGGTACTTAGCGTCGTGTGGTCCGGAGGAACAGGTAGTGGTAGAGGACCTCAAGTGAGTCTGGGTGTAGGTAGCTCAGTCACTACGATAGGTCGGTAGAGTAGGAGATAGCAGGGGAAGAGGACGGGGGTTAGGGAGGGTCGTAGTCTCAGAAAAAGTTACTCAGTTGAGAAGCGTACTCCACCGGTTTCATGACCTCAAAGTCGAAATCGTAGTAAGGAAGGTTTCTTTAGGGTCCCGACTAGAGGAAATCTTACCTGACCAACCTAGAGGAACGTCAGGTTCCCTGAGAGTTCTCAGAAGAGGTTGTGGCGTCAAGTTTTCGTAGTTAAGAAGCCGCGAGTCGGAAGAAGTGTCAGGTTGAGAGTGTAGGTATGTACTGGTGTCCTTTTTGGTGTCGGAACTGATCTGCCTGTAATCAACCGTTTCATTACAGAGACGAAAACTTATATGATAGATCCAACCAGTATTGAAAAGAAGGTTCCTCATTCGCAGAAAATTAAAGTACCGACGTTAGTGGTAGACGTCACTAAAACCTCATAATGAGTCGGTAATTTTTATTATGTAAACTTAGTCAAGATTACTCCACCTATTTTGATCTCAGATAATATGTCTCACTTCATTCGGTCTTTCTTTTTGTGGTTATGTCATATGATCGTGTATATATACCTTAAATCTTTATACCATTGTTATTGGGACATACGCTCTATCGTTTTCTCTGTGTCTACATATCTTGTCAGAAAACCTGAGACACCCTCTCCCGCTCCCACCCTACCAAACCCTTTTACCATAACTTTGTACATATAATAGCATACACTTTGTCTAGCGGTCACTTCTAAACTCCGTACTATGTTCCACGAACCCCGACCATGTGACCCTACTTGGTCTCCCTACCCTACCCCTTCCTCCACCCACCCCTCGAGTCCTACCCCTTGTGTACATGTGGGCACCGTCTAAGTACAGTTATATACTGTTTTGGTTATGTTATAATATATCATGAATCGGAGGTTTTTCTATTTATTTATTTCACTTTTTTTTTTTAGTTCCTTTCTCCGAAACGAATGAGAAGCAGAGAAAGGGGTACAACGTGTGTGTCATGCTTTTGTTTTGGTTTATTTTGTGTTGTTTGATTCGTTTTAGGATATGACCTCTCATATGTCAAATGGAGGTACTTCTGACTTATAATGTCTTTGTTTGAGTACTTTATCACTCGTAGACTCATCGACAGTGACAGTCCATCAATAGTAAAAAGTCAGACCGAGTCTGTCCAATAAGTTGACCCCTTCAAATGATTTGGGTCCCTAAACCAAGACTCCTGTATTAATACCCAGTACTAATGGACTTCCGGAAGTTATACGGACTCCTATATCTTTCACTAAATTCGGTCCCGAGACTTGTCACTGGAAACGATTACCTGAGTGACACTGGAAACAGACTCTTCGAGAAGGGTTTCCTTTGAAGGAGTGTACAAAGAGAGGTGAAGTTGAGAAAAACTAGGTCCTTCTTCCGGGTTACACATACATTAAGAACTTATAAGGGAAACTTTAAAGTAAAACCACCAAACAGAGTATTGAGTTAAAATATAGACTATATAAAACATGGAACCCAGAAAATAAACGTTGAAGATTAAATTCCAAGACGTCACACCCTTAACTCTCTCTAAACCACTAAGAAAAGAAGAAATACGAATAGACATAAAAGGATTAAAAGATACTATTGGTGTATAATAAAAATTTTACCGAAGGGACCACCGAGTCTACCAGTTCTTAGACGCACGTTACGCCCTCCGTATCCAAACTAAGGACCCAACCCTTCTAGAGGACCCCCTCCGGTACCGTTGGGTGAGGTCACATGAACAGACCTCTTAGGGTACCTGTCTCCGCCGACCACCCGATGTCAGGTACCCCCAACGTTTCTAGCCTACACTGACTCGTTGATTCGTGTGTGTCGGGTGTAAAAATTTTTACTCTTTTTAAGTATACTTTCACAGTGAATTAAAGGAATAGAAAAATGGAGATTTTACGAGTTACTATGAACCTGTTTACACATTAACTGTGATAAGCACATGTCTTTATAAAATATGTACTTGTTCCGTTTTGTCATTAAGATACCGTTCATTAACAGGAACATGGGATAATCCACTGTGTGACACCGATTAACAGGGTAAAGACTACCTCAATTGTAACTAGTGAAAAAGTACTGCCTAGACAGACCAAAAAGATAATATCATAACGAAAAAAAGTAAAATTAATTATTTATAAACACCCCACTGTGGAACTCTAGTCCATTTTGGACTTAGGTGGAAGGGTAAGGAATAGGGTGGAAGTGGATAGTTAAAATCGTAGATAACTATTCTATATAATAATGGTACAAGTCAAGTCAAGTCAGGTCAGTGAATCAGCACAGGCTGAGAAACGCTGGGGTACTTAGTGTCGTGTGGTCCGGAGGGACAGGTAGTGGTTGAGGGCGTCAAGTGAGTCTAAGTGCGGGTAGTTCAGTCACTACGATGGGTCGGTAGAGTAGGAGACAGCAGGGGAAGAGGAGGACGGGGGTTAGGGAGGGTCGTAGTCTCAGAAAGGGTCACTCAGTTGAAAAACGTACTCCACCGGTTTCATGACCTCAAAGTCGAAATCGTAGTAAGGAAGGTTTCTTTAGGGTCCCGACTAGAGGAAGTCTTACCTGACCAACCTAGAGGAATGTCAGGTTCCCTGAGAGTTCTCAGAAGAGGTTGTCGTGTCAAGTTTTCGTAGTTAAGAAGCCGAGAGTCGGAAGAAGTGTCAGGTTGAGAGTGTAGGTATGTACTGATGACCTTTTTGGTATCGGAACTGATCTGCCTGGAAACGACCGTTTCATTGCAGAGACGAAAAGTTATACGATAGATCCAACCAGTATTGAAAGGAAGGTTCCTCATTCGTAGAAAATTAAAGTACCGACGTCAGTGGTAGACGTCACTGTGACAAAGGTGACAAAGGGGTAGATAAAGGGTACTTCACTACCCTGGCCTACGGTACTACAAGCAAAAGACTTACAACTCGAAATTCGGTTGAAAAAGTGAGAGGAGAAAGTGATAGTTCTCCGAAAAATCAAGGAAAAGTGAAAGACGGTATTCCCACCACAGTAGACGTATAGACTCCAATAACTATAAAGAGGAAATGGATTAATTTACTGGGATTAAAGTGGATACATTTCAAGGTTTTACCACTTCTAATAATGAATTGTCGTATCTAACGACAACATTTAGTGTAGTAAAAAGTTGTCTCAATATAGAAACGAAAATTATCAATTGGAAAGATCTGTCTACTAGGATAACACTTTGTTACCACCAAGATACTGGAGTCAAATTTTTATCTTTGTAAGA
Source organism: Capra ibex (assembly GCA_006410555.1). Lineage (NCBI taxonomy): Eukaryota > Metazoa > Chordata > Mammalia > Artiodactyla > Bovidae > Capra > Capra ibex. The sequence goes on from SJYO01016727.1 coordinate 1,387,963, forward strand.
ATTCTCCTTACCAACTACCTAACGAGTTAAAAGTATTACAAGTAGGAGCAATTTCAACAAGGTTCGATCCATCTAGGTTTGTGCCCATCCTATACTTACCACCTCACTGTGTATATTTTGGTCAATATGAATTATTCCAACGAATAATTATCTTTCACGATCAGTGAGTCAGTACAGGTCGAGAAACACTGAAGTACCTGATATCGGACGGTCCAAGGAGACAGGTACCTTAAGAGGTCCGTTCTTATGACCTCACCCAACGGTAAGAGAGGAGGTCCCCTAGTTCGGGTCCAGAGGACGTAACGTCCGTCTAAGAAATGACAGACTCGGTGGTCCCTTGGGGATAAGAAACTTCAAACCCCGGATTTTCTTTTGTCCGTCGGTTGAATTGTCTATCAAAATATATGATATTATAAAGAAGATCATTTTCTCGAATTTCTTACGTACGAGTAAACAATTGTACTAAACTCCCCTTTTGTCTGTTTTTTAAATAATATTGATAATGAATCATTGAGTTAATATTTTATATCTACTTCTTTAACACTATATGAAATTCATTTCAGTACTACTATTATGTATAAGTCGTCAGTTACTATACAATTTGTGATAATTAATTGAGTAAATTACGAGTGTTATTAGAGTGATTCCTCTCGTTTGAAATATAACAATCTCCAATTCTTTAGTCTTTGGACAATAGATTCTATTGTGTTAAAATCCTCCACCTAAAGATAACTTCGAATTGATTGTGAGTTCCATTCAAGGAAACTAGGAGGTTTGTCATAATTTAAAGTAATGTAAAGTACACTATTGTCACTACTAATTAATATACACAGTTGAAACAATCCCGTGATATGGGTCTATAAACCAGTTTGTTGAAAGATTACAAAGACACTTCCACAAAAAATCTACTATGTTTGTGTATTTAGTCATCTGAAACTTATTTCTCAACGTTAATAAACTATTATTTTCTATGTACATAATTTCCTCTAATTATCAAAACGAACGAGTTTATCTTAGTACTAAGTTGTAAGACGGTTCACCTAGTTAATCAGAATTATTGTAAGTGATTTCCTTGAACCCTATTCGTACATCCCTCAAGAACGAACGAGAGGTTCAAAAGTAATTCCCCCCAGGGGGTTCATATCAATGTTTAAACGTATCTCCTCGTTTTCAGGAGAATTGTACTTTTACAAATGATTACTGAAAGATGAATGTTCATTAGAGGGGAATGTGTAAGGAAGGAAATTGTCTAAAACTTCGGTCGTCTAACGGAAGAGATAGCGGGAGACTGATTAAAAACCTACGGTCCTATTTTCCGTTCAGTAAACGTTTCACTTTAAGGTTTAGAACGTTTTTCTATCCTAATGTATGTCATGACTTTTGAAACAACTTCTTGCGGAGTTGGAAAATGACGTTTTTCTGTAATCCGTATCAATATAGTCAATCGTCACCTTCTGTTTCCTTTATCTGGGTCTACTGTCTTAAACCAAGGAAAATAAAACTACCTTTAAAATGTATATTACTTTATGTATGTAACGACTGTAGTTGTTTAAGAAAGTAGACACATGGAGTTTAGGGATAACTTTATATCCGAAGATGGTAGTGTGACCTTGGAACACCAAAAAAGGTCAATTATAAGTATGGGTGACAGGGCCTCTTTTGATGATACAAGTTAAAAAGGTGATATCTCATCACATCGGACAACATCTTCAAAAGTATATAATATATATATAAGTATGTCATACACGAGAAAACACATTTCACAGAAAGTAACGTCTCTCAGAAACTTTAAGTAGGTACAATGTACATAGTCATTGAATAAGGAAAAATAAAACCTCAACATAAGATAACAATAGGGTGTTAAATGCTACCCAACAGAACTTACAAACTGTTAATACTTATTTCAACACTTCTCTTAAATATATGTCTACAAAAACATTAGTATATATCGACAGGGGAACATAGAGACCTGTAACCCAGTTCCTCGGGACACCTAAGGTTTTAGGTACCTAAGAGTTCTGGGAATCCGTGTTACCATATGTTGTCAGTTGGGAGACGTGGACACTCAGGACGTGGGTACCCGTGTCCCACGTAAAGTAAAGAGAACTCGTTTAGGGACCCTTACTTTAACTACCCAGTATCTGCTCCACATCGAAATGTTCTTTGTGAACCGAAAAAGGAATTCACGAGTATGGTAAGAGTAAATCAAAATTTTTTATTCGTATGAATGACGTTACACCTCTCCTAAAATTCTCCAGTCCTTGTGTTCGACCCTTCGGTAATAGTATCGACTACCGGTCTTTGATCCCCGTCCAAAATGGATCTGAAAGACATTTTATAAACACACTAAAAATTAACGAGCATTCCGACTATAGACTGAGTCTATACTATCGATTGGTGTCCCGATCAAAGTCGACACATGAAACCTTTATACACTCCTTAAATTTTGAGTTCGTGATGAATGCCCTTTCTCAGGAAGTAAAATCTCTTCCATTATGAACATTTAGTACGTCCCTTCTATAAGGACACTCGAAGACACGATAAAAGGTTCGCTCACTACTCCACAGTTTGTCTAGACAAAAAAGGATAGTGTTCCAAATATATAAAAAGGAAAAAATAACATTTTATTTTACGTCTAGGTCTTTTTGGTGTGTTTTCTTATCATATTGAGACTTAATAATATTCGGTTTATGACAAAATTGATGATGGACACAGTTTTATATTTCAATACGGTTGGTGAGGTCTTTCGGGAGGTCCACTGGACAGGGTATGGGGACGGCGAGAGAGGTTTCCATTAGTGAAGGGAGAAAAACTAAAACAGTGAATTCATACATAATAGTATGACATCAACTAAAACGGATAATTTTTGACTATAGAAAAGAGGGAAAATTAGATGTCCAAATAGGAGGTAAGAGCAGAGACGGAATGTCAAACAACTTCTTGAATCCGATAAAGTGATTTCACAGAACGTCGGACCTGAAAAAACTAACGTAGGAGTACCACTTCAAGTCGTACAAATAGGAGGTATAAAGGACTTGTAACCGTCGACCTAGGTCCTCGAACCAGTGTGAGTCCAAATCAAGTTACCTGGGTAATATAGACTGACACAAAGACTGAAAATCGTCTGGAACTGTGATTAACGGAGTTTAGTAAACAACACCCAGTGTTTTTCCGACTACGAGATAGTAAACCGATTTCATAAAAATAATCGATTTCATAAAAATAACTCTACGAAGAAAGTGGATAACCGAATGGATCGTGATACTAAGTCTCTCCTTACTGTCCTATTTCAAAACTAAACACGAGAAATGAGTGGACAATTTTATAACCTTAACCAAGGTATTATAGGAGACTTCCACTCACTAATCAAAATGTTTACACATCATCCTCCCTTAAACATTTTGCAAAACTTTTTAAGAGAGTGGACCTTACGATCGTTAACACGATCATAAGTTTTCCTTCCCGACAAAACAGTTCAAAATATAACACACTAAATTAACACACAAACACACATACACATACGTACACACTACCCTCTCTGTTTGACCGTGTTATTTTTACAACCACTTATTAACATAAAACCGATTATGTTGATCGTGAAGAGTAAAAGATGTGTCATACAAAAGACATTTCGTTCTGTTTACTGGTGACATACAGACATGATACTGTACTATGTGTAATTCAGTGGTAGAAATACCTTTAAAGACAGAAATATATTTTTTAAAAAACTCATCGGTAAAATGAAGTGTGTAAGAAAGAATGTCTCATAATATAACATCCTATTTTCTTTCAAATTTAGTATCGCAATGGACTAATTCTCAATTATACACTCCGAGATTACAACTAGACTGAGTGTATTAGAATGAAATAAAGAAAATACTTTCTTCATCTTATTGAAGTGGAAGTTTTTTTTTTTTTTTTTCCTGGTACGAAGGTACTGTTCCGACAGGAAACCACCGGTCTGTAAGATCCTGTACCCCAGTACCGGGATTAGACCCGTGACACCGACATCGAGGGTAGGTCTGACCACTGAGTAAATGTCGGTCGTATAGAGACAAGGTGCAGAAATTTCTCCCTGTCGGTATCCGTAGAAACAAATGTGAGGTGACCGTTTTTCCCTTAATTCATTTAAGTCGTATGGAAAAAAAAGTTCGGAGTCGATACTAGCCCTTGTCTACATTCAGACCTTTTAGGAAAGAGGTCCTGGAAAATCTACAGGAGAGAAATCCGATCGACTATCAAAACAACTCTAAACTTTAGTAAAAAGATATACACGATACGTTATTAATTTTCCAAATTACCTTAGAGGTCACCACGGGATCGGGTCAAAATCTGAAGTACAGAGTCTGTAGAGAGTTAGAGATGGAATATTTCTGAGGACCATCGTTGAATGTATGAATAGACGTAAAGTTCCTTCCCTTGGAATTTTTTATAAAAAGTTTAAGGGGAGACGCAATTTTTTATCTCGATCAGAATCGTTGTGGTGATTGATGAAAGACATTTAATAGACACTTAGCACATAGTTTCAAGTTGTGACTTCAAGAACCAGTAAAATCTCGATTTTACCAAGATAGAGATTAAAACCGAAACAAAACTAGTATACAATAAATGAAACATTCACTACAGTAAGATTAATTACTTCCATTCAACATTTGACGACTATACCCTTTTTTTCGTCTTAACGGTAAATTACATCTTCTTATTAATTGTAGCAGTAATACTTGGTACAGACGGTATCTGATGACTAATTCTACTCGACTAGAATCGGTCAAAGATAACGGACTCAAGACTTACGTTTTTTTATCAGAAAAGTGACCCATTTACTCAATAAATGACGATTTCGACGGTAGACAATTATCCAATTAACTGAGTTGAATTGGTCGTTAGTTAGACACGATTGACACGGGTGAGACACGATGGACTCCTCCACGTGTCCACTGGTTTTGTACGATGGGTGGACTCCTTACACATAGGATTTCGCCACGAGAGGTTTCACATCCGACATCCGGTCGCGGTCGGGAGTTTGACAAAGAATTGGTCGGACAATACTTTATTTATGTCGTTAACTCTTTTCTACCAATTCTATCCTTCTATCCTTACATTGACATTAAAATACACACAATTATAGTAAGACGATCAATAAAGAAAAATAACATAAAAAAAATTCACAACCAGACTCTGACCTTTAACTTTTTACAACCAAAAAACGTTGACTATCAAAGTCTTCGTGGACAATTTCCACATTCGGTCTGTACAATCAAGGTAAAAAACCACTACTTGTGGTATTTTTACGGAAATATGAAAATTATATATTAATATATGTGTATGTTGTGCTGACTCGCTGAAGTGAAAGTGAAAAGTGAAAGGACGTAACCTCTTCCTTTACCGTTGGGTGAGGTCATAAGAACGGACCTCTTAGGGTCCCTGTCCCCTCGGACCACCCGACGGCAGAGACCCCAGCGTGTCTCAATCTGTGTTAACTTCGATGAATCGTCGTCGTCGTATATGTGTATGTACAATATGTATGTATACACATTGTCCTTACTTTTAAGATTCTTTGTAATAAATGGAAATGACATTCACTAAGACTGGAACTATAACAATAAACGAAGAGAAAATAGACTATTTTTTTTTTGACTATAATTGAGTACTTCATCCTACAATACCGGTTATACTTATGAGACAGCATTTCCCATACTAAATTTCCATAGAAAGGGATTCTGGAGAATGTCTACAACATAAAGATCTCGACCTTTAACTCTAAAACCAAGAGACAATTTCGCTTGTAGAAACCTCTCCCCTATTCAAAACGGTTAGGATATAGTATCTCACTTACTAAATAAGAGACCTTTCAATTAATATAATCTCCCTTCTTATCTCTGTTGTACCTTCAGACCTCACACGCGGACCCTGGTTTCAACTCTCTCCAAGACTCTTTCTTTTGAATGAAATGGTAAAATGGATCTCCAATGATGTTATTTATGTTTCATTTTACTTACAAATGACGATACTATTCTGGACTCGTCGCGTAAGAGACTTTCTTCTTCTTTCTTAAACCTTTCCTCCAACTGGACCCTAACCGTTTGTCCTGTCATTGTGTAGTAAGGATCGTTGCATCTATTCTATAATTGATCGTATAGACCTTCTGTCTTCTGGTCTTTCCCCCTCCAAACCCTGACAGTCTTATCCTTTCCACCCTCTCATACCCCAAATGGAAAAAAATTTCGTTCTACACAGTTACGATATTATTTTCACTGAGACCAGGAGCCCAAATCCGTTCTACGGATCAGACCCAGGAGACAGAAAACAACGGTTTTGACTCAGGGTGATCTTAATAGACAACCTTGTTTAGTTACGTCTCCCTTAATTCTTTCGGCCGAGTTTCTAGAAGTCACTAAAACAATCCTTATGTCTCCTCAGTTCGTTGACCACAAAAGGACCACCAAGACTTCTGACTTTTTTTATTAGTATAGTCCTTTCACTGAATCCCGTATTCGGATGTAATCACTCATACCTCTTCCTTCCTGAACAAGGTCAAACGACACTCTCAGGGTCTAACGGTCGACCTTAAAACGACACAACCATACAAGACATGAAGGCACTCAACAGACCCGACTCCGAGTAAATAATTGTGACGTCCCAATAATACATGGTCCAGTCAAACAGTCATACATCTTATACCGGTAAAATGGGAGTTTAGACTCTGTAATTGATTCGTCGCTGTCATCAGTCACTCACTTCAGTTTATTAAATTTATCTTGTGTCACCCACGTAATCTGACATAGTATCGGGTAGACTAGAGAAAATAGTCAACGTACTGCGAGGGACAGAAACTTTCCTACGGATTTCGTTTCTAGCCAAAAGAGAACGAAGTATCTCCGTAATTCATAATGGACGTTGAACTAGGAGTGTTAAACATTGACTTGTAAGAGAAATTAAACCTCATTTAAGGCACCTTGACCTTACTGGTCTACTCCAGTAGGTAAAAGAAAAACAGTCAGATGTCTCTTCCTCAGTCTACTTACCTATACCGGTGTGACGAGAGAAGGGTCTTATCGTTAGTTCACGACTCCTCTTCGGGGTGAGGCAGTGACAACACTCACACTCTCTTTCTTTCACCTAAACAGGAGTGACGGAACTCTAACTTCTTCTCCCCTTCCGACACACACTCAAACGGTAATTTCCGAGCGTATTGAGGTCTTCAGGTGTGAACGGAACCCACCGTGGTCACCATTTCTTAGACGGACGATTACGTCCTTTATGTTCTCTACGTCCAAGTTAGGGATCCAACCCGACTAGGAGACCTCATCCTTTACCGTTGGGTGAGGTCATAAGAACGGACCATTCATAGTACCTGTCTCCTCGGACCGAGATATCGGGTACCTATACCCGATATCAGGTACATCAGCGGTTTCTCAGCCTGTGTTGACTCGTGCACACGTACGAGCGGTGAACGGACTGAGATCTTCGTTTTCTTAAATCGACCTACCACCCTAGTCTTTATAGGGACGTGCAACACGGGACTTCTTTTGAAACGGTAAAGGATATTAACACATTTTACTGAGTATTGATTGTCCACCCACACTGAGGACAGGGAGTTACGTCTACGAGGAGTGAGCGATGAGGGACAGGCTCTATCTCCATTTAAGATCGATTTACGTGACCGGACCCGGTCTCTACTCTCGAACACCTTCTTCATCACCTGGTACCCTGACCTAGACTTTCAAGACTCGGAGAAGAACAGCTCCTCGTCACTCATGGATGAACTCCAGTGACCACTCATTTTGTGGACGGAGGAGACCGTGATACACTAGTAGTGAAGTAACTAAGACGTCACTTGGTATCAGATTTCCAAAATAGTCTTCTAAAGAAGACACTTCTATGCGAAAAACAAGACAAAGTGTCCGTATCTACACTCTTGAAATTCCTGTTCTTGTTTAGTTTACTGGTGATTAAGTGACAGACATTCTGTAATCGTAAACTTGTAAAACGTACTAAAGTGTTAGTACTACTTACTCTTTCTTGTCACCTCTTGTACGTTGGTCGGTTGACGAGTTATTATTGACTGAAGTTCTCTACCTAAGAGGTAAGACGCCTTCAGGTCTGACTTCTCAGAACTTAAAACATGGTATAAGGAGAGGTAAGGACCTAACATCAACCTATTTTGCAACCCAGTATATGGTTCCTAAGAGTTGGGTACACCCAGTCCACAAGTGTTCCCGTGTCACTTTAATCTCTTCAGTGTTTTGCCTCACCCAAAAAGTATTCCGGTTTAAATAACGTAAATTTCTTTTTAACGTAAGACTCACTATTTTGTAGGAAGGGAACATTCCCTATAATACCTTTCTCACTCACACACACATAAAGTATATGTGTACATCTAAATTACACAAATAAACCACTTCCTTTCACCTTTTGAGAAACAGAGAAGGACTGAGAAAAACCCTTTAAAATGTCCGGAGACTTCAAGGTTCTAGACCCTTGGTAATAAAATATATCCCAAAACATGTGACCTTCCAGTTTTACTTCAAGTAATATCTGATATAGAATTTTTTTATCGAATGTCTTTTTACTTACCTTTAATGTCTCTAAAGGTATTAAGGGGAGGGTAAGGGGGTCAAAAGAGATAGGAATTACACCCCACGTAAACAATGTTACTATTCAGTTATAACCAAGTAATAATAATTGATTTTAGGTATCCAACGTATTTCCAATTGATGAACACAACGTTTAAGATACCCAAAACTGTTGTACATTACTGCACAAACCCGAAGGGACCATCGAGTCTGTCATTTCGTCATTTCGCAGACAGACGTTACGCCCTCTGGGCCCAAACTAGGAACCCAACCCCTCTAGGAGACCTCTTCCTCCCCTGGGTGAGGACATGAGAACGGACCTTTTGAGGTACCTACCTCCTCTGACCAACCGATGTCAGGTACCCCAGTTTCTCAACCTGTACTGATTCGTTGAAGTGAAAGTGAAAAGTCACTGTACATAGGTGGGAATCTCCATAGTATGTTATGTTAAAGTAACGGGATTTTTAGGAGACACGAGACGGATAAGTAGAAAGGAAGATGGACTCAGTGACCATTGGTGACTAGAAAAATGACAGAGGTCTGATAAAATGGGAAAGGTCTTATAGTATATTAACCTTAGTATTTTATACATCGGAAAAGTCTAATCCCGGAGAAAGTATATAGTCATACATGACTTCAAAGTAGATACTGAAGATAACGAACTATCTAGTAAGGAAAAATAATAACTTATCATAAGGTAACATATCTAGCTGGTGTCAAACAAATAGGTGAGTACATGACTTCCCGTAGAACCAACGGAGGTTGAAAATTGTTAATACTTATTTCAAAGTAGAACTAGATATAAAAACGTAAATTTTTATAAATAATATAAGTAGACGATGATAATTTTCTCATAAGTAATACTCTAAAATCTTTTATAGTCTTTATATTTTTTATTTATAATAACCATTAAAGTACGGTTTCTATTGTGATCATTGACAATCACATATAAATATGAAATATTTTTGGATTAGACATAGATCGATATAGATCTTCGATATAGATACAGATATATACGGACATAATTAATAAATTTTTGAAACCATAAATATATATATATATATTTATATCACATATATCAAAACATAGAAACAAAAAGGGGGTGAATGGTAATACATATATATAAAAGTTTAGCAGTTTTAAAATAAAACCCCCTTCTACTATAAATTATTGATATGGTACTGAGTAATATACTCACAAAATTTTTTACTTAATATACACAATAAAGTAAGAAGGAGAACATTTTATACTTGAGACTCTTTCATTCATAAAACGGGAAAAAAAAAAAATTTGTCCGTTAGGAAGTCATGTATCTTTTCACGGACCGTCCGTGTTTTTTCCGTGAGAATTTTTTGAAAACAACTTATTTACTTTCTTAACATCAAAACTTTAAACATACTATAGTAATTGAAGGGGAATCTTAGTTGAGACGTGAATCAAAACCACTGATTCAATAACGGACGATTTAACTCCTAGTTTTATTAACTTGTCAGAGTTTATATCACAAAAATTCTTTACCTAATGATATCGTCAAAAAAGTTTATCACTACCGTCATATACATGTTGACTCCCAAAAAGTCACCACGGGACAGAGAGAGAACTCTCTTTGATTTGTAATAACAATCCTCCGACTGCTCTTTATTTCGAAACAGAGGCCGTCTCTTGAAATCGACCTAATACACCGACGTTACTACGGGACTATTATCCCATGGACGATCCTTCCCGAAAAACTACGAAGACCTACCCTTGGTGAATGGGTCTCACTGACCATCAACGGTTGTTTTGACGGAGAGGTAAAATCGATTGACCTTTAAGGATGAGTACCAAAGTTCACGACCGTAACAAAACAGGTCGTTCCGGTTCTCTGCCCCTCACCACTACTAATATACTACAAATCTTCCAACTATCGACCTTTCCCGTCAAGTGGTCCTGTAGGACGGTTCTAAGAACGTAAGTGGTTCCCTGTCTCATCACTTGCCTGTGTCTTCCGACGACTAAAATCTCGTTCTGAACTCCACCTTCGTAGTTCTCTTATTCAGTACCTCAGGTTCCGGACTTTGTCTAAAATGAAGAAAGAGTCGAAATGACACCTCTTCCGTTACCGTTGGGTGAGGTCATGAGAACGGACCTTTTAGGGTACCTGCCTCCTCGGACCATCCAACGTCAGGTACCCCAGTGATTCTCAACTCCTGTTGATTCACTGAAGTGAAAGTGAAAAGTGAAAGTACGTAACCTCTTCCTTTACCGTTGGGTGAGGTCATAAGAACGGACCTCTTAGGGTCCCTGTCTCCTCGGATCAACCGACGGTAAAGACCCCAACGTGTCTCAACCTGTGCTGACTTCGTTGAATCGTCGTCGTCGTCGAAATGACTTTCCGATCAGGACAAGTTGTGGATAACAAAGTAACCCACTCCAGTATTTAATTTCGGTACAGTAAATTTCAATAAATTTTTAAGTGATTAGACGTCCTAACTAAATTTAAAGGTAAACTTTTACGGACGAAACATAATGTTTGAAAAGAAAAAAAAAAAATTAATCGTTTCTTATTTGGGTTGTAGCGACTTTTAATACATAATCTAAAAAATCTTATCAATTTCACTTTCATTTCAATGAGTCAGCACAAGGTGAGAAACACTGGGGTACCTGATATCGGATGGTCCGAGGCGCTAGGTACCCTAAAAGGTCCGTTCTTATGACCTCACCCGACGGTAAAGAAAGAGGATGTTTGAAAAGTTTAACGAAAGATTCATTATCTAATTTTCTTAGACTCATCCGTACATAGGTGTCAATGTCGTTATTACCACAGTTTCTAAAGACTTCTATCTTGAAAACAGGATCTAAAAATATCTCAAAGATAAATAATTAGAAGGAAGACCAAACGAAGTTGTGAAAGATATACTAGACTTTTGAACAAACGGTCAAAAAACAATAATTTTTATAAAATATTGTAATAAATTGTTACAATGAACATAAATAATTAATTAAATAAAATGGTCATAAATAACTTATGGATTTTATACACTACATGAAGTATGGGTCCCCCTTTTTTCGGGAGTTTATCACATTGACTCACATACTAGACTTATATATTTGTCCGTTAATTTTATATCGTATTGTATAAAATTTTTGTTGAGTGGTTTTTTATTTTTTATTTTTTTGTAGTCTACAAAAGTTCTCATTTATGACTGATTTGATCCTTCCCATTTCTACTCACTATCACCATACTCCTCACCTCTTCCTGTAAAGTTCTCCGTCCTCGTCTCATACGTTTCCGGGACTCCACTGTCTAGTGTACCGATCAATCTCTAGATTTTCATCGAATTAGTCTGATCGAATTCACTCTTTACTCTCTACTCTGATCCCTACTTTTGATTCAGACTTTCTAGAACGTTTAGTACAATTCATGTAATACAATCTCTAATACCCTTTACAAACTTCCTAAAATACTCATTCATCCTAGTCTATCAGGTAAATCTTTAGTGTGTGACTGAAAGGGGACCTCTTGGTAAACCACTCCCCACTAAGTGTTCCGTTCCTCCAATCAATCTTCTGACATCGTAACAGGTCTAGTATCGACTACTACCGGGCTTGGGTCTTATTTCCGTTACCCGAAAATAAGGCCCTCTCATCCAACTGGACTTTCGGTACCATCTTAGTGGTCTTAAATTATTAACCACCGGTCTATTTTACCTATTTCCTCTCTAGATTCTCTCACTGTAACTGTCAGAATCACACTCAAGGAGATGTGTGTTCAGACTCTGTTCCTGATCCCAAGTCCTTCAAATTAAATCTCCTCTAGGATCTTTCATTCTCACTCCTTTACCTCTCTGGATCAGTCCTTTCCTCTTTTCGACTAAGATCCTTCCTCCTTTTAGTTAGTTCACACATGGTGACTCGAGAAGTAACGACGTCTTTGACCTCGTGTCAGAACACCCCCCTAGGAGACTCCTTGGTATGACTTTAGAACGTCGTCCCAGAGAGACCTTTTGACCTCTGACCCGGAAATCAGGGGTTAAGAGGATAGAGAAATCAAACAACTGAGGTCCCTGTAATTGAGTATCGACGACTTGTTCAAGAATCTTTAAACCTATTTTGGGACTCCGTCTTTTAGACTCTCTTGACGAACTCCACTTTGACCTCAATCTCCACCCTAGTCGTCTAAACTGAACCTCGAGTTCATCTCAGATGATACCACTTCTACAAAGTACAAGTCCGTTGATCTACGTTGTCGTATATCAAGAGCTTTATAAAAACTCTGTAGACACACCACTCTGAGTCATCCGTCATCCTATATTAAAACACCAATCTGGACTATGGTGTCATTACCCTTAGAAGGACGCGGTCCCTAGTTTCGACCCAGAGGACGTAACGTCCGTCTAAGAAATGTTAGACTCAGTGGTCCTTTCGGGTCACTTAAATCCTCGACATCCGGTTAAGTGTCCAGAACATAATCAAACGATTCGACGGTTTCGGTCTAAGATGTCTGACTCCCCGACTTTGTTGTCTTGAGAGTATCCAGACCTTCAATCTTCAGGTTCTGGTGTCGCAGGTGTCTTTACTAAAGAACACACCGAAGAGAGAAACCGGTAGGAGAGGGACGTAGAAGTGTACTAGAAAGGAAACACAGATAGACACGGTCTCAGAGGAGAAAAATATTCTTGTAGTCAATACAACCAAAGACGGGTGGGGACACTAGAGTAAACTTAATGGAAAAAAAAACCATTTAATAAAATAACCTCCGATTAATGAAATGTTACAACATACCAAAAACGGTATGTGACTGTACTTAGTCGGTACCCACATGTACACAGGGGGTAGGACTTGAGGGGAGAGTGGAGGGAGGGGTAGGGTAGGGAGTCCCAGTAGGGTCACGTGGTCGGGACTCGCGTGACAGAGCACGTAACTTGGACCTGACCACTAGACGAAGTGTATACTATTATATGTACTAAGTTACGATAAAAGAGTTTAGTAGGGTGGGAACGAAAGAGGGTGTCTCAAACTCAAAGTAAAAAAATGTTCACCAACTGGTCAAAGGGGTCCTGGTGAATAATTTCTCTAACAGAAAAGAGGTAACATATAAGAATGGAGAAAACAGTTTTTATTCCACGGGTATCCACACACCTAAATAGAGACCCGAAAGAGAAAACAAGGTAACTAGATATAAAGACAGAAACACGGTCATGGTATGACAGAACTACTGACATCAAAATATCGTATCAGACTTCAGTCCGTCCAACTAAGGAGGTCAAGGTAAGAAGAAAGAGTTCTAACGAAACCGATAAACTCCAAAAAAACATAAAGATAGGTTTGACAATTTAATAAACAAGATCAAGAGACTTTTTATGGTAACCATCCAACTATCCCTAACGTGACTTAGATATCTAACGAAACCCATCATGGGAGTAAAAGTGATATAACTAAGAAGGTTAGGCACTTGTACCATATAAAGAGGTAGATAAACACAGTAGAAGCTAAAGAAAATAGTCACAAAATATCAAAAGATATATATCCAGAAATCAAAGAAATCCATCTATATAACGATTCATAAAATAAGAAAAGTAACGTTACCACTTACCTTAACAAAGGAATTAAAGAGAAAGACAAAGGACTTAATGGAAAAATTTCTGGGATACATAAGCGGTTTACATCAGAATAAGACTCCATGACCCCAATCCTGAAGTCGTGTACTTAAAACTGTCCTGTGTTAATTAGAGTATGTTATCCATCATTATCTGTCCTTCCCTTGTCTATTCGAACAAATTCTTCGTCCTTATTCTTCCTTTCCAAGAACTTGTCCTAAACTTCCCTATGATAGTAAATTGTCCTAATTGTGTTCGTGTTTGTCCTGATTGGAAATTATGATTGTTTTGTCTGACTATTCCTCAAATCTTTTCATCCTCCTCTGGTCCTATCACACCGAAGTACGTTCTTCCCCCAACCTAACAAAGGTCTTTTCTCATTCGTCGGTTACGATTTCCGACGAGTCTCTGTGTCGTTTTCTCTCTCCGATACTCCAACGACTCGGGTACTCAACTAGTAACTTCTCTTCAACGTTTTGATACCGACTCTCTTCTCACTTTATCACGTCATCGAGGTCACCTCGTACCGCATTTACCTACCCAAAGTCACGATGACCCTTCTTGGTTGTTCCTTCTGCTCGACCCCCATCTCCTCTCTCTCCTCCGCTATCCACTCGTTACTGACTCCACCTCCTTCTCCTTTCCTAAGTATCAAGTACATGTCCTGACCGGAATCTATTCACGTCTCTGTCGCGAAGGTAAACAGGTCCTACGTCCCCTCTTCACCACCCTTTTTACTAACCTTTCATTCCTCCTCACAACCCTTTCGTCTCAAACCCCCCCTCTCTTCTATCAAACTCAATTTGTTTCCCAACTTTATTCTAAGGTATTTTGTCGTCCATCCACATAAAAATATTTATAAAAATACAAGTCAGATCATAGTAAAAACCAGAACTTTAAAGACCTTAGGTAAAAGAAGAACTTTAGTCTTGTGACTGTATAAACAGTTCCTCAAATAAAGTATCTATATTGTCAAAAGTATGTTAAAAACAATAACACAGGTATGTACCTACTAATTTATTATAACAATACAATGAGATAAGGATTTTTATCGAACTTATTTTATGTATCACGAGAAGAAGATACCTCCTGAACTGTTCTTCACTTTGTTACATCGGGGTTATAGTCGTCAATCGTTTCAAAGTTACACAAATTATACGACGGAATAGATCGACAACTCGATGACAAATGATGACTATTCCTCTCGTTACCTTTTTACCTTTCTGTTCAAATACACCTATATCTACAAAATAATGACACATGACAGTGTAGTACCTGGTTACACTAGTATAAGAACAAGTAC
This sequence comes from Capra ibex, assembly GCA_006410555.1. Lineage (NCBI taxonomy): Eukaryota > Metazoa > Chordata > Mammalia > Artiodactyla > Bovidae > Capra > Capra ibex. Next base: position 1,403,421 of record SJYO01016727.1, read on the forward strand.
AAATCTATTACGTAAGATATTCGTGTAAATTATCACGACGGATTAAAAGAGAAAGTTAAGTTAAGTAACACATTTTGAAGACGACGAGGAGTCGCGGAACTTAATTCGTTCCTTATAAGTAAGTAACATAGTAAACACATTATAGAGACTAAATTATAAGGAGTAGACATTTAACGGAAATATAGGTCGTCCTTCAATAAAAAAGTAAATTATATAATTCTATTATTAGAATTTACAGTTATTTCAATATTCTATCTCAACCACTATGTTCTTAATTTGAATACACTATCACTTTTCGAAAATGGTTTCAAACGTAAAATAGTAAATGGGTGAATCTATAGTGTCCTTCCTGAAAACCAAAAGTTTAGTAAATCAAAGATTTACACGTTCTATTTTCAATTTTTTTTTTTTTGGGAAAGGAATTATGTATCCGACTTATACTTCTAATACTAGAAGACCATCGAAACCTTTCATATTTTATTTTATTTCTGTATTGTCAAATGGAACCCTATTTATAATCCTATTTTGTAATTTTTAATACAAGACATACGAATGTTTTGTATTTTTGGAAAAAATAACTATTAGAAATTTATGAACTTTTCAAAATTGTTTTATGAACATTTTAAATATCGTAGGTATTTATCTCACGAATATAGGTTCACCTTTAAAATACATAGTGTACATTAATTATTAGATTTTCGTTCACTTAACGTACCAAGGTGTTTTAAAGTAATTCTTGGACGGTTCACGGTCCTGGACGTGACATCACTTTTTCTGTGACATCACTTTTTTATGTAGGTAAGAAACAGAAAAACCTTGAATCCAAAGTCACTCCTTCTACCCTTCATCGTTTTAATTCTTTATTTGTAATAAACAAAGCTTCTTTTTATTCCATGTTATTCGATGAAACTGTTTTCACCAAAACCCCTGGTCACCTTCCCCGCTCCCAGGACTGGTCTTATACTGGCAATCTCTTTCCCCCTCACCCCACTCACTACTGTTGTTAATTTTCATTGACAATTTTCTATAAACGATATTTTTACTTCGTTTCCTTATCTCACGATCGAAATCCTAGTTCCCTTAACAATTCACTATTCTCTCTTATAAAAGACGAATAATCCTTATTGAATCACGTTACACGTTTACTACATAATCAAAGATCCCGACGGTATTACTTCATGGTGTTTAACCCACCGACTCTGTTGTTTGTAAATAACAGGGTGTACGTCAAGACCTTCGATCTTCAGACTTTTGTTCAACAACCGCCCCGATGTGAGGGAGACTTTGGAACTCCCCCTTAACAGGAAAGAAGGGTCGAAGACCATCAAACGACTATTAGAAACTGTAAGGAGCCGAACGACGACGTATAGAGGTGATAGTCGGAAGTAACAGGGTACTACTACAAGAGACACAGAAGTGTACAGGTGGAAGTTCCTTCCTACGGTTAGTATAGTCTAACCCTGGGTGGGTAGAGGTCGATTTAATGTAGACGTTACTGGAATAAAAGTTTGTTCTAGTGTGGGACTCAATGACTCTTAATCCTTCTGAAGTTGTATGGAAAAGGACTCCTTATACTGTGTTGGATATGTTTTATATGACTAAAGGACTCTTTACGTATCATCCTTTCCTAGAAAAGTCTGTAATCTTTATTACAAAAGACAAGACCCTTACGACATCGTGTCTCTCTTTTTGACTACCGTAACATCCTCTCTCTTCCATATTAACACCCTTGTTTCTGGAACTCATTCGTTCTCTGCTACCCTTGGTGACATGGTCACCTCCGACCAGAACCTTTTTTTCCTACTTTTCAAGTAAACGAGATTGTCCTCTCTTCTCAAATCCTTAAGTCCACTCCCACCTGATGTCTAAACTACCGTCCTTTTCTTTAAAGGAAACTCATAAATATAAAAGAGTCACTTTTTTCTTTGTTTACAAAGACTGAACTTGAAGCTTAGTTATATTATTAGTGTTAATCACAACAAAATCCCTTAACATCAGGTACACTCTTCCGTTACCGTTGGATGAGGCATGAGACCGGACCTTTTAGGGTACCTGTCTCCTTGGACCACCCGACGCCAGGCGCCCCAGCGATCCTCAGCCTGTGCTGAAGTGAAAGTGAGAGTGAAAAGTGAAAGTACGTAACCTCTTCCGTTACCGTTGGGTGAGGTCACAAGAACGGACCTCTTAGGGTCCCTACCCCCTCGGACCACCCGACAGCAGAGACCCCAGCGTGTCTGAACCTGTGCTGACTTCGCTGAATCGTCGTCGTCAGGTATACTTTCATCAACACCACGAACTTTGTGTGTGTACGTGGGTTTGTATAAGGATACAGAAATACGATCCATGAAATGTATATAGTAAATGAAATTAGGAGTATTGTAAACTGTTTCTTTAAAAGACCGTTTTCTTAAAGAAAAAGATGTATGGTATTTCCAAATTTCATAATTTATAGGAGAGTATCATCAGATCTCCAATCGATTATCGTGTAACAGTTATCCAGGAAACTTACGACGTTACGTTAGTCATGTTTCGACTCTTCTTATCAACTTTTTTAAAATTATCTAATTTTATGTCTAAAAACTTATCTAATTTTATATCTCATATCTAATTTCTAGTTAATCACTTATAAATGAATTTGATTCACTAAATTAATTATGGTGACAAATAGTTATTAGTCAAAACACAATCGTTATTGTCCTGTTTCTCTGGATTCTGGTTTGGTTTGTTTTAGAGAAATAACAGTAAATTTTGAAAGTCCCGTGAGGTATGATGAAGAAACAGTATATATATATATAAATTATTATTAATCGATAATTCTTCTTAGATCCTACTATTTTCCTTACAGTTGGGAGGGTTTATCCATTGTTTATTTTGTTTATTTAGTTTGGGTACAATTGTCGATATTCTCAACATTCATCTTTACGTGACACTTGTTCGTGTGAACCCAAGGAGTATTGACTGAAATACACGACTAGTTTGTGACGTCGAAGAACTGGTCTTCGGGTCAGGTCCCCCGTAACAGAAATACAAAATCAAAGAGTTTATTTTTAGTTAAACAATCATCCATCATCAGAAATGGTAAGAATATTCATAAATATAGTTTTCTTCTAATGTTTAAATTTTACATATCATAAAAAATAAAATTACAATGAAAACAATGTTTACTCAGTTATAAATTTTTTGACCAAATGAAAAGACATAAATTGGATGGAAACTAAATAGAAGTGAAGATATTATAAATTCTTATATTTGACATATATTTTGAAAGAACAGACTAATTCCGTTACTCAATTACAAGGTTTACAAGTGGGTGATCTTAATTTTATAGTCTATCATTTCCAATATACTTCTTTTATTGTAGACATTCTTTTACTACCGTAAATCTGTTGATGTATAATTAGATCTACTATTTCGTTCTTACGACAATAGAAACAACATCCGAAAAGGGTCTGGATGGGATATCTGGTTTAACAGGGGTTTCTCTAGGACAAAATATCAGTCACACCTTATCTCTCTCATTAACGTCTATAATAAAAACAACTACCGTGACCTGGAAGTCAATATTTATAACTTAGACTATCACAGTCGTCTCACAATCTAAATTTTTTTACTGTCATTATATTTACAAGAGATTAAATTGAATATACCTCTCATGTAGTACTCTTTGTGACCCGACCTCCTTCGTGTTCGACCTTAGTTCTAACGGTCCTCTTTATAGGTATTGGAGTCTATACGTCTATTGTGGTGGGAATACCGTCTTTCACTTCTTGATTTCTCGGAGAACTACTTTCACTTTCTTCTCTCACTTTTTAGACCGAATTTCGAGTTGTAAGTCTTTTGCTTCTAGTACCGTAGACCAGGGTATTGAAGAACCGTTTATCTACCCCTTTGTCACAGTCTGATAAAAGGACCCGAGGTTTTAGTGACGTCTACCACTGACGTCGGTACTTTAATTTTCTACGAACGAGGAACCTTCCTTTCAATACTGGTTGGATCTGTTGTATAATTTTTCGTTTCTGTAATGAAACGGTTGTTTCCAGGTAGATCAGTTCCGATGCCAAAAAGGTCACCAGTACATACCTACACCTTCGACCTGATATCTCTTTCGACTCGTGTCGTCTTAACTACGAAAACTTGACACCACAACCTCTTCTGAGAAGTCTCAGGGAACCTGACGTTCCTCTAGGTTGGTGAGGTAGGATTTCCTCTAGTCAGGAACCACGAGTGACCTCCCTGACTACAACTTCGACTTTAAGGTTATGAAACCGGTGGACTACACCTCTCGACTGAGTAAACTGTTCTGGGACTACGACCCTTTCTACCTCTCGTCCTCCTCTTCCCCTGCTGTCTCCTACTCTACCAACCTACCGTAGTGACTGTGTTACCTGTACCCAAACCCACCTGAGGCCCTCAACCACTACCAGTCCCTCCGGACCGTGTGACGCCAAGTACCCCAGCATTTCTCAACCTGTACTGACTCACTGACTTGACTTGACTTGACTTATTAGAACTTTCGGTCCGTAGAAACTTGTATGTGATTTCGTCAAAACTAAACTAGACTAGAAACTACTGAGGGATGAGGTAAGAAATTAAAAATTTAGACACCGTGTCGGTCCACCACGTCCCGTACTCCTACCATTACGGTGTGTGTGTGGAAGAAAAGATCAGGGTCAGTAAAACGATTAGGATGAGAGGTTACAACCGGTCATGGCTCGTAATTCTTGGAGAGAGTTCTACTTCCTCATCTTTCCTGTGATCTCAAATATACTCGATGTTGAAAGACAGACTTAACAGACCCACTATTCAAATAGAACCGAGGTTCAAACAGGATTCTCAAAAGGTTCGGAAGGAATTTTTAAGTAAAGGATCTTAGTTTTTTACAACTACTTATTTTATCCGTCCTTGGATTATCTTCTTTAAGATTTAACTTTCTAACTTTTGAATGTGTATTATAACTGGTTTTGAACGTAACATAATTGAAAGTCACCTAATTGATCCCTCTTTATTGACTCTCTTCGGTGAACAAGGATAAAACCTATAGAATCTATTAAAAGAAAATCGAAGTTAAAAATCAAAATATATCCACGAAATCATAAATAAATCATTATAAAGTCTAAGTCAAGTCAAGTCAAGTCAGTGAGTCAGCACAGACTGGGAAACACTGAGGTACTTAACGTCGTACGGTCCGGAGGGACAGGTGGTGGTTGAGGGCCTCAAATGGGTTTGAGTACAGGCAGCTCAACCACTACGTAAGGTTGGTAGAGTAGGAGACATCAGGACAGGAGAAGAGGAGGACAGGGGTTAGGGAGGGTTATAGTCTCAGAAAAGGTTACTCAGTTGAGAAGTGTACTTCACCGGTTTCATAACCTCAAAGTCGAAATCGTAGTCAGAAAGGTTACTTGTGGGTCCTGACTAGAGGAAATCCTACCTGACCGACCTAGAGGAACGTCAAGTTCCCTGAGAGTTCTCAGAAGAGGTTGTGGTGTCAAGTTTTCGCAGTTAAGAAGTCGCGAGTTGAAAGAAGTGTCAGGTTGAGAATGTAGGTATGTACTGATGACCTTTTTGGTATCGGAACTGATCTGTCTGGAAACGACCGTTCCGTTACAGAGATGAAAAATTATACGATAGATCCAACCAATATTGAAAGGAAGGTTCCTCATTCACAGAAAATTAAAGTACCGACGTTAGTGGTAGACGTCACTAAAACTTCGGGGGTTTGTATTTTAGACTGTGACAAAAGTGACAAAGGGGTTAAACGGTACTCCACTACCCTGGTCTACGGTACTAGAGTCAAAAGACTTACAACTCGAAATTGTTGAAAAAGTGAGAGGTTAAAGTGAAAGTAGTTCTCCGAAAAATCAAGGAGAAGTAAAAGACGGTATTCCCACCATAGTAGACGTATAGACTCCAATAACTATAAAGAGGGCCGTTAGAACTAAGGTCGAACACGAAGAAGGTCGGGTCGTAAAGAGTACTACATGAGACGTATCCTCAATTTATTCATCCCANAGTGAGAGGTTAAAGTGAAAGTAGTTCTCCGAAAAATCAAGGAGAAGTAAAAGACGGTATTCCCACCATAGTAGACGTATAGACTCCAATAACTATAAAGAGGGCCGTTAGAACTAAGGTCGAACACGAAGAAGGTCGGGTCGTAAAGAGTACTACATGAGACGGATCCTCAATTTATTCATCCCACTGTTATACGTCGGAACTACATGAGGAAAAGGATAAACCTTGGTCAGACAACAAGGTACAGGTCAAGACAACGAAGGACTGGACGTATATCCAAAGAGTTCTCTGTCCAGTCCACCAGACCATAAGGGTAGAGAAAGTCTTAAAAGGTGTCAAATAACACTAGGTGTATCAGTTTCCGAAACCGTATCAGTTATTTCGTCTTTATCTACAAAAAGACCTTGAGAGAACGAAACAGCTACTAGGTCGTCTACAACCGTTAAACTAGAGACCAAGGAGACGGAAAGGATTTTGGTCGAACTTGTAAACCTTCGAGTGCCAAGTGCATAACGACTTCGGACCGAACCTCTTCAAACTCGTAATGAAATGATCGCACACTCTACTCACGTTAACACGTCATTAAACTCGTAAGAAACCGTAACAGAAAGAAACCCTAACCTTACTATTACCTGGAAAAGGTCAGGACACCGGTGACGACTCAAAAGGTTTAAACGACCGTATAGATTATAAAATCAAATTTTAGAAGATTTTATTAATAATTAGGATACGATACAAAATCTATTTTTGAACGTTTCACCATCGATGGGTCGTACAAAAAGTGATAAATGACATAAAATTAGTAAACATAAAATTCCAAAATTCGACGGAAAATACATCCTCCCATATTAACGTGAACCTTTCAAAGTATCTCGTATTTTTAAGACCGGAACCCCCTGAAAAAAGGGGATGATCTATAACGCGATCGACTGAATTAAGAATAAGAATGACACTGAGACATTAATTGGTATCTCTGACCTTTTTTCGTTCCAAGACAGGAGTTTAATTTCCTTTAGGGTGTTCGTACTTTAACTCTCGTTCTTTCAGAGTGATGTAAAATGGTGACCAAAAGTTACTTTTCGACAAACATAGGAGTAAGATGAATCGAAAGATTGAATTGAAATAACAGTAACAACAAAATTTTAATTATCATTGTTGAACTAACACTTTAGTAAAAAGTCTTCTAAATCTTTTATATTTTGTAATATTTTTAAAGTGTAAAAGCTAGTAGGTCTCTAATAGTTCGACTAAAACACGTAATTGAGAAAAGAAATACGTAATAATAATAATAAATCAAAGAATGTTTTTACTTAAATTGGAGTAAAATTTTTTAATACTGAAATAGTCGTTGTAAAAAAAGTACTGTAAATTTTGTTACTTTTGACATAAATTTCTTGTTGATGTCATTCTCCTACTCTCGATTCTACATATTCTTTGGGAGTTCAATCAAACCTTTAATGTTAAACCTCAACGTTAAAGTGAAAGTTTCTATTTTGATTACCCTTTACAGTTTCTTTTATACTTGACTAAGGTCATACAACGACGACGAGTCAGTTCAGACTGAGAAACACTGGGCTAATGGACGGTTGAGGACACAGGTACCTTAAAAGGTCCGTTCTTAGGACGTCACCCAACGGTAAAGGAGGAGGTCCCCTAGAAGGACTGGGTCCCTAACTTGGACACAGAGGACGTGACTCCCGTCCAAAAATGGTCACTCGGTGACGACGACGATTCAGTGAAGTCAGCACAGACTGAGACACACTGGGGCCTCTGTCGTCGAGTGGTCCGAGGAGGCAGGGACCCTAAGAGGTCCGTTCTTGTGACCTCACCCAACGGTAAAGGAAGAGGTTACGTACTTTCACTTTTCACTTTCACTTCAGCGAGTCAGTACAGGCTGAGAAGTGCTGGGGTACCTGACGTCGGATGGTCCGAGGAGGTAGGTACCCTGGGAGGTCCGTTCTCATGACCTCACCTCACAGTAACGGAAGAGACTGGTGACTTGGTGCTCCTTCGGATTAAGTCATACACTGTGTAGTTTAAGTCCGGTGAAATCTCGTAAAGGAAGATAGGAAGAAGAAAGAAAAATGAAGGGAGTTCAAACCTTTACTGTCTATTAATTTTTTATTTCTTTTAAGTAGACTTACGACATAAAAGGACCTTAATTGAGGTAATATCGTTAAGAAAGAGAAAAAAAAATCTACTGTCTTTGGATCCGTTAGTAGGACCCTGAAACCTTATTTCGTGGATGAATAAGGACGAACATAGTTGACATCTTTCTGAGTATCACAAAAACGGACCCATTTATAAATTCGAAGAAAATTACACTTAAAAAAAGTATAGATTAAATCAAGGGTTTGACGTCACCTTTCAGGTAAAAAGTGAACATTCTGTCATGGTTATACAAAACCCATTGAACCTAATTCTTCATCCGACCCAAGGATCTTCTGTGGGTTCCAAATAATCAACAGGTATCTGAAATTCTTTATGTGTCCATGGTCTACTCCGTAAAGATCTCGAACACGTACCTTGTATTTTTTGGTACCTGTAATCATTTAGGTAGTAAAAGAGTCACCGTAGTCTGAAATACAGGCTCCTTATAAAGAAGGAAGTGTTTATAACTACAATACCTTCTACAATGTCTTTTTGAGCTTGTAAAACCGGTTGGGTTAAGTTCGACTTGTCAAGAGATGTTAAGGGTCCCATAATCTTATACAACAAAAGTTTAGTCATAGAAATGAACATTGTAGATAGGACGAAAATGAAATATAAACACAGGTAAAAATAAGGTTCATGAAAATACATGAAATTCTGAAAGGGTATTCTTACCTAGTATAATTCATATTTCGGCGTCTATGGTTTCGAACTAAAAAGTAACTCGCGGTTCTCATTAAAAGGAGGAAGACTTTGTATGGTTTTTTTCGTAGACTTATTCTTTAGTGTGACTTTTTTAATTGCAAAGATACTAATTTACTGTTTAAGGTAGGTTCAAATTTTTTTTTTCACCAAAACTTTTACCCGAGAGACCTGGTACAGGATGTCTGTTCATTAAAAGGCCAGATATCTTCTACTCGATGGACCGGACAAACTATGACAATGCACACAGTCTGTTTGTTCACCAACAGTGTTACGACAGTTGACACGAGTTTTACTGCAGAGTCAGACCAAACCGACCAAACTTTAAAATCAAAAGGAACCGAAACAACTAGTATTTGACGAAATTACAAATAGAGCCACTTGATAGTTTTGTGGGGTCACTTCATGGTCTTCTTGATTCCCTGAATTCGGTGGGTCTACTGTTTCAACAAGCGTACCAAAGTTAATTTTACTCTTGAGTTCAAAAGACTAAGAATAAAGTAACAAGTAGGGAGCCATGACTCGACGGTTCTCTGGACCCCACTCAATCGAATACTACGTGGGGGTTCTCTGGCATATTGAGACCATCCCTGTCTCATTTCTCTCTTTCATCCACTGATTTGTCAATTAAGGTGACCACCCTCTCCCCCGGAGGGGTCTACCGTGATCACCACTTCTTAGACGGACGGTTACGTCCTCCATATTCTCTCCGTCAAAACTAAGGACCCGTCCCTTCTAGGGGACCTCCTCCCGTACCGTTGGGTAAGGTCATAAGAACGGACCTTTTGGGGTACCTGTCTCCTCGGACCACCCGATACCAAGTAACCCAGAGTTTATCAGTCTATGTTGGTTTCACTGAATCGTATGGTTGATCCCCTAACATTCATACTTTGTGTGCCCTCTGGGGACATTCAATTACTAATGAATTCTCTCGTCCAAACAAATTGGTGTTTTGGTTCGTCCAACGAATCGGTGTTTTTGAACGTTGTCTTCGGACTCTGTATGGGGATTTGGTATTTTGTTACCTCCGTACTCTGAGTGTATGACGGGTCACTCGAGTCCTTCAGTCACTAGGGTCCTGTACGAAGACGTGTGTAGCTTTTTGTTTTTTGTTGCTAAACATCTAGATCGAACTGGAATATTCCTTTTCTTTTGGGGGGAAGAGCTGAACCTCCTCCTTGAATATTACCTCTGTACTATAGATGAGTTCTTTCTGTTTCTTCCAGAAGAAGGAGAAGGGTGAAAAGAAAACTAACAATCGTTTGGTGAGGTCATAAGAACGGACCTCTTAGGGGTAACAGTCTCCTCGAGGAGTATCTACTTACGAAGGATATCACTCTCATGAAGACGTCGTTCTTACACCAGACTTACTCGGAACCCCTTTTCTGATCTTCACTTTGACCAGTTGTCCTAAGAATCCATCTAAATTCGAGGAGTATCACGTGTGTAACCCGAAGGTCCACCACGATCACCCTTTCTTGGACGGACGGTGACATCCTCTGTTTTTCTGTACCCAAGTCAGGGACCCAGCCTTTCTAGAAGACCTCTTCCCTTACCGTTGAGTAAGGTCATAAGAACGGACCTCTTAGGGTACCTGTCTGCTCGGACCACCCGATGTCAGGTATCCTAACGTTTCTCGACCTATACTAACTTCGTCAAATCGTGTCACGGTTGTATGTGACTTCTCTCTTGTGAACGAGACAAAGGAAAAAGTGAAGGTTATCCGAGAAGACTTGAGAAGAATTCAATTTTTACGAAACACTTGGTCCATTCGGTCACTATGGTAACCGTATGTTTTAAAACGTTTATTACGGACCCAGTCTAGTGAAAAATTAAGAATTAGAAACTATAAAATTGTCTCTATAAACTGCACTCACCTTTTGTCTTATAGACTTCCTTCCCTCCCGTTCCCTTCTCCTACCCTCAGGTCAATAATTCTCTAACCCTTGAGTCTCCAGGAAAAGTTTCAACGTAAGGTTTTTAAACGGACTCCGATCTGAAACATGAGTCTAGAATAGAACTTTTGTTTTAAGTATTGACAAAAGTGTACTAGGATGAAGGATGTCGAGGTAAAGTGAGGTCGTAACCCGGGGACTGAGAGTTCACAACCCTCTTAACTCTATACCCCTCGGGACCCAGGTTCCTCTTAATAAGCACGGACTACAAGTCGACTGAGGTAATGGGTAGTTTATGGGTCTACTTACGGAAAGTCCCGATAACAACATTCGGGTACGATAAAAACAATCGAAAGTCACTACTACTTCGTACCCGTAGACGTGTAGACGCGTAGACGTGTAGACGGTGAGTCCTAAGAGGAGGAACCCGAGTGTCTCCGTATAACCAAGATTGAGGGACTCAGGGATGTAATCTCCGACGGATTTCAAGATGTACAACTGTCAAAAATAAGAAAATTAATATTTTCACTTTATGTTGAAAACTTTTTAAGTTTGAGATATCTTCACATGTCTCTTTTTCTATTTGTGACATATAATTGTGTACGTGTACCTTAGATCTTTTTACCATGTCTACTTAGGTAGATGTCTCGTTCTTATCTCTCCGTCTGTATCTTTTTACCTACCCACCTGTACCCGTCCCTGTCCCCTTCCTTACTTGACCCTCTGACTGTATACATGTGACGGCACACACTTTGCCTATCGATCATCCTTCGACGACAGATCACGTCCCTCGAGTCGAACCACGGGACTCCACTGGACTTACCCGGCCCCCACCCCCTATTCCCCCTCTCTCCAGGTTTTTCCTTCCATATATACATATGTACCTCGTCTAAGTAAAACGACCTGTCGTCTTTGGTTGTATTGTGACATTCCGTAAAAATTAAGTTATTTTTTCTCCATTTTTGATTTCGTTTGGGTTATTATGACGTTTTTCCTTTTCTTTTTTTTTCTATACAAAGAGAGTAAGAAGGGAGGTCTCTTTCCACAATAAGAAGGAAGTCTTAGGGGACGAAGAGTTTGGATGACAACTTCTCCTTCTGCATTTGTCGAACCACGTATTTGGGTGTCTACAAACTACAACATTCACATTTGTGTGTGTGGACGTGTGTATTTGTGTGTGTGACAACAAGTATAACAAAATGTCGCGTAAGACGAGAATTGAAAAAAAATAATTAAATGAGTCGTAGAAAGACACTCACACGTATATGTAAAAGATTTTCAGATCCTTATAGAAGTTTTTTAACATACCTTAATTAATTTTTCGTGTGTTTGGTACCACTCCAGTACCATTTACGTGATTCGATTTACCCTCGTTTTCCGGGCCCCTATAACCAGGTAATCTTCCTTCGTCTCGATCCTTCTTGTATCCGACTATATTAAAGGTCAAAGTAAACGAATAAGTTTAATTTCAGTGTACCCATTGCGAGAGGTTTGTAACGGACCACAAACGAAAACCACCATTTTACTTTTCTCAGTCCGAATCCGACTAACAATATTATGAATTGGTACAGGGAGTTGAGAGGACTCCAAAAGAAAGAGGTGAGCTTTTACTGATCTAATCTCAGTTGCTATGGATACTAAGAAAGGTAAAGACTAATCGTGAAATGAAAGGAACCCCCCTTTTTTTTGGAATTCTTAAATCAATCCATATTACATCAGAAACAAAGTTCCGAGTGTCAACAAAAACAGGTAAAGGGTTTTCGTCAAGTGATCCGACCAATGTGTCCAGTCTAATGGAATGGTAAAATTTTTCGAATATTATTATGGTTGTAAGATTCATATATTTCCCAAAAGTGTGTGGAATGGTATAGACTAAAAGTGTAGGTCACTGTATCTAACTCGTCTATAATTAAGGGTAAAATATCTGATTCTCAATTCAAGTCTCTTTTGAACGTCTTTAGACTGATGATGGATGTAAAGGACACCGTAACTACCAACTTATCAGTTAGACCTGTCTCAGTAATAGAACGAGGGTAAACTCTTAAAATACACACCGTACAAACATTATTATTCCTTCCTTATTATAAACTACGAGTATTATGTCCTTTATCTTCAAAATTTAAGTGACTCCTCTTGAGAATGGTGTCTACTGGTATTCCTTAGAAAACCTCGTAGTGATTTCTGTAGAAACTAGGGGACCTTGAAACTCAAGGATGAGATCTGAGAAGTCCAGGTTTCCGGGAGAAAGTCAAGAGGAACGAGAAGTCCAAAGAACCTCGAAAAATGAAACGTAAAGAAGCAGGACCTTACACGAAGGTGAGGGACAGACAGTTTGGAGATGACTAGAAAGTTCGAGTTCACAAGGGACGAGACACTTAATAAACGAGTCATAGTCAGGAGGTCAGAGAGAGGAGACGTTGAAAATTGTAGAGGCATTGTGATTGGTAGAGGAAAGACAGATTGGAATTGATGTCCGAAGAAAAAAAAAAGATTCGTGTCGTATCGTGTCTTTTCACTTTTACTTCAGGGAGTCAGTACAACCTGAGAAACGTTGAGGTACCTGATACCGGATGGTCTGAGGAGACAGGTACCTGAAAAGGTCCGTTCTCATGACCTTACCCGACGGTAAAGGAAGAGGTCCCCTAGAAGAGTAGGGTCCCTAGTTTCGACGCAGAGGACGTAACGTCTGTCTGCGAAATGGCAGACTCGGTGGTCCCTTCAGAGTCCGAAGAATTTCCATTTTGTTTTACGTACAAAAGTGAAAAGAAAAGGGTCTATAATCCCTGACACTACGTCTCCGATATTTATACATAACTCACTTAAACAATTAAAATAGCCTATAATGGTTCAACCCTAAAATAGTTTAAAATGATAATTAAAGACACATTAAACAACGTCCTTACAAGAGGAAAGGAATAAGTATGAATGATAAAATAATAATAAAAAAATTTGTTAAACTATGTTAATATTCAAATTTCTTTTCAACGTTCATGTCAAGTCTCTAAGGAGAGGACGTGGGTAGGTAAACTCACACACAACGACGCGGGTACAAGGTACGAAAACCACATAAAGGATGTAAACCCCTGGTAAAAGAACAAGAGTCCGTATCGTTTTCTAAGATCCAAATAGAACCAGAACCGGACGAGTCAGGACCTTGGTTGAGGAAAAGGATTCCTCGAGACTAAAGATGACCACCCGTATCAAAAATCTTCGCTTCGAGTCCCGGAACCCAGACGAATAACAATAATCCCGTAGTGGTAAAGGTCGGGGAGGACTACCTGTCTCGATCCCTAATAAATGTTGTTATAGACAAAACTAAACAAATATATGACTTTTGGTGTTTAATTACGACTGTAGAGGTTGTGGAGTAAAACCCGAGTAGGATCAAAAGAGGTAGAACTGCAAACGTTCAAGGAAGAGACTATCACTCTTTTGACCAACGATAATAGAAATTATATAAATAAATTACCTAAAGAAAAATGTATTGATTAAATAAACTCTACGGTAGAGAAAGGGGAGACTTAGGGAGGAAGAACCTAAGAGGAAGGTGTTAAGACTTTAAGGTTTAAAGTTTTACCCTCCACCCAAAGGTGTACATGGGTCAAGTAAGAGTCTGTGGTGACACAGGAGGTTAAGTTGAGGTACGATTGTGATAGATGGATCTCTCTCACAGTCTTGGGTGTCAAATTCCGAGTCAGAATCTTCTGTTCTGTCAGTNCCGTCCTGTCCGTGGGGGGGGGGGGGCGGGGTACAGTCAGTATTTCAAGTCCAACGGGGGACATGAAGGCTACTTGACCAATATCTAGTCTCCAAGATTACTAAGTGTCTTGAGTTCTCTTGTAAAAGGGATGAGACTTACGTGGTGAGAAGCACTTAGAAGAGCACAAATTGTTGGACGTCAGAGAGGGTCAGGTTAGGAAATCTAAAAATGTTTCCGAAGAAATGTATCCGTACTAACTAAATTGATGAATGATAATCACTGACTCAGTTGGAGGTCGACGAGAGGAGAGGGTTCTTCAATTCACCCACTTTAACTTTCACGTTTGGGAGAGTAGTGTACCGACCAAAAGAAGAGTAGGAATCCACCCCAGGTTTTCAGTGGAAAAATTGTGAACGTAGTGGATCCTTTAAGGTTCCCAAAATCCTTGCACCACGGTCTTTGTCTTTAATTCTGTTTATACAAAAGGAATAATATGTAGTACAGTTCCGACATATAACAGTGGAACGAATAAATGAATATACGTCTCATGTAGTACGTTTTACGGTCCGACCTTCTTCGTGTTCGACCTTAGATCTAACGTCCCTCTTTATAATTATTGGAGTCTGTCTACACGTCGACTGTGGTGGGAATCCCGTCTTTCGTTTCTCCTTGATTTCTCGGATAACTACTTTCACTTTCTCCTCTCACTTTTTCGACCGAATTTTGAGTTGTAAGTTTTTAGATTCTAGTACCGTAGACCAGGGTAGTGAAGTACCGTTTATCTACCCCTTTGTTACCTTTGTCACTATCTGAAAGAAAAGAACCCGAGGTTTTAGTGACGTCTACAACTGACGTCGGTACTTTAATTTTCTGCGAACCAGGAACCTTCTTTTCGATATTGGTCGGGTCTGTCGTATAATTTTTCGTATGTGTAATGAAATGGTTGTTTTCAGACAGATCAGTTTCGATACCGAAAAGGTCACTAGTACATAACTACACTCTCAACCTGATATTTCTTTCGACTCGTGGTTTCTTAACTACGAAAACTTACTACTACAACCTCTTCTGAGAACACTCAGGGAACCTGACGTTCCTCTAGTTTGGTCAGTTAGCATTTCCTTTAGTCAGGACTCATAAGTTACCTTCCAGACTACGACTTCGACTTCGAGGTTGTGAAACCAGTGGACTACACTTCTTGACTGAGTGACCTTTTCTGGGTACTCCTTTCTATCTTCCGTCCTCCTCTTCCCCTGTTGTCTCCTATTCTACCAACCTACCGTAGTGGTTGAGTTACCTGTACTCAAACCCGTTCGAGGCCCTCAACCACTACCTGTCCCTTCGGACCACACGACGTCAGGTACTACAGAATTTCTTAGCGCGTACTGACTCACTGACTTGGCTAATATTTAGTGTGATAGTGTAGAGGGTGCAGTCTGACGGGAGAAGTGACGTGTCTGGGACCATGGGACCACGCCGACGAACCGTCCCAGAGGGAGGAGTGGGAACAGGTGGAGTCGGTAAGAAACGTCCTTACGGGAGGAGTGGGTGGGTCCGAGACTGAGATGTGAGCTCTCGAAGAGAAAGAGAATCTGAGACTGGTTCCCACGACATATTGAGAACGAGACTAGAACTATGGAGT
Organism: Capra ibex; assembly: GCA_006410555.1. Lineage (NCBI taxonomy): Eukaryota > Metazoa > Chordata > Mammalia > Artiodactyla > Bovidae > Capra > Capra ibex. The sequence goes on from SJYO01016727.1 coordinate 1,419,517, forward strand.
GTGGTACGGTGACGAAAAACAGTTTCGGGAGGAAAGGTCGAACCTGAGACTACTTAGTATGACCTTTCCTACGAAGTGAGTAGTATAAACCCACGACTGTATGACACACCCCCATGAACTTATACGAGAATGGTGGAATCCTTCCGTAGGAGACTAAAGATCAAAGGAGGGGGTTAGAACTGTGGAACAGTGGGACGAACCCGAGATTTACGTGTGCGACTTAAAGGGAGGGTGATCCTATGGGAAGAAGGGAACAAACTCAAGGTTGTGAGAAGAAACCCGGTGACACTGACGGGAGGTATGTCTATAATAAATAATACGATACGAGGACTCCTACTGAAGAAATCCTGACCTTCTCTCTTCTTCTCTTTCACTTTCACTTCAACGAGTCAGGCACAGGCTGAGAAACGTTGGCGCACCTGACATCAGGTGATACGGGGAGGCAGGTACTCTAAAGGGTCCGTTTTCATGAACTCACCCAATGGTTAAGGCAGAGGTCTTCTTCTCTTTCCTCCCCTTTCTTCCTTTTCCTGTATGGTAAAGGGTCCAAACGAGTAATCCGGAAGATCTCCCTTTCCTTACGTGCCTTTTCAAATTTTCACCAGTTACACGAAGAAGACGTTATCATTGTTTTCTAAACCGGATTCTTTTTAAATTATTCTAAACTTCAATCTACGGGAAAAGTAACCTCCTACCTTGAAAATAAAGAGAAGATCAACAAAGTACAGGGGGGGTGGGACGGGGGGTGATGGGCGGGGCTATCTACTGAAGATTTAATCTGCAAATCTTTACTTTTTCGACCTCACTCATAAACACGAAGATCGGGTTAAAATAACAAAGTATCTACTCCCTTGACTCTGGGTCACTCCAGTTTACCCCGAAGGGACCACCAAGTTTGATTGTTAAACCAACAATCATTGTAAAAAACTTATGAGACAAAATATCGTACGAATGTAATACAATTGACAAAACCTAGTTCTACGGTTCGTCCAACTAATAAATAGAATGATAAATAGTAGTACATTCTGACTACCAAACCGTTTTACATATAGTCAAGTCAAGTCAAGTCAGCGAGTCGGCACAGGCTGAGAAACACTGGGGTACCTGGTGTCGTACGGTCTGAAGGGACAGGTAGTGGTTGAGGACCTCAAATGAGTTTGAGCCACTACGGTAGGTCGGTAGAGTAGGAGACAACAGGGGAAGAGGAGGGTGGAAGTTAGAAAGGGTCGTAGTCTCAGAAAAGGTTACTCAGTCAAGAAACGTAGTCCACCGGTCTCATAACCTCAAAGTCGAAGTTGTAGTCAAGAAGGTTACATATACGTCCTGACTAAAGGAAATCCTACCTGACCAACCTAGAAGAATGTCAGGTTCCCTGAGGATTCTCAGAAGAGGTTGTAGTGTCAAGTTTTCGTAGTTAAGAAGCCACGAGTCGAAAGAAGTGTCAGGTTGAGAGTGTAGGTATGTACTGATGACCTTTTTGGTACCGGAACTGATCTGTCTGGAAACAACCGTTTCATTACAGAGACGAAAAATTACAACAGAGACAACCAGTATTGAAAAGAAAGTTCCTCGTTCGCAGAAAATTAAAGCACCGACGTTAGTGGTAGACGTCACTAAAACCTCGGGTGGTTTTATTTCAGACGGTGACAAAGGTAACAAAGGGGTAGATAAACGGTACTTTACTACCCTGACCTATGGTACTAGAATCAAAAGACTTACAACTCGAAATTCGGTTGAAAAAGTGAGAGGAGAAAGTGAAGGTAGTTCTCCGAGAAATCAAGAAGAAACGAAAGACGATATTCCACCACAGTAGACGTATACACCCCAATAACTATAAAGAGGACCGTTAGAACTAAGATCGAACACGAAGTAGGTCGGGTAGGTTCGTTTTACATACATATACACATATATATATATATATATATATATATATCTCTCTCTCTCTCTCTCTCTCTCTCTCTCTCTCGGTTTATCGACTACTTATTTTAAAATAAAATTTTTAGGTGTTATATTTTAAACATAATGAACTTTGGGTAAGTGCAAACACCTTTCAAGTTGTAGAATAGTTACGACGTCAAGCTTATCCTTACTTGTTGAACGACCCAAATCCACTTAGTAAATCTTGTAAGTGACTAAAGGTTCTTAGTGGAACTCAGTAACCCCAGTTTTCCTTTTTGCCCGTTGTTTGATATACATTCCTAGGTTCTTTTTAGAACTTCACAGGGGCAGTCAACACATTAAATTCTTGAATTCACATTATACTTGGATGAAGACCGGGAACCACTTTATAAACCGGAAACCGTGGTTACATTAAGACATTTAATCATTGTCGTTTGTGTGTCTAAAGTATTAAGCTTCCCTGTGTGGTATTTCTAGAAAACCAACTATAAGGAGGTTCCGTCCTTAGGATGATGTATGGGTACTCAAACTTAGTGAAAGTTAGTGCGCCTTTAGTGATGGAGGGTTTCGTCAACACGGAATAAAAGACGTCTTTAGAAGGAGAACCATTGAAAAAGGAGAATGACGACGGAAGGCACGAGACACCAATCTTGTGTCCGTTTGGAAGAAGCACCCGAAGGGACCACCGAGTCACCATTTCCTATACGAACGTTTCGTCCTCTACGTCAAGACTAGGGACCCCTTCTAGGGGACCTTGTCCGTTACCGTTGGATAAGTCCTGAGAACGGACCCTTCGGGTCCCTATCTTCTCGGACCACCCGATGTCAAGTACCCCAGTGTTTTCTCAACCTGTGTTGAAATCACTGATTTGTTGTTGTTTTAAAAGAGGTATTCCTGTCAGGACGTCTATACAGGGGGATCTAGGAGTAGGAAGACCTTAAAAGAGAGGTACAGAGAAAGAAGGTGGTTCAAGGAGCACCCTTTACTCTATCGGACGGGGAACTGACCTAAATCACGGAAAAAATTTTACACGTCAAAATCCTTCGGCACGTGAGAGGGGGCACTTTATGTTCTTGTCGTGAGACTTAAGGAGAAAGGCAGTGTCACTTAGCACCAAAGTCAAATAAAGACCTGTCACCATCGATGGTCTTTGTTGGAAACGGGAGTTTGTAGCGCAAGTGAAACGTGTTTGAACAACTGGAATGTGGATTCAGCCCAAAAGAACTTGAGAGTAGACTTGTTTGTTTGTTAAGTGAGACTAGACGCCTATAGGGCACGCCGCAGTCCTTCCCGGCCCATCTCGTCACGGCCGAGACTCGAGCGGTGGCGGCGAGGTCTAACCCAAAGGAAAAAGAGAACTGAAATTCTTCATTCTGTTTTTTCGTTAAGGCCGATTAGAGAATCTTTTACGACTCCCAAGGTCCGAGGTAAAGTCCTTCGACCAAAGTTGTTCCATTGTTTCTCTAGTGGTTCCAGTCTTTCCTCCGCTCTCTCTAGCTGGTCCTCCACCGTAAGTCCATTGAGGGGCTCCCACTCCCACCCCTCGACCGCGGCGGCGCCCATCCTCACGCGGGGCGGGCGGTTCTCCGCTCCCGTCGCCGACACGCGGGGCCGCACCTGCGCGCGCCCTCAGGTCCGGGCGCTCGCACAGTGGTGCACGACGCCCTTCCGCCCCTGTCCCGGGAGGAGGAGGCCAATAAACATTTCTCGCGCCCCGGCCTCGAGTCTCAAAAATGTAGCCTGAGCGGTCCCTATCAGAACTCTCTCCCCCTCCCTCCCACACCTCCTTTCTTTCTTCCACTCTCTGTCCCTGACTGAATGCACCTGTTTTTGTCTGCGGCTTTATGCGTCCGCTCCACTCTCCAATCGTCCAGTCGAGTGGATGAAGAGACGAACGGTTTCTTCTAGACCCTCTAGACCCTCTAGACCCTCTCCCTCCCAGGGCAAATCTGCCAGTTTGGGGCCCTGAGGCTTCCCCGGTAAAGGACGTCGACGGGCCCCTGACGTGCGGAGTGGGGAAGATTCAAACGTCTACCTTAATTAGTCTTTCTTTCCTTCCCCTCCACCCCAAGACATCGGTGACATCAAAAGAAGGATTTTTCACTGCCCGAAATCTAGGCCTTCCTCGTACACCGTAGTGTGACGTTCGATTAGGACCTTACAGACGTTTGAGGCGAGGCCTCGTCAACCGAGGTTCGGGCCGCCCCGCAGGCTCCCGAGGCCGGAGCGTCACGGGGGCTCCGGCTGGCCGCCCATCGGTCCACCGGAAATAGAGACAGGGGGAAACAGGAAAAATAGAGTCCGAGAGGTCCTCCGGGCCCCCGGGCGAGACAGATAGCGAGGGTGGGGGGCCCGACGTGGCGGTGAAGTTACGGGCCGTCCAGCGCCCGACGACGATAAAGCTTCCGCGGCCTCCTGGTCCACGCGGGGCGCGGTGGCGACTGGGCCTGGCCGCGGCTGCGGACTGGCCGCAGGAACCCGTGGCTGCGCCGACGCGGGCCGTGCAGGGACACGCGAGGTCAGGCAAAACCCGGGCACTCCCCGTTGGCGCCGGTCCTACCGGGGCCCAGCTCGCCACCGACCCGAGGACGACAACCGCCGGCGACCGGAGCCTCCCCTCCGCCTCCACGGCCCCGAGCGGAAGTCGCTCCTACACGACTCGCACAAGCCGCGGTTGGCCTCGGACAGCCGCCGCGTCGAGCCCGCGGACAACCTCGCCGACCCTTGGCGGGGGCACCTCCCGCGGGGGCTCGGCCCTGTCGACGTGAAGTTGGTCCATCCCGGCCCGGCGGGAAGGGGTTTGCGGCCCCACAGGCCTCTGCAGGTAAACATGAACTTGCAACTCATTTCCCCTGCTCGCGTCCTCTTTCTTGAACCAAAACAGAGAGTTCACACTCCGCCCAGGACAAAAAAATGACCTAGACTGAAAGATCGGCTCCAATTTCCCGACCGCCACTGTTCCGTTGGTCTTTGACGTCAAAATACGGACTACTCAACTCGGCAGCCTGCGAACACCAATATTCTAAAATACGTTTTCAAATACTTCATCAACTCACGCCCTTCGTGGAACTCTCTACGCAAACTCTATCCTTACCTCATGACTTCAGAAGGACCGTCTCTATCACCGAATGTCCGTGGGGGCAATTGTCGACGAACCATCCATTGTCGACGATCGTTCCATATTACATCAAGACAGAAAGGGGATATCCAATGTCCTCCGTGAATCCCGACTTCCCGAATAACATATCTCTGGTCCTCCGGCTCCCCCGGGACTCTGGTTCTAGTGTGTAGTCGACCACTACCTTGACCCAAATTTCGGTATCAAAAATAAGTAGATAGTCCAGTTTCCAAACCAAGATTATAAGTAAGTAAGTAAGTTTATTTTTCTTTTTTTTGGTTTCGGATAGAATCATGTCTATGTGTCGTAATAAATCCGCAAACCATTAAGGATTCTAAATTCCTAGTGGGATTCAATGGATCCGTGTCAATTCTGGTATGGACAGTCATTTGAAGTTTTTCCCATAATCTCTCAGAAGCTATAAAGGTATTATTTATCGAATACTAATAAAGAATTTTAACACTTTATTCGTTTCATACGAAAATCGTAGGAAGGGGTTTTAGGGGAAAGGAAAAATTTTGGGACAATTGAGTCACGAAACTAACAAAAAAAAAAAAAGGGGGAAGACGACACCAAGGTCACTATTGACTACTCCTTACCGTCATAAGTCATGAAAGGTATAACAAATAGTGAAGACCCACTACAATCAAACACAATGTTTTTCAAAACACCAGGTTTTACAAACCCTTACAATTTTTTACAAACCCTTACAATATGACAATGAGATGAGAACTATTAGATCTCAAAGGGTTACATAGACCGGAAGCTAATGTTAATCCCTTTAAAATTAGTCTATCACTTCACTTTCAGCGAGTCAGCACAGAAACACTGGGGTACCTGATATGTCAAGTACCTTAAGAGGTCCGGTCTTATGACCTCACCCACCACCACCACCAAATCAACGATTCAGCACAGGATGACAACACTGGGATACCTGACATCGGGCGGTCCGAAGAGACAGGTACCCTAAGAGGTCCGTTCTTATTTATGTCCTCACCCATCGGGAAGGGAAGAGGTCCCCTAGGAGGGTCCGTCCCTAGCTTGGATCCAGAGGGTGTAACGTCCGTCTAAGAAATGGTGGTCCCTCCGGGGAAATTGGTCTATTTAAAAAACAACTATTGGAATATCAAACCGTAAGTAAAACAATCTTTATAGAATGGAGTTAATTTTGTACGTCATGTATTCTTCATATTCTAAGACTACGGTACTCCATAGTCTCACGTACAGGAAACTAGATCTTCCCAAAATACCAGGAGAATATGTTCAAGAAATCATTGGAGAGCTAGGCTAAGAACGTACCGTAATGTACGGTCTTACATTACCGATTCTTTACTATGTAACCTTTTCGACTTTACTGAAGTATAATATAACTACAAAATCTTTTATTCCGTTTGTTGATTGAAGTATTCATAAAAGGTAGATCAACGTCGGAGAAGTTAGTTCCCTTTGTCGACTCGACTGATTTCATAAAGATCTATCCTCGTCCTCACCAGCCAGTAGACGAACCTTTCTACGGACCCCTGAACTGAACGTCGACGTATAGACATCGGATGTGTAACAAAACTGAATTTAATAGAGGAATAGAACGTCACAAACCTCCACGACTACTTAATATTTCCCTGTTTTCTGGGGACTCGGTGTGGAACCGTTTCTGTCACCTTTTATATGGATTTATTAAATCCTTCAACGAATTCAAACAATCGTTATACTAAGGGTCAAATACTCATTCATCCATGGAGTTATTCATTTAATATTATATCCATTTAATATGTTGTTGTACTACATACAACTGTGGAACAAAAAGAAAGAAGACAAACGTATAAATTGATGGGAGTAATACCGGAGACACCTGTAGTTTTTCTCTACTCTTTTTCGGGGATTAATGAAACCTTTGTTTCCCTTCGGTTCCTTTTAAATAGTGAACTAGTCTGGATCGTTTGTAGAAAAACTACAAGATTTTTTCAAGATGACTATTGTTGGTAGTAGTCAATTACCAGTCAATTTACTTTACGGTAAGGTCTTCTTAGACAATTAAACGACAGTAAATGCAGACGAGGTCGTCCTCTGATAGGTCAAACCTCGTTTTAAATCCCGACAATTATAGAGGTATGGCATTTCCATTGAAGTCAAAGGAGTGGACGTCGTTTCATCTTATTATTATATACACTTTTTGTCCTAAGAGACTGAAACTTCTGTCAACTTTTCTATCTCAAATAAAGAAACCTGGTCCCTAAATAACTTAGAACATACTCTAGATAAATGTTTACTGTAACAAGGAAACCTACTCTCGAATTCGGTCAAAAAGGCGTCTGACGATTTTTAAATTTGTCAAGACCTTCCAAAAGATTACAAAAAAGTCATAGGGATTTATGATAATCCTCTTCTTTTACCGTGGGATGAGGTCATGAGAACGGACCTTTTAGGGTACCTGCCTCCTCGCACCATCCGATGTCAGATGCCCCAGAGCTTCAGTCTGTGCTGACTCGCTGAAGTGAAAGTACAAAGTGAAAGTACGTAACCTCTTCCTTTACCATTGGGATGAGGTCACAAAAACGGACTTCTTAGGGTCCCTGCAGCCTCGGACCGCCCGACGGCAGATACCCCAACGTGTCTCAGCCTGTGTTGATTTCGCTGAATCGTCGTCGTCGTCGTTCATGATAATTTAATCGAACAACGAGACCCTCTAGTTTCACTGGACTCAAGTTTGACCTCTGTTATCTTACTAACTCAAATGACAAAACGAAGAGGACCAAAAACTCCCATGTTTCTCGTCCATCTTCTTCATCCGGTTTGATGACTCTCCTTCCTCGAGAAAATAGATTTACCCAGAGACCCCGGATTCTGTTTCACATCCAGACGAGATAGACTCCCTCAAAGATCTTATGTTTCCCTAGCGAGGATCCGGAAAACCAATTCTTCACATCTTATGTTTCCCTTCGGGGTCGACTCACTTATGGGACCCACTAATTGACTCCCCTAAATTCTTACCCGAGTCACGGTGGAAAACAAACAAGACTATCAGGAAAGAGTAAGAGGTTCACCAGAAAGAGAAGTAAAGAGGAAGTTTTGGGGAGTAAAGATTTAATAGTGTGAGTCGACGTCCTTTACAAAGGTAACTTTAGTCAGAGGACCCCTCCCAATCACCCCCACTACCCCCACACCCACACCCACACCGTCCAACCGGAAACTCCGTCGGAAACAAAGGGTGGTAGAGAGACGGAAACTGAAAGTGAAGAGAGAGGATTGGTCAAAAAGTAAACTATGTTTAGAACGTCGTATCGACGACGTAGAAAAAAAAAAAAAAGTAAGTGTCCAACAAAATTTTGTAGAAAGTTAAGTATCAGTTAGAAGTATTTCGTTATGAACCTCATACGGAGAGAAGAAAGTCAAAAGGAGGTACTAAAGAGAACCGACCACTTCAGATTTAGACCTCAGACCGTAAACTCCGAGACGTATCGTTTCAATTGGGACTCTATAGTTGGATTGGACGGGTCTGGATCGTGAATGATGTAATTTGATCAATGAGAAGATGTTGAAGTGGTATATAAAAATAAGTTCGTGAAAACTGGAGTAATAGAAGGAACGTGGGAAAGGACAAGGGTCGACCCAACAGGAAGTAAAGGAACTTAATGGGAGAGTTTTAGAATGTGAAAATTTTTGGGTCGATGTCAGAAGGTATTTTATAAAGATCCTGACGTGTCGGTGACGACTAAACGGCTAAAGAGAAAAAAACTTAAGAACTTTAAAAAAGTACTACGACTACTCTGTCGATAAGTGCACAAGATCTTTATAAAACTTATTGATGATATGAGATTAATCTCACCAGAAATTTTCATGTTTGGATTGGTATGACGAGTCAATTTATGGAAGTTCTGTTTGAAACTTGTGAATTTTCACCGAATTCAGAAAAATACTAGACCAAGAACATATAAAGGGTTCAGAATAGGAAACGATGATGAGGTCAGAAGTATCTGACGATCATCAAGGACCAAGACGTATGTGTAAACGAATACAAAATCCATAGTCAAATCTATAATGAAGAAGGTTCTTCGGAAAGCATCGGACAAGCCCCCAAATCATCTTCGGGGATATAATTAACCACGGAGACGTTAGTATTGTATATAACTTTAACATCATATTATACATTTATTAAATATATATAAAATTAAAAGACAAGTGTACCAACTTACAGGAGGGGAGGAGACTATACTAAAACTTATTTGACTTCCCTGACTAAACTGAGTAGAGAAGTCCCCGATCACATTACGGACCATGTGTTGTCTATAAGTAACATACACATACATATATATATATTATATATACACATATAATATGTATATATGTGTAAGAAAAAATCGACTCGGTCCACCCCAGAATCAAGGGACTGGTCCCTAACTTGGACCCGGGAGTCGTCACTTTCGAGGTACAGGATTTGTGACCTGGCGGTACCTTAAAGGGCAATATACGTAAAAACTTACTTACTCACTTCTAACGAATTATACTCATTCCGTCAAACTCGGGCGGCCTCTTCCGTTACCGTGGGGTGAGGTCGTGAGAACGGACCTTTTAGGGTACCTGCTTCCTCGGACCACCCGACGTCACGTACCCCAGCGATTCTCAGACCGCGCTGACTTGCTGAAGTGAAACTGAAAAGCGAAAGTATGTAACCTCTTCCTTTACCGTTAGGTGAGGTCACAAGAACGGACCTCTTCGGGTCCCTACCCCCTCGGACCACTCGACGGCAGATACCCCAGCGTGTCTCAGTCTGTGCTGACTTCGCTGAATCGTCGTCGTCGTTGTCGACAAACTCGGGCGTGTACTGAAATCAAAGATCCATCTACATACTGTATCACGTGCATACTGATATTACATATTATCTTACTATATAAACTAATTTCTTAAAATTTGTTTTCACCTTACCCTAGCCTGAACACAAAAATCTTTTAAGAAGACGTACTTACACACCTTACACAGTCTCACCCAGCTCTGTCCTCGATTCCTCCTTTGACGTCACCAAACATCCTCGACATTACTAACGAACTTGGACCTCTCCGGCAGTCCTCCATCGTATTTCCGAGACGGAAGAGAATCCTCTCGTCGGTACTGACTCCTCATCCTTTTTTCAGGGTTTCTGTCCATAAAAGATGACGTCGGAAAACAGACATGACCAGTACGTTGATAATAATCTGGAAAGGAAAGTAATTAAATACCGGGTTCCTACAGTCTCCTTCTCTGTCCCTCCATTGACAACCGAATAAAGTCACCCCAGTCCGACCACCAAACATCGTTTGTGTCCCCACACACACACCAATAATGTACGTACGACATACGTATTGAACAACAGTAAATAACATGAAAAAGGACCATACACTCGCTCATTGCCACGTAATCTACTTCCTGTACGACCCTTCGTGGCTAACATCTACTTACTCTCTTTCGTAGACAACAACGGGAGAAAAAAAAAAAAAAGAAAGAAAATACAAGACTTTTTACTACCCGAGTTACAGGATCCTTACTGAAAGCCTACTTTTTGACAAACCTTACCGTCCTACCTTCCCACACCAACATGAATGCAGAAACCACAGAAAAGGAAATTCTGTTACCTAAATGAGACTAAATAATATAGTAAGATAAATTGAACTGACACATGTCACACTAGTAACAAAGGTCTTCCAAAACTCTTCCACTCTCTGTAAGTATCGAGTGAACTGGTACTACAGTTCTCGAAATCAAACGAGGGAACGGTCCCTACTACCATTAGGTATACTCCTTTATAGGAAGTAAGAAAGGTATAGATTGAGCGTTTAAACGTACAAGTGGGTGATGGGATCCTCAGTGTGTCTGGGAACACATGTATTGTATTTATTAATATAGATTCCTAAATAACAAAAAAAAAGGAAAAAGACATACTGTATGAGGATTGGTTAAATAAACATAATTGTGTAAAGTTCTAGTGTTGTTAGGATACTATTGCCATGGTAATAATTGAAATGTGTCCTCTTTATACACCAAGGCTATCTAATACATTGAGTCACTTTTTAGTTTGTCATTCACCATCTTGGCGTCTGTTAGGATTTAGGACAGTTGATTTTTTCTACATGTTGAACTCTCGACGCTCAATTCAAAATAAACCTCGTTTTACTCCTGACGTTGGCTCCTCTGTCGTGGAGTCAATCAAGACCCTCTGACGAGGTTTCTCCGTCACACCCTTCCAGTTATCTATTATAAAACCACTTCCTCCTCAAGTTACGTTAATACGCGAGCAAAATGTTTTCCAAAAGACGATCAATAATCCTCGACTACAGTAGTACTTCCCTAAATCATGAAAAAATTTATCCTCCTTTACGTTTCTAACCGAATACTTTAGTCAAAGACTTTTATCAACTGATATAAGGTCGTCTCACGGACCTCGTGTCTCACGGGGTGAGGTCGGACTCGAAGGAGTCCCCCACGACTTCCAGTCGTCGACGTCGCCGCGTCCCAAGCTGGAGACGTCTACGTCCACCGTTTTCAGGAAAAACAAGTCGGCGACCGTTACGGGAACCGTTCACAGTCAAACATCGACTGTTGTGTATTTTATCACCTAAAAAACTTAAAATGAAATCTTTTAGTATGACAGAGATCGGTCCCGTTGACAATGGAGTCTAAAACCAGATTGGTAGTTAATGAATAGATCGATGTAACGAGTCAGTGAAATTCCCGTTTTTTTAATATTACTACTACTACCCAGGAACAGGAGCCTCTCGAAAATTAGATTCTTTATCCACCCTTCAACACCCTTTATACATTCCGTTTTGACGTCATCAATTTATTAGTGACTTTCTTTATAATGGTCTGTATAGTGTTCTGACACACACTAATTAACGGTTTACTTGTGAAAACCATCGTACGAGATTAACGACTTTTCTCACTCCCTCGGAAAACCCTTTGTGGAGCACTTCCTCAATGATGAGTCAGTCAAGAGAAAAAAAACCTCTTAAAACGAACAAACCAAACCGAAAATTTTATGAATAAACTACTTGTAGGTGATCATGTTTTACAGACACGATAATTAGTGTTCTACCTAAAAGGTCACCCAAGGATTATCTTCCTTTTAAGAGATTATCTTCCTTTTAAATAAAAGAAAGAAAGAATATACAACTTAAAAAGAACCTCTTTTATAAAACCGTTATTATCAAGAGGATTAAGACTTAAAGTTTCAAAAGGACCTCTTGTCGTATAATTAGTTGAAGAAAGAAGACACCTATCTGAGACCCATACCCTCCTTATGGGTACAGATCACAATTAAAAAAGTCAGAACAAGAGTGAAAATGAGGTCTTCTTAAGATGGTTACTTAAATGAGAGAGAAGACCGTCAAATCTCATATGCAAGAAGAAAAAAATTTTTTTAACACGGTATAAGAGAGACCGTCTATCAAGAAAAAATACGAATAATTAATTAGTAGAAAAAATTTTAACTACATGTCACGATATACAATGACCACATGTTATATCACTAAGTGTCGAAAATTTTTAATATGAAGTAAATATCAATATTTTGTAACCAATACAAGGTATGTAACATGTTATGTAGGAATATTGTATAATATGTAACATCAAACGAGGAGAATTAGGACGTTCAGGAGGAAAAAGTACGGACACTTCGTCGACGCAACGACTGACGTATTATGACCTCTTTCTCCTACCACGCAGTCACGATCCCTTACTCAACTTCGTTACTCCCTTCTCGTCTCATAAAATTGTCTTAAGGATTGAGAACCCGAGAGCAACGGCGATTCCACTCTCAAACTTGAGATTGTGTCAATACTTCTCTCCCGATCATTTGAAAGGGGGAATTACTCCATCTAGAAGTAGAGGGAAATCTCTACAAGTTTCACCTCATCGACTCACCCTCTAAAACTCAAAAACACGAAAGGTACCAAGTGTGGTATAAAGACAAAGAACTCCTGTGGGTGGAACCCTTTACAACTCCCCGTTTCAGAAGTAAAAGGGTAGTATTTTTGGGTACCGAAAAGTTGATACTGACATCGAATTCTTAAAAAAGAAATGTAAGTCATATGTGAACTTAGGAACTCCAAGATAAAGAAAACGACCATCATCCCCGAACTCCTTCTTCTGAGAAGTTTCTCAGGGAACCTGTCGTTCCTATAGTTTGGTCAGTTAGGATTTCCTTTAGTTGGGACTTATAAGTAACCTTCCTGACTACGACTTCGACTTTGAGGTCACGAAACCGGTGGACTACGTTTTTCGTCTGAGTGACCTTTTCTGGGACGACGACCTTTTCTAACTTCCGTCCTCTTCCCCTGCTGTCTCCTACTCTACCAACCTACCGTAGCGACTGGGTTACCTATACTTAAACTCGTTTGAGGTCCTCTAACACTGCTTGTCCTTTCCGACCGTACGACGTTAGGTACCCCAGTGTTTCTCAGTCTGTGTTCATTCGTTGACTTACTGTTGTTGGTTACCCCAACCCCCTCTTTTATCCTTATATTTATCCGTACCCTTTATCCGGACTTCAATTCTTCCTAACTGCAAAGAATCCCTTTTCGTTTCGTTGAACGTCACTCCCAATCAGATTACGCCAACCATTATTCTCAAACGGTCAATGAACCTAAGTCTCACCGTAAAGGAGTTCCCTGACAGGTATAATGTTTCACGCGTGTCAATCATAATCCTAGTAAATGTTACGTTAAACAATTTTTTTTTCTAACAATGATTTGAGATATTTTGGATTCTTTGAACATCCAAAGTCTCTCACAAGGGTAAAGGTCAAGGTCCACTACCATCTAAGAACAAACATTAACTTATAACTTTGATTAAATAAGAGGTTGACAAGGGTCACAGACAGAGTCCTCGGTTTACCTAAACGGCTCAGAACTCTAAATAAAATATTTCTTTACTTTGATAGTGACTTAATGGAAACACTACTACCTTAAAGCCTTGTATCTTTTAGAAGTCTTACCTCGGAACAAATTAAACCAAAGGTATAGGAAGGTTTCTAGGAGACAACAAAAAGAACCGGACTCCAAATTCCTCTTGTTTTTGTTTTTAGACACTTAAGATCTAGTTTCCACAATTGGACTTTTCATCATGATACGGAAGGTTCAGGTTTATAAATCATGGAATGAAATAAATATGACTTGACTTATCTCTTTTTTTGAGTCCGTTCGGAACTATTCCGGAGATTCCGAAATAAAGACACTTGGATCAAGTTTTTATTATGTGAACAGTAGCTATGTAAGTCACCCAAAGAATCCAGAGATTGCCATCTTATCTCATGTTGTTTTACCAATTGTTAAATCAGAACCATCAATTTGGTCCGGACCCGACTTTAAGATTAAGACAGTGAATAATCGACCCCTTAGTGTCGGTTCACTGAATTGGAGGAATTAGAAGTCAAAAGTGTAGACACTGGACTTTCTTACTTTTGAATATTATCCCATCAACACTTGATTCTATATGCTTGTTATTATTATTAATGACTCGTAAGTAAGATAAAATCCGTGAAGATATAAATCACATAATACACATCATTTAGTTTATTTCTTCGACATAAAAGGACATAATGAAGTTTATCGTTCATTTTTCTGTGACGTACATTTTATGAATCGGACCGAGTTTAATACACGAGTTACATATCAATAAAAGTAATATTATGGTACAATCAACTATATGATACAATGACACAATCCGAAAAATTATCGAATTTCTACTACGACACTTTCACGATGTGAGTTATACGGTCGTTTAAACCTTTTGAGTCGTCACCGGTGTCCTGACCTTTTCCAGTCAAAAGTAAGGTTGGGGTTTCTTTCCGTTACGGTTTCTTACGAGTTTACTGGCGTGTTAACGTGAGTAGAGTGTGCGATCATTTCATTACGAGTTTGAAGAGGTTCGGTCCGAAGTCGTTATGCACTTGGCACTTGAAGGTCTACAAGTTCGACCAAAATCTTTTCCGTCTCCTTGGTCTCTAGATTAACGGTTGTAGGCGACCTAGTACCTTTTTCGTTCTCTCAAGGTCTTTTTGTAGATAAAGACGAAATAACTGATACGGTTTCGGAAACTGATACACCTAGTGTTATTTGACACCTTTTAAGACTTTCTCTACCCTTATGGTCTGGTGGACTGGACGGAGAACTCTTTGGATATACGTCCAGTCCTTCGTTGTCAATCTTGACCTGTACCTTGTTCTGACGAACGTTCATCCTCTTTCTCATGTAGTTCCGACACATAACAGTGGGACGAATAAATTGAATATACGTCTCGTGTAGTACTCTTTGTGACCCGACCTTCTTCGAGTTCGACCTTAGTTCTAACGGTCCTCTTTATAGTTATTGGAGTCTATACGTCTACTGTGGTAGGAATACCGTCTTTCACTTCTCCTTGATTTTTCGGAGAACTACTTTCACTTTCTCCTCTCACTTTTTCAACCGAATTTCGAGTTGTAAGTCTTTTGCTTCTAGTACCGTAGACCAGGGTTGTGAAGTAATCTTTATCTACCCCTTTGTCGCCTTTGTCACAGTCTGAAATAAAAACCCCTGAGGTCTTAGTGACGTCTACCACTAATGTCGGTACTTTAATTTTCTGTGAATGAGGAACCTTCCTTTCAATACTGGTTGGATAAGTTTGTCGTATAAGTTTTCGTCTCTGTAATGAAACGGTTGTTTCCAGGCAGATCAGTTCCGACACCAAAAAGATCACTAGTACATACCTACACTCTCAACCTGACACTTCTTTCGACTCGTGACTTCTTGACTACCAAAACTTGACACCACAACCTCTTCTGAGAACTCTCAGGGAACCTGACGTTCTTCTAGGTTGGTCAGGTAGGATTTCCTCTAGTCAGGACCCACAAGAAACCTTCCTTACTACCATTTCGACTTTGAGGTCATGAAACCGGTGGAGTACGCTTCTCAACTGAGTAACCTTTTCTGAGAAAACGACCCTCCCTAACCCCCGTCCTCTTCTTCCCTCCTGTCTCCTACTCTACCGACCTACCGTAGTGGTTGAGGAACCTGCACTCAAACTCACTTGAGGCCCTCAACCACTACCTGTCCCTCCGGACCGCACGACGTTAAGTACCCCAACGTTTCTCAACCTGTGCTCACTCGCTGACTTAACTTGACTTGATAGAAATTGTTTTAACAGAAAGTGACCTCCGGCCCCGTGGAATCCCAGTCAGTTGAATCTTCTTTCGTGACGATATTTTTCTCCCATCCCTAATTACTTTATTTTTCAAGTCACTCTTGATGTAGTCAGGTCACTTAAACCACAATCAAAGGTACCACTAAGAGGAGAACTCTTCCTGAAATGATAAACGGAGCAGAAGGAACAGTAGTTTGTCACCATCATTTGAGGACTTTTACATTTGTAATCTCTGATTACTGTATTAAACTCATAAAGTTATCTGTAACTTTAACATTTGTAAGGGAGAAAAGGTCTCCCGAAGTCTCCGAAATAAATCCCCAAAATATTAAATAAAAACATTAAAAACAAAATATTAAAACCAGGTTTCAAATGTAGTTATGACTTTACACTTACTAACCTTCAGGTGCAATATGAACATCTTTACCTAGATTAACACAAAAATTCAAGTTCTGGAGGTATACCCAAAACGTTCGGTCTTCATAGGCCCCAAGAGGTCTGAGTCAACTGGAAAAGTCAACCTTTCATCCACTCTCTTGTCCTCGGTGACACCAGAACGTCACTATTCACTCCCTGTAAAGAGAAGTCCCTGTCCCTTTCTCTTCAATCCGGTTTGAAGTTTCCTCTCCATTTTAATCCTCACACTAAGACTAAACCCAGTGTGTGGGGCGACATTTACTGGTAACTTGTATATACGATCTTTCGTGTACCTGGGAAGATCATTCCCTCCGTAGGATAACTACCATAGTCCATGAACTCAAAGTCATCGTTTAGTACTACGAGACGTCAAAAGAAATCCTTTTTCCTAGAGTCTTAAGTCCATATAGGAAACCAATGAAAAGAATGTGTAGAATCACTCTTTCAGATCTGTGACCGGATCTTTCAGAGATTAGAACCCTACTTACGGCAAATTCATTTACAAGTCAATCCCGGAAGTGAGATCGTCTCCTTCGTTCAGGACCATCATCTCTATCAATTGTGAATGCCTCATGAACAGTATACGGTCCGTAATATGGAAGAATACATGACAGGGTTATTCGGAGAATTAGAGTGGTCCATTCATGAGATCCATAAGGTATTTCTTTGGGTCAGAGCGACTCTGTGGAGGGAGTCGGAGTGTCAAGTCTTTAACGTCTCACTCCTAAGGTGAGGTCTCACTGAGTTGAAGTTTTGGGTACGAGAGAGGTGACAACGAAGACTATGCCTTCTTATATTAGGACCAAACAAAAGGTTTTAGGAATCACGGAGTATATAATAGGTTCATGGAGCCACAGTTCCATCTTGACTACGGCCAAAAAGCTTCGGTGACCTTTGTCACGCAAAAAAAAAAAAAAAAGTCATTTCGTTCTTTTTATAATAATAATAACAAAAGGGGACGACTTGACGAACGTCATCAGTCCAGATCACGATTTTGTACTAACAATTAAGGAAGTGTTCGATAAAAAGTTGGACTGGAAAGTTATAATAAAGCACTAGTAACTGTAAACTATAAGGTTCGTCATAACACTTTCTTAATCTTGTATCGTCAAAGGGGTCTTTAACTCCGTGTTTATTCAGTAGACCATCTGTAACGGTGCACGGGTCTAAACAGACCCTCTTGTCTCCGCGGTTAAAACTTAGGAGTCAAGAAGAGGTAACAAGACCAAAATCCGTCCACAACGAAAGCACACCGAGAACACGATATTTAGGGGACTTATAGGGTACCAGGAGCACGGAATCAAAGATATATATTGAACCCGTCACCATTACATCCCTCGGATGAGGTAAAAGAATGGAAGGTCTGTGAGGAGTCGTGTAACATCCGACGAAGGGGTTGTGAACGAATTTTAACGAGATTTCCTACAGTGGGTCTTACAGAATAATGATTTATGTTACCCTCCCAGAGTCCGAAATGGAGATAATTAAAACTACTACAACTCGTGAAGGAGGAACTTTGGGTGTGAGAGGAACGGGCGTCGACACGGAAGGAACCAAACCTAAAAAATGGAGAAACCAACAAAGAAAAGTCAAATACAGTAGACGAGTAGGAAATTTATAACTGCAAGGAGTCCCGAGACAGAGTTCCGGAGAAGGCAAACGAAAACGTGTGAGGAGACCCGTTGGAGTCAGCGAGGAGACCGACGTCAATAGTGGAGATACACCGACGAAAAACGTATCCAACCGAACCAGGTGTAAAGAGAGAACTACAAGTCGAACGTGTAGGACAACGGTTAATTACAGATTAAGAGAGGGGAGGGGTTGAGTCGTCCAGATTTGGACAGGGTTTACCTTGAGTAGCTGAAGTAGGAAAGAGGTGAGTGTGGAAGACCATTAGGCAGAGTCACTAGTCGTGGTGGCAGGTGAGGTGACTGATTCTACTTTTTTGACCTACAATAAGAACTACGGAGAGAGAGGGATGAAGGGTACAGTTTACGTGTATTCAGGACAGTGTCATTGAATTTGTAACGGATAAATTATAGAGATTTAAGGTCACAAGAGAAAACACATTTCTCTTCTCAAAATGGACGACATACCCTAACAACACTCTAATTTAATCTATGACATAAAACGTAACACAAACACGGGCCGTCCGACGACGGGTGACGTAAGGCACGACGCGGTACAGGATAGAAAGTATAACGACGGTCTAAATATAGAGTTCATACGTCTAACCTAGTAAAGTGGTAGGAGTCTACCGAGTATTAATGACATTCTTATTTAGATTCGAGGAACGGACTATAAATTCCGGGATATCATGGATGTGAATGGAGAACATACAGAGGTTGGAATAAAGAAAAAAGAAATGTAGAGTAGAATCTACAACAAAAGAGGTCCTTCTGAACCTGTCAGGACAATGAAATCCCCTCCAATCAATAAGACAGAGGAAGAGTGTTTATCTAGATGGAATTGTGAATAGTCTGGAATGACATTATTGAATAACAATAAAAAATTTTAGACTTGGACATGATCAAAAACTCTAGATAACACTCCGACCCCTGACCCAAATAGAGTCAGTAAAAGAAAAAAATTTTCTAAAAAAACAACAACAACTACACCTGGTTAAAATTTCAGAAATAACTTAAACAACGTTGTGACGAAGAAAAATACAGAAAAAAAAAAAAAAAACCGACGTTCCTACACCCCAGAATCGAGGAGGGTAGCTGACCGGGACGTGGGAGACGTAACCTTCCACTTCAGAATTGGTAAACTGACGGTCCCTTTAGGAAGTCAATGAAAGACATAAGGACATTAATCGTAGTCAAGTCAAGTCAAGTCAGTGAGTAAGTACAGGTTGAGAAACGCTGGGGGACCTGATATTGTGCGGTCCGAAGGGACAGGTAGTAGCTGAGGGTCTCGAACGAGTTTGAGTACAGGTATCTCAGCCACTACGGTAGGTTGGTAGAGTAGGAGACAGTAGGGGAAGACCCTGGGAAGTTAGAAAGGGTCGTATCCCCAGAAAAGGTCACTCAGTCAAGAAACGTAGTCCACCAGTTTCGTAACCTCGAAGTCGAAGTCGTAGTCAGGAAGGTTACTTATAAGTCCTGACTAAAGGAAATCCTACCTGATCAAACTAGAAGAACGTCGGGTTCCCTGAGAGTTCTCAGAAGAGGTTGTGGTGTCAAGTTTTCGTAGTCAAGAAGTCGTGAGTCGAAAGAACTATCAGGTCGAGAGTGTAGGTATGTACTGGTGACCTTTTTGGTATAGGAACTGATCTGTCTGGAAACAACCGTTTCATTACAGAGACGAAAAATTATACGACAGATCCAACCGACATTGAAAAGAAGGTTCCTCGTTCGCGGAAAATTAAAGTACCGACGTCAATGGTAGACGTCACTAAAACCTCGGGTCCTTTTATGTCAGATAGTGACAAAGGTAACAAAGGGGTAGATAAACGGTTCTTCACTACCCTGGCCTACGGTACTAAAATCAAAAACTTCCAACTCAAAATTCGATCGAAAAAGTGACAGAAAGTGAAAGTAGTTCTCGGAGAAGTCAAGGAGAAGTGAAAGACGGTATACCCATCACAGTAGACACATATACTCCAATAACTATAGATTGGATCAATGATCGTATTGGATCATTGATGGTATCACAGATCGTATATCAACCATAAGTCCATTATAAATAATTTACTTACTTATTGAAGTCGAAAAATGTTATTAAAAGACGGTTATATCAAAAATTTTAATAAAGTCAGTTAGATCTACAGAGTAAATTAATTTGTATTTGGTCGTTAGGTAAATAAACTACGTCTGTTCAACTATTCTTTATCATCTTTTCTTTGATCCAATTTTAAGTGAGTACACGGCATAGTCATCTTCCTTTATTATTTCAGAAATAAGGAAAGTTAAAAGTTTTAAAGATCTCAAAAACCCAGTATTAAATCTGAGTCTAAAGAGGTATCGGGTATCGACATTAAAAATCCTGTTGGACATTTGAGACCACAGTTATAATCAACTGAACACCAATAGTTCAGGGATGACTCTACTACGACCCTTTCAAAGTTTCTTACTCGTTTCGTTGAATACAGATCTTTTTAGAAGTCTTAAGGACCATTTACAGAGTCCAATAGTGAAACATAAAGAGTCTTAATTACAAGTCTGTGATACATAATCAGAGACTAGAAAGTAAGTGAAGTGAAAGAATTAGATAGTACAGTCACTAACAATGTTCGACTCACAGAAGACACAGACTTCGAAACGATCTCCATCTCCTTCTATTCTTTATTGTGTAGGAAGGAGAGATCTACAAGTACTAGAATAATTTCTCTATGAGTAAAAGTACTTGTCTACCGTTATGTTCCTTCGTACGTTATTCGTGACTGACACATTTAAGATACTCACCTCCTCAGACCTCTCGTATCTCTATAATTCGTCTCCGTCACCCCGCCCCCAGCTTACATCTTGTCTATCTTCGACCTAGGAAACTCTCCTCCATAGAGTCTTAAGATTCATCCCTAGAATCCCGTCCGTTTCAGTGTCACTTTCATTCTGTGTACTGTAATCTTGACGAACCAATTTTATCTCTCAAACTCTCAAATTCATACGAAAACCTCCTCCCGTTTCCCTCGTTCCTTCCAACCTCTGTCTATTAAGAAGTCAGAATCGAGAAATCTGAGAACCGTCTTCCTTTTCACAAACAAACCAACCAAAACCACACATACTTCCCCGAATCAAACTCGTCTTCTCACTATTACGGTTGTAAAGTCATCTCTATCAGAACACACACCCTCTCCCCAATTCTATTTGTCTGATTCTCTACCTACCTTATTCTAACCAAACTTTAAGGGCTGAACAGTCAATTCACCGTACATTTCCGGACAGACAACAAGAATACGGGTTCTGGTTTTGCAAACCAGAGTCCTAGGAAATACCAGAATTTTTAAGTACTTCTGTGGTTATATGATTTCATACACATCAAATATCGATAACTATAAACGGTAGTATCTTCAATTACAATTCTTTTTAATTCATAAATAAATTATATAGTTCTAACTACCCTCTTTATAGTTATTGGAGTGTATACGTCTAATGTGGTGGGAATACCGTCTTTCACTTCCTCTTGATTTCTCGGAGAACTACTTTCAGTTTCTTCTCTCACTTTTTCAACTGAATTTCGAGTCGTAAGTCTTTTGATTCTACTACCGTAGACCAGGGTAGTGAAGTACCGTTCATCTACCCCTTTGTCACCTTTGTCACCGACTGAAATAAAAACCCCCGAGGTTTTAGTGACGTTTACCACTGACGTCGGTACTTTAATTTTCTACGAACGAGAAACCTTCTTTTCAATACTGGTTGGATCTATCGTATAATTTTTCGTCTCTGTAATTAATGAAACGGTTGTTTCGAGACAGATCAGTTTCGATACCAAAAAGGTCACCAGTACATACCTACACTCTCAACTCACGACTTCTTAACTAGGAAAACTTGACACCACAACCTCTTCTGAGAACTCTCAGGGAACCCGACGTTCTTCTAGTTTGGTCAAGTAGGATTTCCTTTATTCAGGACTTATAAGTAACCTTCCTGACTACGACTTCGACTTTGAGATTATGAAACCGGTGAAGTACGCTTCTTAACTCAGTGACCTTTTCTGGGACTACGTCCCTTTCTAACTTCCACCCTCCTCTTCCCCTGCTGTCTCCTACTCTACCGACCTACCGTAGTGACTGAGTCACCTGTACTCAAACTCATTTGAGACCCTCAATCACTACCTGTCCCTCCGGACCGTACGTTATCAGGTCCCCTAGCGTTTCTCAACCTGTACTGACTCGTTGACTTGACTTGACTTGACTTGACTTGACTTGACTTTTCTGGAAAACAAGGATTGTTGTTTGTCCTCCTCCGGATCCCTTGGTGGAGGAATGGGGACCTCCGTCCAGTCCTAATCCTTCAGTTCTTAGGTCCAATAAACACGAGACTGTGATGTGACCCGAAAATCCACTCTCTTGGAACTCTTTGAGGTACCTCTCACCCCGTACCGACTCTTTGAACATCCATCGGCACCAGTTCAGTCTTTTAAAACATTCGGAGAAAATTTCTCACATAGTTTCGAAAATTTTAAAGAAAACGAAATCATTTTTAATTTTCTCTTTTTCCTTTTTTATAGTCGTACAGAATTGACATAAACCTCCTTAGACCTTTTTCTAATTTTTTGGGGTTACTAAACTGAAATAAAAGGAGTGACTTTAACCTTATACACGTATAACAGATTTTGCAACCGTTTGTATCTCTTCGTCTTTCCTTTTTGTTTTTTTAACGGGTATTAAGTCGTGGGTCTCTATTTTTTACAATTGTAAAACTCCGTACATAGAGACCTGAAATAAATTGAACCAAATATCGTCACCATAATGATAATAATAATAAAAAAACGTCACCATAGTAAAATATGTGTAACAAGACATCATTAGACAAAAAAGGGGAATTTCACTTTTCACTGGCACAAACAATCAGTGAGTTAACACAGACTGAGAAACGATTAGGTACCTGACATCGGATGCTCCGACGAGACAGGTACCCCAAGAGGTCCGTTCTCATGACCTTACCTAATGGTAAAGGAAGAAGTCCCGTAGAAGGGGTCCCTAACTTGGACGTAACTTGGAAGGGGTCCCATAGGACGTAACTTCCGCCTAAGAAATGACGGAGAAAGAGGAAATTTATTATATAGGTCCTTTCCCAGAAAAACAGAAGAGAATTCCTTCTCGAAACTCTCACGGCGACTCGCACGTGTGTGTACACATGTAGTACCCTCCCCTCACGAGGTCATGGTAGTACCGAGTCATCCTTTTGGTCGTCCCTTTTATCTTCTTGTTTAGAACCCCGTTGTCTCGACCCTAGTGAACTAATAGGTGAAGAATTGTGGAATCTTCTAGTAGGAAGGTCTTGCAAGAGAAGAGTTTGACATCTGTTGAGAAAATAGTACCACTTTATTAGCACTGAGTCGAAATTTCTCCTTTAATTCTCCCCCTTTTTCAAGTTCTCTTCTAACCATCTCCCACTGACTCGTGTATGTGTGCAACCCGTTATAGTGCCGCCGAACCTTCACTACCCTCGAGGAACATTGACGACCCGTCTAGGAGACAACGCAGTATTCGTTTGGACCTTCACTGCGGACGTCAACGGGGGTGAAATCTCGGAGGTGATGGTCGTACCTCGTAAACTCAGTGGTCAAGGGCCGAGAACACGTCAGTGGGGGCTTCCCCTTTCAATTAACTTGGCAAGTGACAAAAGTTCCAGTCTTTACCGGAGGGCTAACAAGTTGAGTTTAGTGGAAAAATTTGAACTGTGCAAATGTAACAGGAGAACCCTAGAAACCGGTCAACGGTATTATAAGCTTTGTAACGACACACACGAAGTAGAAGATATGAAGAAAACGAAAAACATATTAAAACAAATTCATTGATACTTTTTGGTCAAACCGTTAACCAAAATTTTTGACGACACTTCTGTCCACTCCCCAATTAAGTGAGTAAATGATGTAAATAAGTTGTTCACAAACGACTAGGAACGACACACAGTCAGTGTGCCATAATTATAACTATCATTATCGTCAGCAATTATGTCATGATTCTATGCACGAGTTCCTAAGGTCTCCAAAGAAAGGGTAATTTATAAATAAAATCTAGAAGTAGAAAAGAAGAAGGACTATGTAAGGATTGTTAGACTCTGGTCACAAGGACCGGAAGGGTAGAATACAAGTATGCTACCATCGAATCCACCCACTTAGTTATTCGACTGAAGAGACGAACTTGACATTCTTATGACCCAAATTTCGTCACTGTCCCTTCGTTTCGTTTCTTATAGGTGAAGACCTATAAGATCCAAACTACTAGCACGGCGCCCCCACACAGTACCGACGCAGTCGTCGGCGGCCGTCCACCACCTCCCACGACACGGGTCAGTCCCGACCGACGGAGAAGTCACACCGACGACGTGGACGGGTCGGTGTGACCCACAAACCCCACTACTCGAAGAACCTCCGACTACCTGTTATTCCTTGCGAATAACCTTCCCGTTTTCAGTACTGGGCAAGGGTAAAGGGAGAATTAAGAGTAGTACCATTCTTTTGAACTGACTACAAACTTAAACCGACTACAAATAAAAACTCCAGAGAGAAAGGCTGAGACACTGGGGTACCTGACGTCGGGTGGTCCGAGGAGGCAGGTACCCTAAAAAGTCCGTTCTCATGACCTCACCCAACGGTAAAGGAAGAGGCCCCTAGAAGGGCTGGGTCCCTAGCTTGGACCCAGAGGGTGTAACATCCGTCTGTGAAAATGGCAGACTCGGTGGTCCCTTCAGGAAGAGAAACCTATCCTACGATTTATACCAGATTCTCATTAAATCGAACTACTAAGTTCAGTGATATTCAGTGTAAATATGTGATAACTATTCACACATTTACGTAAGGAACTACCCAGATTTATCAAGAAAGAAAGTAACAAACACAAGCAAGTCGGGTGGATTTGTATCCTCTGTGTCCTTTCGCAACCGAACTTAAAATTCAACAAATTAGAACCTGTTAAATGGAAAGATTCTGTACTAAAGATATAGGGTCTAAAGAGAATTTTAGATGAAATGATACTATCAACTACACCCCTAATTTTATCTAATATGTAAATAGAATTCGTATATCGAAAATACATGACCGGTCTTAAGGATATTATTGATAAGAAATATTTTAAGTAAACAGTTCATTAGTGTGTCAATGAATATAATGACTCAAGACGAAATCCACTCAAAAAAACTGGGTCCAGATTAGAAGGTCAGTAGTCTTCGTAACTTGATTGTAAAGTCTATGTCGTGTACATAGACGAGGAAGTTCTTCGGAAGGGACTGGAGAAGGGAGTGTTCTGAAACGTACACAGAAATAATAATATAGTTGAATCTCGTTAATTAACAATATCAATAGACACTTTCACTTTCACAATCAGTGAGTCAGCAGAGGCTGAAAAACGCTAGGGTACCTGATATCGGACAGTCCGAGGAGACAGATACCTTAAGAGGTCCGTTCTTATGACCTCACCCAACGGTAAGAGAAGAGGTCCCCTAGAAGGGCTGGATCCCTAGCTTGTGTCGAGAGGATGTGACGTCTGTATAAGAAATGACAGACTCGGTGGTCCCTCCGGGTATCAATAGGTATAGATACAAAACAGATGACTTACCACTCGAATAACTTCTACCTTGGTACAGAATAAGAGTCGTGGATGGTCTTACGAACCGGGTCTCCTTAAACTAGTTGGACACTGACTACTTACTTATTTACTTTCACTCCCTCTTCACCTTCACCGAAAATACTCTCGTCTTATTTAAGTCTCAAACGTGCCTAAGAATAAGTCGGAGAATTGACACCGTAGAGAAGTTTCCTGTTCTCTGGACAGTAAGTAGACCCCTTACCCCTCTCTCTAATGTGCTGAAAGGAGAGTCGACATACACACCGTAAAGGTCTTCCGATCGACATCAAGAATTACTTTTTGTTGTCGACAGTGTCTCGTCTCGTCCCACCTTTTCAACGATTCTCTTTTCTTCCACCTATCCCGAGAAAGTCTGAACTTAAGATTGGGGTCAAGATGGAGACCCAGGGAAACCCTGAAACATTACTTTAAATTTCAAACACACCGAGTCAATGAACTGTCGGACCTTATTGACTGACTTGAACTACAACGTAAAATCAAAACTAGTAGTGACTCAGATTTACACAATCCTCCGGGAATGAGAGGAACTAAACTCTCGAGTCGATGCGGATATCGTGTCAGGAACAAGTCGTACACTCGACGAGTCGAAGGTGTCTTAGTGTCAGACACGTTTTTGTCTTAGACTTTGATGGTGACCCCACTGAGGACTTACCCTACTACAAAGTAAAGACCACATTGCACTTTCGGATCCGAATTACACACGTCCTAGTCTACCAGGGATAACGAAACATAATAAATCACCTACGGCAAACTGATTTGTCGGTTCATCTCTTCTCTTGGGCACACAACCCTTTTCCTTCTTCTTACCTCTTCGAATAAAAATTTAAAAAAAAACGAAAGTCAGTCCAAGACTACATGGTCCTCAAAAGGAAACGATCGAAATTTTCATAGAATACAAAAACTAAAGAAAACAAGTAGTACCTAAAAAAAAAAAAAACGTAACTAAACATAGATAAAAAAACCGGTGTAGGATTTCATGTACCCCAGAATCAAGGGGTAGGTCCCTAGTTTGGACACGGGGGACGTCACCTTCAACTCTCAGAATTGTCGACCTGGTGGTCCCTTCAGGGGTTTCACAGAAAATTTATTAATGAAACTCATAGTTAATCCTCAGAAAGTAAACATTCACTTTCTTTGAATTCACTTTAATCGAATTCAGTTTTTTCCTTAAGAAACCGAATCCATTGGTTCCTCAGTTCCCCCCGTCTTGGTCGAAATCCGCGTCTACATAGGTCCTCTGATCACGAACATAACCTATGGATGGAAAGAGACGAATAATCAAGTGGAAGTAAGTGTACTACCCTTTTACCGGTTTCCCTGGGTATCCGTCAGACACCCAGGGAAACCGGTGAAACGGTGGTATCGTTAGGATCACCTTCTTTTAAAGAAGTCACCGAGGTGGTCTCTCACCTGTTCAGACCCAGGATGCAAAGGACCAGTCAGTGTCGATGTAGTGCATCTCCCTCCGAGGGTAGGGTCCATCCACTCGACAAGGAACTATTACCTCTTCCCTAGAGTCTGTCCGTTTTCGTTAAGTGACCGGAATTAATAAAGAACACAAAACCCGAATAGAACGAGACAGAAGGTGAAGGTAACAAAGGTGACACCCTTGTCACCTTTTTGTCACTGTCTGAAATGACAAAACCCGAGGTTTTAGTGATATCTACCACTTACGTCGGCACTTTACTTTTCTACGAACGAGAAACCTTCTTTTCAATACTGGTTGGATCTGTCGTATAATTTTTCGTCTCTATAATGAAACGGTTGTTTCCAGACAGATCAGTTTCGATACCAAAAAGGTCATCAGTACATACCTACACTCTTAACCTGATATTTCTTTCTACTCGAGGCTTCTTAACTACGAAAACTTGACACCACAACCTCTTCTGAGAACTCTCAGGGAACCTGACGTTCCTCTAGGTTGGTCAGGTAGGATTTCTTTAGTCAGGACTTATTAGTAATCTTCCTGACTACGACTTCGACTTCGAGGTTATGAAACGGTGGACTACGCTTCTTGTCTGAGTAAACTTTTCTACTACGACCCTTTCTAACTTCCGTCCTCCTCTTCCCCTGATGTCTCTTACCTACCAACCTACCGTAGTGACTAAGTCACCTGTTCTCAAACCCATTTGAGGCCCTCAACCACTACCTGTCCCTCAGGACCATACGACGTCAGGTACCCCAACGTTTCTCAACCTGTGCTGACTCACTGACTTGACTTGACTTGACGAGATAGAATAAGTCCCTGAAGGAAAGGACGAAAACGTGTTTAGTATATACATAAGAGTTTCGAAAAGAGAGGAAAGACATGAGAGAGACACTGCTAGTGGAGATCAGGGTGAATCGACAATGGAGAAATGTCTTCTGTCAGTGTAGAACTAGAGACCGGAGATGGAAAGGGTCTCTTTCGATTAAGTAGTAAAGGTGCACCACAGGGTGTTTGTCCGTAACGTTGAAATTTACAGATTTTACTTTGAACGGTGGTGGGAAGACTATGGAGAGACAAGGATCCAAGAGATCAAGGTGTTCATCGTTGTAAGATAAAGATGAAGGACCTCAAGACTGGAGTCTCAACAAAAACTGATAAAGGAGACGTATAATAAAGACGAAACATACTTGAGAGTATCAAGAAATAGTAATTAGTAAAAAAGAGACCAAAATCTCTATGACCACATAGACTTAATAACGACGGCTTTAATAAATTCAAAGGACTACCTTTCATACTACTGAATAAAAAGAAACATGGCAAAGAAAGAACAGTGGGAGGTCACAGGGAGGTGGAAGTCGAAGAGGGTAGTGACATTATGGGTCTTAAATACTTCGTTATTTACGAACAACTAACTTCCTTTCTTTAAAGACACTACACATCATGTCAATAATATGTATCAAACCATAACAATTTTTCTTCAGACTATCATTCCATTATTTTTGTCTAAAATAAGTTCTTGATAACGTTATCCCCTTTTCATGGAACCATATCTTGTCACAAGAAGAGTCAAGACTTATGTAGTATCTGTTCACCCCTAAATATCGGTTCTCGTCGTACCCCTAGTTACCTACCCTTTGATGACTCTCCTTTGTAGTCTCCGTCTCTCCCTAAAACTGATTTGTCTGGGTTGTCCCAAAGACGATTTCGGTCCAATTAGTGTACAATCCCACTCCTTCCTCCTTAAAGTGGTCTATAACTCCTATAAGCCTATTACAGTGTACCATTCCTGTCCCCTAAGAGACATTTGTATAAATCGTCGTAAGAACGATTTTGACCCGTCGCGGTCGGTATGTTCCTACCTACGTTTCGACGTCGGATCTCCTGAATCTGACCCGCCTGACACACTCAGTGAGTCAGTACAGGCTGAGAGACGGTGGGGCGTCTAACATCGGGTGGTCCGAAGAGACAGGTACTTTAAAAGATCCGTTCTTATGACCTCATCTAACGGTAAGGGACGAGGTCTCCTTGAAGGGTCACGACCAGAGGACGGAGTGTCCGTCTAAGAAATGGTAAACTCGATGTCCCTTCAGGTCTCCTGAATCTTCTTGGACTGACTTCAAATCAGTTCCTCCTCAGACAAATAAATAGACTCGACACATTAGAGTTCAGAACGGATTGAGGAACCGTGGAATCATATTCGTCTAAAGGTGACACACTTTACAACTCTCTCCTTGAACGGGATTAGTAAGTTGGAAGGGGACAGGAGAGAAACCTGGCCAGGGGTCTTAGGGATGTTTCTATCCAGATCTTCTCTTTGTTTTGTCGAAGAGTGATCAGTCGAGACCACCTTCCACCTCACCTCCTTCGTCTTCTTCTGTACATACCTTGATAGACGATTTTACTAAAACTTATATTAAACCCCAGAGTAATTCCTCTACGTAGATTCAGGGAACTGGCGATGGTACATAAACCATGAAACACACATATTCTGGAGAAACTCTAGCAGAATTGCGTCCATCCTCAAATTGAGTTGTACATCTTTTGCGGAAATCCTTTTTCAGTCGGGTCGGGTGACACGGAATCGTGCCGACGACCAACGTCAGACGTCGAAAAAAACGTGTTTTGAGTTTCCCGGTGTCGTCTGGAGTCTCACCGTCAGAACTCTTGTCGTCACAACATTCTCGTTTACCCACCTTTCTTGTCGGTCATGCCTTTACACTTCCTCGGGCACTTTCGTGTGCCTTCGTCTATGAGAAGTCCAATTAGTGGGACTCGACAAAAGACTCCTCGGGGACAACCAGTGTGGTCAAAATATCAAGTAAGTAACAAATAAAACCTCCTCTTCCCCATACAAACTCTCCTACAAACTTGAAGGAGTCACCAAGACGGCCAAGACAACAGTGAGACAAGACGGGTCCGGGACCCGCGAGTAGGACAAATAGAGAGGAGACCTTTCGTGACGGGAAAGAATCTGTTGACGAAAGAAACACAGTCCAAGTTGAAACAATAAAGTTTCGTGGTATTTTTAGGCATAACAAATTTTGGTTTACTCCACGTCATATTTCGCCAAACGTAAGGTGAACGACCATCGATAATCTAACCACGTTTGCATTAACCCCAAAACCTGACACTTAAGATTTAGCGATATTGATCAGAGTTTGTGTAGAAATAATTAGTTTTATTCTTAGTAAGTTGGTTGTGTAAAAACGGTTACTCTTTATTCAAACAAATAAGGACATCGTATTTTTAGGTACGAGACCCTAAACTGGCTGAGACCCTTTTGTATAAGATGGAGAACGACAAACACCTTCGTAAAAGAGACGTTTTTCAACATCTCTACGACCTTCTTCACCAACAGCCAACCGGTCTCCAGTCCACTTATGCCATCTACTCCGTTTTGAAACATCGGGTTAAGCAAGTTGAAAACTTCGCAACCAACGTGTTACATGCCAGTCTACAACAGTACCTCTTCTTAACCCGGGAAAGACAACTAGTCACGACTTACGTACGCAATGTCAAAAACCACGTAGAGTAAATAAACGACTCGTATGAAGAGTCTACATTACCAAAAAGTGGTCGCAAGTCTTTCGACACCACCTAGTCTGCCCATCGTCTGGTGGTGTCACTGGTACTGGAAGAAAACCACGTTCAAACCGAAACCCTTCACGAAACCTCGACGAAGAACAGGTTGGTGACTCGACCACCAGTGACCAATAGTGTATGTTAGGTGAAAAGTAACGTACAGTGTCAGACTAGCTCTTTACAAAACGACAACAACGTATCTTATACTCTTCTACTGTGAAGTTTTTACTACTAAAAAAACTAAAAGTCTGTCGAGCACTCCGTAGGTGAATAGCTCGAAAAAGTAGAAAGGTGAAACGAAGTTTACAGTTTGCTGATATCTTACCAGTTGTAACTCAAGAAACCGTCGAAGAACATATCAACACTCTCCTAGTCGAAATTACTAACGAAAGTCAACCACCAACAGTTGAAGACTGCCGGTCGACGACACCAGGAGTAGAAGGTCCGAGAGTAGAGTAAACGTTTTGAAGAACTTGGTGGTGACGTGACAGACAAGTAATCGTCAGGAACCCGGTTTCCGAAACCATTACAACGCTCAACAGAGACGACGAAATAATGGGTAAAGACTTGAGCTTATTCTTTTACTGGACTTAAACAAAAAACAGATTGTAATAAAGGTATCAGATTTTATTTATGTTTTACTTGTCGTTCGGTATTCAGTAACCGTTTTTTTGTATTTCACTCTTTACACGTAATTTTACAATACATTGTATTGGTATAAATAAATTCTTACATAAGGTCATAGTTTACAGTTTAAAGTTGTCACGTTTTTAACGTCAATGAAAACGTGGTTGGATTATAAATTAATTTGATTTAGTTAATTAAAAGTGAGTATTGAGGAAATAAAAATAAAAAATTTCAATTTTACATCAACTGTATGTTATAATACAATCAAAATCCACTAATATAATACAATCTAATATAATCTAATACAATCAAAACCACTAATCTTTAAACGTCCGTAATACTTCACTATTCATCATTGGTAGATAGGGGTGTATTTTAATACTGTTATAATAACTGGTACAAGGAATACGACATATAATGTTGAGATACCGAATAAATAAAATATTGACCTCCAAAAATAGAGAATTAGGGGATGTGGATGAGGTGGGGGGGGGGGCGGGGGGTGGAAAAGACCGTCAGCGACAAAAGACTTTATCTATTGGCGAAATTTACTTCGTCCGGACGGTAATTAAGTCAAAACAGTGTGACAATCATCAGGAGTAAGATTTTAGTATTTCGTTTCGAACTCAAAAAAACAGAGTGATGGAAAAACAAGAAAGTCGTGTCTAGTTCTGAGAGTCGATAGAATGTTATAACTAAATATAAGAACTGACGTAAAAAAAAATTTGACATACATCCTCTCACAGAAATCACTAAATGTTACCTGTCAGACCGTAGGTATTCCTATCACTGAAATTTTGAGAACTGACGGTAAATATCATTCTTTACTTGAAATATAACACCAGGTTATAGGTACACAGACCATACATCTTTCACATCGACTTCCCTTTCAAACTGATTCGTTATGAATAAGAACAAAATACACTATGTGAGGTGTCAAAGATACTATAACACAAAAGAATGAATGTTTTACGACTGAGACTACAACATTCACCTAAAGGACTAGGTACTTACGCAGTGTCAACTCAGATTTTCCTTGACAAATCGTCAGTAGTTCAAAATCCTTCAGAATCTAACACTTAAGACTCTTCTGAAACGTGTAATAGATACGTGTTGAAGGGGAAAAGGAGGATAAAACCTCCGTAAAGGAACGTCCCTTTGTCACGTCGAAACACAAAGATGAAGATGTGGATAAATAAAGACCTTAGTGCGTTACCCCGTTGACTCAGTGTACCTGAGACATAAAAAAAAACCCGGTGCGGAACATCGAACGGTTTAGAATCAAGGGATTTCTCCCTAACTTTGGTCCGGGATCTGTTAACTATCACACCTTAGGATTGGTGTCCGGACGGTCCCTCAAGGGACCTGAGACATTACAAACTCGGAACGTTAATATGACGATCTACAGAAGTACCATTACTTATTTGATATGGGCGAAAGAGAGGGGGCCAACCGGTAGTTCGACAAAAAGAGGGAGGTAATCAAGTAATAGGGGATAAGAACTGGAATCCTTTCTGATAATTGTCTCGTGACTCACATAATAGTGGAGAAGATCCCTACCGTGTGGCAAGAGTGACAATACTTGGTTTCCTCTCAAACCGAACTTACTTCTTGTTGAAATCCATGTATAAAGTCGTAATTTTCAACAGACTTACACGTAAAAGAAATTCCGTTAACCTCAGAATCGCAAACCGTTGAAGTATGTAAAACATCTCCCAATCCTGAAATCGTCCTGAAGGGGTCGCCGAGTCACCATTACTTAAGTGGACGTCACGTCCTCTGGGACTCTCTGACCAAGCTAGGAACCCAGCCCTTCTTGGGGTGAGGTCATTAAAACGGACCTTTTAGGGTACCTGTCTCCTCGGACCACCCAACGTCAGGTATCCCAACGTTTCTCAGCTGTGCTGACTCGCTGATTTGCTGTTGTTGCTTCCCGAAGTTACATATATAAACCCCTCCTGTGTTAGGTCAGGTCTCTTACTTCGATCAGAATCACCCCGACTTTATAACCGACTTCCTACACTTCTTTACAAGAAACGTGAATGATCTCTATATTAAAAAAATAAACTCACTTACCCATAAAAATTACGAGACATTAAGAATGTTGTAAATAATCGTCATCATTGTGTAAATTAAAGAAAATATAAGTAGAATTATTACGTTCATATATCTTCTTTCAAATCTCAATTTTATATGGACTCATTTGACTATGAAATTTTTCAATAAAGACTTCTCTTAAAAAAAGATTACGTCCAAGATAAGGAATAATTATCAATTTACTTAAATAGTTGTCGGAGCGTGGTAAAAGTTTTGAAAGATACTATATCGTTTCGATGGGTGGTAGTGACTCTTATTATTATAAAATCGTTTGTTACTAAACAAGATTTCTGTACAAAATTTTGTTGAAAATGCATAATTCTAAGAATAATAAAATCAGATCCTACGTACTTAAAGAATTAGTACTTTAATATTCCCTTGGTCCACACAAACAGATATTCTTTACGACATGACTCGGTGAAGTCATCGGAGGTACTTTATGGATAAACTTGATTTCTTTTTGTCTCTACCTTCTGACTCCTATATTTCAACAAAATCTCGAGAAACACACTTAACCAAGTGACAATTATAAAAAATTTAGGACCTTTAGGGGTTTGAAGAATATAAAACCGACGATATCTATCTGACAACTAGTGCTTTTTTTAAAAACCGGTAAAAAGATCAAAGATCGTAATTTCTCCACACTAAACGAAGTGTTAATATCCTTAGATATGTAAAAATGTCATCCGAACAAAACTTGACACCACAACCTCTTCTGAGAACTCTCAGGGAACCTGACGTTCCTCTAGGTTGGTCAGGTAAGACTTCCTCTAGTCGGGACCCTAAAGAAACNCGACTTTGAGGTCATGAAACCGGTGGAGTACGCTTCTCAACTGAGTAACCTTTTCTGAGACTACGACCCTCCCTAACCCCCGTCCTCCTCTTCCCCTGCTGTCTCCTACTCTACCGACCTACCGTAGTGCCTGAGCTACCTGCACTCAGACTCACTTGAGGCCCTCAACCACTACCTGTCCCTCCGGACCACACGACACTAAGTACCCCAGCGTTTCTCAGTTGTGGTGACTCGCCGACTTGACTTGACTTGACACATATCTTTGATTACAACTCACAGACCTCTTCTATGAAACACAGAGAAAGACCACAAAAACAAACGTCTGAACCGACACAACTGTGCATATACACATGAAACAAAGAAGACAAAGTCACAAATAGTCGACTTCTCTAGAAAAGGGAAGTACCCAAAAGTTTACGATGTGTCTAGTGGTCGAGTTTGAAGAGACAGTAGACAGGTCGTCAGAATGTCGTTGACTTGAAAGTGGGAACGTTCCTTTCCGAGTTTGTGTTTTGTTTTGGTTCAGAAAGTCTCCCATACAACCTTCAAAAAAAAGAGTAAACAACCCTTTTAGACACCCGATCAGACTTTACTTTAGTTCTATGAAGACGAAATAACGAGACTTAGTTAGACGTGTCTTAGGGAACGAAATTTTTTTTTTTTTTTGGTTGGTTTGTTTTTGGTTAAATATAAGACCTTTAGAAAGTCTCATTCGTATCGATCTTGAGTAAATACGGAGTTTTCAATACGACAAGATAAATACCTCAGTTGCAAAATGAACCATGGTCAACTTTTAAAATAATTTAAACCAGAGCAAAATTTGTTACATGCAAAATACGACACATGTAACCTACCGTGTAATGTGATAAACGTAAGTGATAAACCCAGCATTGACTGGGAAAAGATAATGGAACACGAATAGTATAATAAAATTTTGAACAGTTAAATAGATAGTGACAGTCATTTCCCTTTTCCCTCGATCATACTAAGATTTAATTTAGAATTCCATGACTCAATAACGACGAAACTAAAAGTTTTTACTTTCTTTTACGGTGACTGATAAAATTCACGGATATCATGACAACGGTATCTAATAACGTAATTTTTTTGTTAACATTTCTTTTAAATTTTATATTCGCTCATATCAGAATGATATATCAAGTGTATGAATTAATTTACACACCTTCTTAAGAAAGTACTCACTCTATTTGGTTGACAACCCCGACAAACGGTTGAGACGCCAAAGTACCATAAGAGGCTAACAATGGACCGGGTGCACTCATAAAATTAAGAGAAAACAAAACAAGGAAATAAAAGACAAATAATTCCTAATGACTCCCCTCCCTCTCCCGGTACCGATCTAGAAGAGACCCCCCGTCTTAAGAACCAGGTCCTTTATGGTCGTATTCGAACCCCTACTAGAACCGTACACGAATATGTAGTCACTCTTTCGAACGTACAGACCCGTGTCACTCGTCCTTCGTCTCACCTTCCTCTACCATCGGTCCCCGGTCTATCCCTCCCGAACATCCCACACCATTTGACTTAAAACAAGACTTACATCATACTTCTGTGACATCCCAAGATTTGTTCTCCCACTATACTAAAATAAACCTAAACATTTTCTAATAAGATGAACGTCAAACTTCTTATTCAACAATGCCCCGTTCTCATCTTCGTTCCTTTACCCAGTCCCCACCCCCCGAATCGGACTACTCCCGAACCAGATTCCACCCTCTCTTCACTCCTCTATACCAGTCTAAGTCCTACCTAAAGTCACTCCGAAGGGGTTACGGAGTCACCGAGTCGTCATTTATTAACCGGACGTTACGTCCCTACGTCCTCTGCACCCAAGCTAGGGATCCAGCAGTTTGAGGGGACCTCCTCCTTTACCGTCGGGTCATAAGAGTGGTCCTTTTGTAGGGTCAGGTACTCCAGTCTTTCTCAGTCTACTGACTAGCAGTTTCGTACACCCGTGAGTCCCACCTGAAACCTCTACCATGATTACACCAAACGGGAGACGTGACCTACACACTCTCCCTTTCTACTTACTTTAAACTCGGTCTCTTTGACATATTTAACAACGTGGACATAGGACCCCACCTGTTCGGACCCCTCCTCGTAAAACAACACCTCCTTCGCTCACGACTCACATAAAAACTACACTAATCACACTCGACACCTACATCTGGGTGTTCCGTACTACAGGTCATCTGTCACCTAAGTATGTAGGTCTCTGATCCAACTCCGACCTCTACAGTAGGATCACCAGAAACCTCGGTGACCAGACTCACTCGTGTAGATTACACCTATATCTATCTCCTGTATTTCTCTATCCCTTGTATCTCATTTTTACCTCTTCTTTTCCCTTCGGAGTTGTTTCCTTCACGGATAAAAATGGTTGAAAACCTAAGGAAACACATATATATTCATTGTCCCTATTGTTCCGTTTTTATTACTAGTATCGGTTGAAAATACTTCACGAATGACATTGTCGATGAAAAGGTTTAAGAAAATACACAATTGAGTTAAGTAGAAACCTGTTGATTTACTACTTCCTTGTCGATAAGGGTAAGATGTCGGATCCTTTGACTCTGCGTCAAGTTTTAGTAAACGAGTTCTAATGTGTCGGACAGAGACACGAAGTGGACATTTTACCTCTATCATTATCATGAAAGGAAAATCTTAACAATCTTTATCATTCACTCGATTGTATACGTTCACGGATCTTGTCACGGACCGTCTTTCATCCTCCTTACACGGAAGCGAGAATATGTGCACGAGTCTCCAACTGAGGTAAGGAGCCGGAGGTACATTCGGATAAGAAAAGATTGTTTCTTTACTAAAAAATTTATTACTTTACGGGACCGAAGAAATATATTGTCAAATGAATTACATCTCTGTTAAAACTCGAGTAAGTTTCCTTACTTTTTGGTTTTATTTTCGTTCGGTTTCTCAGTACTGAGTAAACATTTCTGAGACTACGACCCTTTCTAACTTCCACCCTCCTCTTCCCCTACCTTCTCCTACTCTACCAACCTACCGTAGTGACTGAGATACCTGTACTCAAACTCACTTGAGGTCCTCAACCACACCTGTCCCTTCGGACTACACGACGTCAGGTACCCAAGAGTCTCTCAACCTGTACTGACTCGCTGACTTGACTTGACTTTCTCAGTATTATGGTCCTAAAATACTCATGTAAATGAGACTATAAAGTCACTTGTCTATTTTCTCAAAGTACATTAGACTCTGGAGTATAAAACACTAAAACGTTAACGGAAAGTACACGAAATATTTGAGTATAACTACTCACGTTATTTGACTACCACTTAATTTAAGAGATCCTCTAATTAATGTAAAATCGTCATTCAATTACCAGGTTTCAACGGAGTAAAAAAAAAAAAAAAATCAATGTCTTACGGTAAGTTAAGTTTATTGTTTATTCTTATTATCATAGAATGGGAATTATCATAGGGACTTTTAGTGTAACAGGTTGAGACATTATGTTGACCACTGTATTCACACACGAGGTCACCCCAATTTACCGAAGGAAGTCCATGTTATGGATTCCGCCCTACTCTCGGGTCCCGAGGACTGAGGACAAAACGACATATTGTCACTCGGTCCACTTGATTTTAGATATAGTACAGATGAATGATTTAATTTTTTTTTGTTTGTTGATGTAAATAAATTCTGCAATTCCTGACCCAGTTTACCAAATTAAAATAGGAAAATTTTTGAGATACTTTATTTTCTTAATTTACTCAAACTTTTCCACTGTAAGAATCTTGTCAGAATTGTGTAGCACCCGTAAGCATTTACAATCGACAACAATGATTATAAGGAACTTTTACATAATTATTAGGAAGTCTCAAGTGACTCTTCGTCTCTCTTTCCTAAAAGAGACTTTGTCTAGTAATCTCCCTCAGGGTACACATCTACCTCTCCAAGTTCCTTATAAAACTATAATTAAGTAAGAAACCACGAATCCAACTCACCTACTTGTCTAGAAAAAGGCGAACTCACTACGGGATTGTTGTGCTTCCCTTTCGATACGACACACGGACCTCACATTACTTACCAAGTGTGAGGGTGGTAAGGGGTCCACCAAGGTTATTTACACGTGTCACTATCATTCCTTCCAATCTTTGTAACCTGGTCGTTTACTTGACCATAAAAAACTGTCTCAAGATCCGACACGGAACTTTTATACCGTAAGTAATTAAGTAGTTCCATACACACGATAGACGACCCGTTGTAAGATCCGAGACTCCTACTTATTTTGTATCGGGACAGGAACTTTTAGAATATTAACCATCTGTTTATACGTATGTACATACGATTCAACGAAGTCAGCACAGGTTGAGAAACACTGGGGTACCTGACATCAGGAGGTGCGAGGAGACAGGCACCCTAAGAGGTCCGTTCCTATGACCTCACCCAACGGTACGGGAGGAGGTCCCCTAGAAGGACTGGGTCCCTAGCTAGGACACAGAGAATCCAGAGGACGTAACCGCCCACCCAAGAAATGGTGATCGCGGTGGACCCTTCGTCTGTTTATATATTCACTATTTTACTATCACCGTACGTTCTTTACCGCTTACTGGGTCTATAGAAGTCTCTCGAGACCCTTTGAACTACTCGTTCTCTAACGACGGACCTCCTCGGTCTTTCCGAAGTACCTCCTCTCCTCCAGAACAGTAATCAAACCTCTCGGCACACACTCAAACAGCCCGTTACTTCTGTCTTTCCACAAAGATCCATTTCTTGGTGTCACGTTTCTATAAGACATATACCTTTTGTAACACAGACGTACTTTCGGTGCAACTATTTCCCCTTTATTTGTTCTGACAGCTCCAACACACCGTCAAATATACTTCCCGTCAACGTTTATCCTTGTGTTCCACTAGCCTTAGACAAAAGTCTAGTACTCAAAGCACCGACACAGTTCATCCCTCTCCTTCTGTTCTGCCTTCCGAGAGTATTCCGTCGGGTACTTCTGACCCTCTACTGTTCTCGGCCTTGAGTTCCGTGTCCGTTACGCTACCTCTTTACTCACTTTATAGAGTTCGTCTTGACTAACTCAAACCGACGACTAACACAAACCTCAACTGACATCCCTCACTCTTTAACTTTAGCTAGGACTACGAAGACGACAAATATCTTTGTCCCCTGTTCCCATCACCTTATCCTATAGAGTCCCCCTTCGACTACTCAAATTATACACATCACCGAAACGGAGATAAACTATGAGGTTTTTAAGAAACGTAAAACTAAAAAACTCAAATCAAAGTTACACATATATAGAACAGATGGACTAATCTAATATTTATAAATAGCTTTCTTATTTGTGTACATCCGCTCACTACCCTATCTTCATACAAACACGATTCCCGATGGGTGTGTCTAATATGAGACCTCCTTCTCCACCCCAACTCTTGAAAGAGATTCACCTTCACGACTCCCCGCACCCATCATAACGTAATCCGCTATTCCATTGTTTACCCTTGTTCCACCTAGAAACCTCAGACCACTCTATTGAGACGTCCCTACCAGTCCTCAGACCCTGACTATCCTTTCACAGACATCTTCTATTTCCGTACCACCCACGACACTACTAGAAACACCATTGTAACATCGTAAATAATAGACAGGAAAAGTATACCACGAGTCGTGTTCGATGGAACAAAACGAAACACATATACACAAGGACGATCGGAGGGGTTCGGTTACCAAGTTCGGGGAACAACCGTCTTTGGTGGAAAACCAGATGTAAGATCCGAGACAAACGATCCTGACAAATAAACATCAATCTCAGTAATCTTATTACCACTTGTTAAGACAGACGTCCTTCGTGTTATATTTTACAAGTGACAAAACAACTCAGAGAGCTCGAAAAATTTTTAATCTAGTGGAGGTTCCTCATTATTTCGTATAACGATTCCTTACACCCAGGACCCTGACCCGACCCAAACTTTAGAGTAAGATAAGTGTACTGAGTCCGTTAAATTTATTTAAGTTTATTTGAGGTGCACGGAACCAAAAAGGTTGACGTACTTCCTCCATTATCCTGATTGGAGTGTCCCTAAACACTCCTATTTTACTAAATTATGTCCGATCAGTCAATCGTGCCATGTACCGCGTACTGTTCGTGAGCGGTTGTACATGGGGTTGCTATCACAGTTGTTTTTTTTGTGGGGTTGTAAATTTTTACAAAAGACCTGTAAAATTTCTTCACTGTTAAGTCTCCGTCGAAAGATTAGAAAGTGTGACCGGAAACGTGCGGCCCTCACTCCGGTACCCGTTTCGGTCACAGTCTGTGAAGGTCCCCGATTGAAGACAGAGTCGAACAGGATGGGACCGCGGACGTGCCAAGTGTGTCCGACAAGGAGTGTAAGGGTAAAACAGAAGGTAGAGGAGATTCTATTGGCTCCTCTATAACTCCGGGTTTCCAGTACGTACGGTAACCGATTTCTGGAATCCTACGGTAGGTTAGTAAAGTAAGATTCATTATAAATAATTCGTAGTGATCCCACAGAACGGGACCCCTACCTCTGTACTTCTTACGTGGGGGTAGATACACATATCGTATAAAAGTGGAAACAGACTCGGGTCACCCCACTCAACACGTTCCATAGGTGAGAGGGGGCGACGGTATACGGGGGAAGGACTCACGAGTGATGCGACCCCGAGGGACCTCCGGGCCCACCCCCCGACTCCACGGTGGAGGGGGTTCCTCTACGACAGGTGTCCGCGGACGTCTGCTCACTAATACTGGTCGAGTCACAGTCGTTGATACCAGTAGAACTTCGATTGGTGAGGGTGGGTAGAGGTGGGGACAGAACGTGAGTAAGGGGGCATAGAAGAGGAACTTTTCGGAAATTTCTTCTTTGTGTAAAGTCCGAATTACATGTCATTCTACAGCAAACGAGGAAACACGACTAATAAGAGGTGAGAAAGGGAGAGTGGGTGTCAAACCCCTATGCCTAAGGACAGTCACTGTTAATAATTAGACCGAAGAGAGGAGCCTAACCAAAACTGAGGTAACTATTTCTTTAGAATAAAGGGATTCTAAGACTGGATAAAACACCCCGACCGGTAGCCCTGAGATAAAAGTTTACGTTAAAAGGTTGAATATGGTCTCCATTCCTCCAACCCGACAAACAAAGACACTTATTAACAACGAAAATTTACAAAGTCGTGAAACATGTAAAATTCGGAGGTATTAAGAACGTCGTCAAATACCAGACCAAATATCACAAAACCTATTCTTTTTCGACTTAGTGTCGTTTACCTCTTCGAACAGGGTTTGAGACCCCTTCAGTCACAGTCCCTCTTTTAACTAGAAGACTCACCGATCGGTGGTCCTACACGAGTCTGTCCGGACCCTGTGGAACCTCCCGGAGTTGTTGAGGTAAGACAGCGTGTAGGTCGTTTAAACTAAAAGACATGAATAATAAATAAAGACCTCTCGTGTACCATAGACTAAATGATTTGTATATGTTGTTTTAAGGAAGTATACAAATGCTGGCGACATCTAGTCTCCCGTATAATCTTTTTCCAACTGTTTGGAAAAGTAAAGAAAAAAATAAAAAAACTGACACCTTTTTTTAGTTAACTCCCGGCTATTTATTTATCGTCGAATAAAAAAGGAAATTACTTTTACACAATGTCTACGGTAACAGGTCTCAACTGGTCGTGTACTATATACGCAAAATGAAGTTTAGATATTACACCAGTATATCCCTTCTCTCCGCCTCCCTCCTCTTACTCAGCTCCTTCTCTCTACCCTTCCTCTCTTTCTGTACTTATCCTTCCTCGGTGTCTCCTCTTGATCTTTTAGGTATGGGTGCACCTACTATAATGAGGTCGGGTACATGTGTGTTTCCACCTCGAGGTTTGTCTCTCTTTTACCGTGGTGGAAGTCGAGTATTGAAAATCTTTTAATGTTGAGATACTTTCACCCCTACATTGAAGAATTTCAGTATCATAATAATAATATAGATCTTCCCTGGATCCTCTTGTACATGAAGTTTGGGAGCTTACGTTTTTAATTTTAGGTTTTAACGTTTTTAATTTCAGGTTCCTCTAATTTAGTGAATGTTAGTCATTGTTCCGGTCCTAATCTCAAGTCTGAAAGACTTATTTTTGTAATGTACATTATAATAAGTACCCGGTATAAATTATATCGTATATATAATTGAGTAGACTAAACACCCAGTTTAATTTAATTTGACTATAACAAACACTTGACTCCTACCATGGAAATACTAAAACTTCAAAAGAGAAAACAACTTTTACATTATTATGTATTTTTACAGATGATCCTTTTATTCTGTGAAGAAGTCATCGTGAATTTCTATAAAAAAAACGGAAAGACACTATTAATCCCTTAATACCTACCTACACGAGTCTATTAATACATTTGTGATTTCTTAGATAGACAAATTGTTATTGGGGTTAAATGTATTAATAAGGAAAACACCGTTTTAATGAAGGGGAAACAATAAAATCAAAGTATGGGAGACACAATCCATATACCTCGTCCATAAAATACAGTAAAAACGTGACATATTTATCCAGGTCTCTTCGATGACTTTACTTTTACACTGTACTCCAGAGGGGACGTCTCTGTTTACATCTTGTTCTTGGGTCCACAGAAGTTTCAAACATTAAGAATAGACGAATCTTGAAGAACCGAGATATTAAAGTTTGAGATCGAGAACGAGATACAAGAAATTTACTACGTAATAAAGTAATAGTAACACACACACATACACACAGACACACACACACACACAGACACACGGACCATAGAATTTAAAAAAGAAGAAATAAGACCTCGAGACAACAATTAAATAGAGACATCCTGAATGATCCTAGGAGATGTAAGTTCTTCTAGAGAACACTTTTGTCATTAGGTTTACTCGACGGTATAAACGAAATTTTTAAACTGAGACCTATACTCCCTTTTTATATAATGAAAATCCTTTTCACCTATTAGTTACAGAGTATATAGAAATACTGGATATAGATTACAATAGAATATTTATATCCTTAGTCATGACGAAAAAGTGATACTTTTCAAATGAAAACCCCCCGTTTATAACGACTTCTAAAATATCGATCCTTTGATATTCCATGAGACCCCCGAAATATCTCTAAGGAGACCAATATTCTGAAACTACGGTAGAAAATATCGAACTAATAGGTTTAAAGTCTAAAAACCGTCCATTTAAAAGGTCATAATGAACCTACACTTCCTACCTGAATCTTGACACCACTTTTAATATGTGACTTAATTTAATTTAATAAACTAGAATTGGCATTCGGAAAAAAAGAGGGAATCCGTAAACCTAAGTTAGGATTTCAATTGTTGATACAACTCTTCCGTCAACGACACAAACCGCCTAAAATGTATGAAAAGAAAAAACTTTCTTGTGATTTCTACAATAACTTCTGCATACCAGTCCATTTACCTGAAATAAAATTTACAAACTACAAAATGGGAAATTTCAATGAAATATATCCGTACATTTCCGTCCTTAAAATAAGAATGTTAATACACTTATCAAGTCAATAATCTGAACACTTATACTCATCTTTCTTTTCTTAGTTATATAACTATTCATATTCTCCTTGTGAACTAAGAATAACATCTTAAACCTCATTTATGATTGGTAAATTACAGGTTACTGTCGACGTGTATTAAACAAAGATTCTATATACATGAGATTTTGTACTTTTTTCTTTTTTGGGTGTTGTCTTAGATTATTTATTCCTATGTAAATTTCCCTCTCTTCAAAAAAAATTAGACTATATGATGTAAAAAGAGAATATCTATTTTTGGTAATTTAAGAGAACGGACGTACTTGTTAGAAACAAAGAAGAATATTGTAAAAGGAGAGAACAAAAAGGTACATCTTACTAGTGTGGGTAAAACCTTTATTACTGAAACCGGGAGGAGTTCTTTTTTGAGTAGTTGGATTTTGTAATGGACGGTAGTTACCACACTGTACAATACGTTTAGGTCGACAGTGTCTCGGGTTACCTGTGTAGGTAAAGCTATTACAGTCACACCATAGAGATGTCCATAACGGTAAGAGAGATG
The DNA here is from genome assembly GCA_006410555.1 of Capra ibex. Taxonomy (NCBI): domain Eukaryota; kingdom Metazoa; phylum Chordata; class Mammalia; order Artiodactyla; family Bovidae; genus Capra; species Capra ibex. Next base: position 1,463,991 of record SJYO01016727.1, read on the forward strand.
CAGTAGGGAATGTGAGACTCTTCGGACGTCACGTAATCATAAAACGGGTAAATTTACACAGTCCGAAAAAGGACATATACACCCTTTGCATCTCACGTTCAGACAATGAAAAGGGTGAAAGGGAGGTACATAAATGATGTTTGTGTACTTAATTCGTACTTTAATACTCAAAGACCCAGTCTCCGAAAGGATAAGAGATTCTGACAAATTGACATATTCTTGATGAATCTACATGTGTTATTACACGTCGTTTTAATTAAGTCTCGTAAAGAGAATAAAACGTTAAGAAAGTTCTAGGGTTTGGTTTCTTAGGAAGCCTCACTAAAACTCTAACTTTCTTCTGAACATTCGATTCTTTTAACACAAATCCCTGAAGGAAACACCGGGTCACCGATTCTGAGACGGGAAGGTTACGTCCCCGGTACCCAAGTTAGGGACTAGTCTCTAGAGTCCAGAGTATACGGTGTACCATGCCGGTTTTTTAATTTTTTTAAAGAACACAAATAATTAACTGAATCTTAAATATAAAGTTAAAAGATTTATTACAATTATTCAAAGTAAAGAACTCGTTCTTAATATACGGTCCATTATCCGGTCCACCTCGATCATCATTTCTAAAGAGGACGGTCACGTCCTCTGTGTTCTCTACATCCAAGCTAGGGACCCAACCCTTCTAGGGGACCTCATCCGTCACCGTTGGGAAAGGTCATAAGAACGGACCTTTTAACGTACCTGTCTCCTAGAACCATCCGATGCCAGGTATCCCAGAGTTTCTCAGTACGAGATGACTCCTGTGCGTGTATGTGTTATCTGGTCCGTGAATGAAATAGAGTAAGTAAAAGGAATTATTTATAATTTTCATCTTAATAAAAGATACATAACCCTGACGTACAACATTGATAATCTTGATTTTCCTCTCAAATAAAAGAGACACAATCTTGATAAACCTGGAGTATGGGTTTACTACACACGTTTTTCCTCTTAAATAACCCCTCTATCACCCTGTCGGTTCGATGTAGGGACCTTGGTAATCTTAGTAATCCTGAGGGAGAGGAAGAGGAGAGAGGAATCTCAGTAAGAAGAAAAAGTACCGACTGGTCGAGGAAGTATTTACCCTTTGTATCGGTGGTCGTTGAGGACTCTAAATACAAAATATTAAAGTCGATGACCTACCTTAACTGGACGGAGAAAGTCAGGATTTATGCTTTAAAGACCGTCCATAGAGGAACCAGGTAGAACTTAATTACAAGCGAAAATCTGAGTAGAGTCACGAATCTCCTAACCCGGGAAACATACTGGGGTTCCTTCATACTTACGTCGTCTGCTCTCCAACAATATTTTCCTCTGACCCTACGACCACAGCCGCCACAGATAAAGTAAACTGTTTAATTCTTTCATCTCGTAATCTACGATTTATTGGAGAGGTCCCAGAGAGTCAAGTATTTACCGTCTAAGTGTTCGATGTCTCAATTTGTGTTATAATTTTTTCTGTTAATTTTTGTTTTAGTTTTCCTTCAGTCGACTCTTTTTATTCGTCCTTTTTTCTATAAACCTTCTCCAAAATAATCACGTCTACTGGACTTAAAGGAAGACCTTTCTTTCGTACTAACCAGAATATGAAGAAGGGTGGACTAATTCCTTTTAGAGTTCACACAAAGTTCTCCGTCAAAACACACTTGTGATTCGATTCTCTCCTTTAATAAAGTACGTTGAATTACTTACTACGAAAGTCCGTTCTGAAACGTTTCTATACATTTACAAGTTTATCTATTAAAGAATATTATTAAATTCGATTGTAAATAATTTACAAGTTCCTGATACGGATCTTGAAATCTATTTACTATAATAAACTAGGAGTATTGTCGGGTCCTCTGTTCGTGAGAATATTAATCCTCTGACACCGAATGGTCAAATAAATTATTTGGGTTCCCGTGTATCGAGGATTACTACTTCGAAGATAGTCTTGACTCCGGTAGACTACGACTCCGAACGAGAGAATATACGGAACGACCTAATGGAAGTAGAACAGCGACGAGACGATCTTAGTTCTACTATTGTAATTGAGAATTATTTATAATTAAAAACATCCCCCTTCTTCCATTAAACCGGGTTCCAGTGACGAAAGACTCCCGTTTATTTTAACTTGACGAGTTTCAAAATGAAATCAAAATTTCAGGATCCCGAGGATTAAATATTAAGTGATACCAGTCTTCTGTACAAACGCCAGTCATGTTCGTAACACTGTCCACACCAGGATCTGTACTAGGACAAAATGTTTTGAATCTTTATGGTTAGTTTTCAGGTATGAAAGAGATGAAGACCACGGTCACGATTATATGTCCGAAAGTAAGCAAATAGGTCATTTACGACTAATTCATGGACGAGTGATAGGATCCGTGACCCCTAAATCTTCGTCTGTTTAAGAACACTTTGAATATAAGTCGTCTTTATCTGTTATATCTTTTCTTATTTGTTCTTTTATACTCCCCCTGAAGGGACCACCAATTCTTAGGCGGACGGTTACGTCCTCTGTACGCAAACTAGGGACCATCGCTTCTAGGGTGCACGACCCCTCGTTGATTCGGCGACTCGGTGTTGATGACTCGGGTACCAGATTTTCGAGTACTCGGAGCTAATGACTTCGAGTGCGTGAGGTCTCGGTTGCGAGACGTTGTTCTCTGCGGTGGAGTCACTTGTCGGGCTGGTGTCGTTGACTCTCATCGGCGACGAACGACGTTGATCTCCTTCGGGTGTGGGTCGCTGTTTGTAGGTCGTGACGGTATTTATTTGTCTTCTCTCATAGTCCACCGTGATTGATAAAACTACTTTTATTTTATCAAAAGTAGTTTAAACGTATCTAAACTACTTTTAGCACCCACTACACCCTCACCGTACACCTCCGAAGAAACTAGTTCTTGTCAGGGAATTCTCCAGTCGTCTCTTGACCTACTCTTTCTTCTTTGTCGGTACGTTTATAGACCCTTTTCTTACAAGGTTTTCGAAACTATTCTTGGTTTAACCAGGGTATGTTCCCTCGACCTTCGACTTACCGCGGCTCAAAGGGTTGTAGTTAAGACCTCTGGTCACCGTGTCAAGAAACTTATGAGACTTGTCTTTGTTGACACCTGAACAGTCGGACCCATTCGATACAGAACACTCTCTCGTCTTATTTAAACCCACAGACCTTTAGATGAAGATCTTTACCTTTCACGTGCAGTTCGTCTCTTCCTTGTGCGGTCTATTGACGGTACTTGGTCCGGAGCTGTACTCGGGTATTTTTCAGGGTTTCGAGTAAAGGAGACCCCTAACGAAAGACCGGTAAAACCAACATGCATATTTGAGATCACTTCTCTCTAAGTTTGTTTAACTCGACGTATGACAATAAAAGTCAAAAGGGAAGTGTGACGTAATTTTTTTACCTTTCTTCGTTTTAAATTTTTATGACAGTCCCAGGTCTATAACGAAATTCTCTGGTGTCTATTTCTATATACTCAGTATGAATAAAACTATTATTTCAATCCGATAAAAGATTAGAAAATATACTATTCTTATATAAGTTGCATCCACTGGGGTGGAGTCACTAACTTGCACCGCACATTTTAAGTAGCAAGTAAAGCTACAGGTTCATAACAGGGTTCTTAAAACAACTACTAAGGACAAAAATGATAAAGCTACCTCACTTCAAAAAGGTTTAACTTCTATTATTCGTACTCAATTCTTTTCATCAAATTAAACTGTAATAATAGGTTTCTTGTGTCTAATACATTGTTAGACCTAATATTACTGTACTAAGTACAAAAAATACCTTATATCCTTCTCGTTTACTTTACAATTTCTTATTAATTTTACGTACTGAATCCCTATAGAAATACTTATGAGTAGACCTGTTAAAACTAAGTAGTGTCTTATGAGTCTTTATGATAGTACATATTCAAACCAACGGAAACGATAAAAAAGATAGAAGTGAGTACTTTTGATATCGAAATGTACATAAAAATTTTGTAAAACAACGGTACCTCTGATAAATAGTGTCAACCTCCCATCTTCTATAAATTGTCAAACAATCGAACTATTATTGAAAATTTATAAATCTGTTTACCACACTTTGAAGGAATCATGGGAACGAAGTCAGAGTCATTTACAATCGAGACATCGCACACACCACACACACACACGACGACACCCACACATCCTCGCAAACACACGACCCCCTCGATATCTCTGTATTATTCCTCCGTCAATGCTCCCTTCTTCTCCTCTCGTCCTCCGGTAAAGAGCAACAAGTCAATGACGGGGATTCATGGTAAAGGCTAGAGTAAGGGACTGTGAACGAGACAAGGAGAGAGACTGATGACGTGTTTCCACCCCTCTTCAGTGACGACATAGAGACGTCGGTCCACCCAGAAAAGGGGGACTGAGATGTCGAAACCTTCCTGACACAAATGGTCTAACGAGTTCGTACAGTCCGTGAAACCCCTTATAATCGAGAAGATCGGTGATCCCCCGCGTGGATCAGGTAAGGATGTCACCAGACAGTAGTGAGAAAAGATTTACTTTGGAGGACACGAAAGTAAATTCTTCTCTACGATAATTTATCCTCTACGATAATTTATATTTACGATCTTCGGTAAATAAGAAGGGTGTCTTCTCTTTAATTATAGTCGGTAAATTTTTTCAACTGATAACACTCAAAATACAACTTTTAACTTCACATTACTACATCTTAAATCGACGTTTCACACCACTACAATCCCTGAAACAGTCACTACCTATCCCGTACTATGAGATGTTTATGTTGTAAAAACTCCACGAACCCAGAGGTACTTTTAGGTTGTCTAAAATTTATATCAAGTAAGTAAGTTCATAAATAATTACATATGAACCGGAATAAGACTCATGACTCTATGTAGTTACCCTGTCTTGTCTGTGTGAAAGACGGGAAGGTAGTCAAGTCAGGTCAAGTCAGGTCAAGTCAAGTCAGCGAGTCGGCACAGGCTGAGAAACGTTGGGGTACTTAGCGTCGTGTGGTCCGGAGGGACAGGTAGTGGTTGAGGGCCTCAAGTGAGTCTGAGAGCAGGTAGCTCAGGCACTACGGTAGGTCGGTAGAGTAGGAGACAGCAGGGGAAGAGGAGGACGGGGGTTAGGGAGGGTTGTAGTCTCAGAAAAGGTTACTCAGTTGAGAAGTGTACTCCACCGGTTTCATGACCTCAAAGTCGAAATCGTAGTAAGGAAGGTTTCTTTAGGGTCCCAACTAGAGGAAGTCTTACCTGACCAACCTAGAGGAACGTCAGGTTCCCTGAGAGTTCTCAGGGTTGTGATGTCAAGTTTTCATAGTTAAGAAGTCGCGAGTCGGAAGAAGTGTCAGGTTGAGATTGTATTGACTTTATGAGACATCATATGTCTTTATAAAATGTGTTTTCACCTTGCGTAGGAAAAAATTCATGTTTTTAGTCTTCGAGACATACATACACACCCCGAACGAAGGACGAGAAAAAGGGGATCATACCCCCCACAAAGAAAAAAGAATGGACCTCTATCTTCCTACCACAGATAAGGACCGACTGGTCCTTATAACCCTTCCTCCCACCCACTCCTTTCCCCCGACTCTGGGACACTTATAGACTGGACTATGGGAACTACGTCAGGGTATGAAGTGAGGTCGGAAGTCAAACGAAACACAGGATCTTGACTCCCGAAAAGACCAAGTCAAAAGGGTCTCCCATTTAGAGATCAGAAGTAAACTTCACCAAAGGAACGACTTAACTGAACCCTCGTCAGCAGACTACAAAATTCACGAGGGATTTATTTGATTGTTGTTTAAGGAAAAAAAATTTTATCTAAAAATAACCTCATATCAACGAAATGTTACAACACAAAGACGACACGTCGTTTCACTTAAATATGCAAAGGAATATATGGGAGAAAAAAAAAACCTAAAGGAAGGGTAAATCCAGTGGTGTCTCGAAACTCATCTCAAGGTACACGATATTTCAGTCAAGAATAATCAATAAATAAAATACGTATCATCGTTATCACATATATACGGTCAGGGTCGGAGGGTCACGTGGGGTAGAAAGGGGGAACAAAAATGAAGGTAGGAAGGAGACGGTGGAAGTCTCCACGAACGAACCACGGAGTCAAGGGGTTACGAAGACTCCAAACCCCGGGACAGAGTTAAACAAAGAAATCTGAAAAGAGGAGACATCTCAGTCTTGAACAGGAGGAGAAAAAGTAGGAGGTTTTATTTATAGAGACACGAGAGTAGAAGGTAAGAAAGTAAGGAACACTGAAATACAGAAAAAAATCGGAAATTAAAATCCTTTAAAATTCTCCCTGATAACCTCTTCCGTTATCGTTGGGTAAGGTCATGAGAACGGACCGTTTAGGGCACCTGCCTCCTCGGACCATCCGACGTCAGGTACTCCAACGATCCTCAGCTTGTGTTGACTCGCTGAAGTAAAAGTGAAAAGTGAAAGTACGTAACCTCTTCCTTTACCGTTGGGTGAGGTCACAAGAACGGACCTCTTAGGGTCCCCGCCGTCTCGGACCACCCGACGGCAGAGACCCCAGCGTGTCTCAGCCTGTGCTGACTTCGCTGAATCGTCGTCGTCTCTTTTTATACACAGATCAAACAGTATGACGTGGTTTCTGGACAAATGATTTAATATAGTATATAAAAACTCGTAGTAATTTTTGTCTTTAGTCAATAAAAGAAAATACCCCAATATGATCGTCAATCAATTTTAACTTTTACTCTTCACATACTTTAATACATTCTTGACCAAGAGCAACCAGAACTAACTGTCTAAGAATGTTTTCTCAACCAACTTAATCTGTGTTTACTACAGGAATGTGTTGGCACTCCTCCTTAAGACTCGCGTGGAACCAACAAGCACCGAAATCAAAGGAGTAACCTAGATAGAGGTACGAAGGAACGAGGAACGTCTGAAAATAGTCCGCGATCGATCTGTCACAGAAAAGTTGCAGTACTTGTAAAGATGGACTTAGGTGAGACTCACATCGGGTACAAACTGATTATGATTGAACGAAAGTAAGTAGAAATCCCTTTCGAAAGAGTGTAAAAGTCTTTATTGACAACGTTTTTTCAAAAGTAACGAAGTGTCTTAAGAGTTGGGTTTGAAAAGAAGGAAATTACTAGTCTGACACTTCTAATAAACCTTTGAGACACTTGAAACGACAGAGTGAAGTAGACAACGAAGGACCGAGACACAGGAGCAGGTATAGGAGTATGTGAGAGGTGGAAGGAAAAACACAGTCTTGAACATAGGAAAGAGAAAAAATTCCGACACACGTGCGATTCAACGAGTCAGTACAGACTGAGAAACGCTGAGGTACCTGACATCGGCGGTCCGAGGAGACAGGTACCTTAAGAGGTCCGTTCTTATGACGTCACCCAAAGGTAAGGAAAGAGGTTCCCTAGAAGGGTTGGACTCCTAGCTTGGGTGTAGAGGACGAACCGTCCACCTAAGAAATGGCGACTCGGTGGACCCTTCGGGGGAGTTTATAAACACATGTTAAATTTTTAAATGAGGTATTAGAGACTTTAAAGAGAGACCTTACTATGTTCGCTAAAAAGATCCGTCGTCTGATATAAGAAGTGTAAGTAAGTATAGGAGAGACTTCGCAAGGACATCAAGTCGAGACGTAAACTCATGGGAAATAACCGATTTACAATCCTTGTCTTTCCGTCCAAAAAGTGTCCTTGAATAATTCTAACGGAAGGAGAACCTTAATGAGTAATTTACCAAAGACACTGTACTATGAAAAGAAGAACAGGGTAAAATCGATGATGAAAGAACTACAAAAGAGTCTTAGAGGAAAAGAGACGTCCTGTTGACCCCCCTCCTTCGTTCCCGAAACCTCAACGTGCTCCGTTCAGAACACACTAAACCCCTTTCAATCAATTGTAGAACCTCTTCCGTTACCGTTGGGTGAGGTCATGGGAACGGACCTTTTAGGGTACCCGCCTCCTCGGACCACCCGACATCAGATACCCCAGCGATTCTCAGCCTGTGCTGATTCACTGAAGGGAAAGTGAAAAGTGAAAGTACGTGACCTCTTCCTTTACCGTTGGGTGAGGTCACAAGAAAGGACCTCTTAGGGTCTCTGTCCCCTCGGACTACCCGACGGCAGATACCCCAGTGTGTCTCAGTCTGTGCTGACTTCACTGAATCGTTGTTGTCGTCGTCGTCGTCCTCGTCGTCGTCGTCGTCGTCGTCGTCGTCGTCAATTGTAGAGACTCAGACACAATTGAGTAGACAATTTACTCCTCGTTTTAAGAAGTATTCAAAAACACTTTTAATAAATAATACCCGGTTGATACATTGTTACACAGACTACAATGTGTGTGTATTAGTCATATATAAAGAGAGAGAGAAAGTAAGTGGTTCAAAAAAAAGAAGAGAAAGGAATGAAAAATTAGTATTACTAGAATGATTTAGAAAAGTGAAGTTAAATGTAAGGAGACCCTAATTGAAAACTTAGATACACGTATTAATAATTATAAATGTCTAGTATCAAATCTTCTCCCGAAGAATATAATTCGATACTTCCGAAAACTTAGACAGACATCAAACAAATCACCCTGTCTCTTCCATTTTTGTATATTTTGAGGTACGAAACAGTAGAACTAATAAATGACAAAATTTTTAAACTCACTGAAAGGACCTTTAATTTAAAACTGAAAATTTTGAACTTCCGAAAAACCATTCTTACTGTCGAAAGACTTATATACGACAACTGAAGACAGACTATCTGATTCTTTTGAACTTTGTAAGTTCAAATAAATAAGTAAGTGACCTTATTTTGAAATTTCAGGTTGTATGGTACGGGGAACTTAGTATAATAGTAAAAAACGTAACGTATAAGAAAGTCTCAACAAGTCGATGTGTGAGTAAACAGGTCAATATAGACAGTATGAGGTTGTGTAAGTCAAGTAAACTTTCCTGTAATTTTACTGTGGAATTAATACATCCCTTCTGTAAACCAACAGTACAATAACTTTATCAAGCCCACGTATTTTAGAAATTTCTAACTTAACTCAACTTCAATTCACGACAATTGAAAATTTTAGACTATGTCTGTAAAATATGTCTATTTAAGATTTCTACTTTTTAAATCACTATATTTTACATTTTAAACAGTAAGTTTTCTATTCTACTTACGGTCACTTATTCCAGTGTTCTAATCTCCATCATGTATCTTAGATTCGATTTAGTCTCGATTTTATCTCTCCAAACTTAACAGTTGACTTCGCTGAAAGGTCTTTCCGTTTGATAGGTACTTCCTGGTAAGAACGAGAAGTCTATTTTGTTACAGAGTCTATGTTTTTAAACCGTCTTCGCAAAATCAACTACAGGTCACACCCCTCCCGGCATCCCAGTAGACAACAAGGAACTTAATCGGTCAGTAAACCGGTCGATTCTGTGGGGACAAGAATGTGTCCCTCTCTATCGTAGTGGTGACTGTGTCTTTTAAGTATTTCTTACTCAACCAGGACGGTTGAGGCTCCGGCCGACCCTCTTAGTTTATTATTACATATACTTTCACAGAACATTACATGGGTGTCACTTTCATAATCAGCGAGTCAACATAGCCTGAGACGCTGTGGTACTTGATATCGGACGGTCCGATGAGACAGGTACGCCTTAAGACCTTACCCACGATAAGGGAAGAGGCATCCTAGAAGGATCGGGTCCCTATCTTGGACGCAGAGGGTGTAACGTCCGTCTAAAAAATGATGGACTTGGTGGTCCCTTTGAGGTTACATGGGTTTAGGTGTGACACATTAGACAAACTTCCTGTTCGTCAACGAGTTCCCAGAGTCAGTCCCTGACGATAATATCAGTTGATTTTTCCCTTACAAAATCAATTAGTACACTATTTGTAAATATATAATTACCAATTATAAAAACATCTCAAAAATTAAAATTAAGTAAACACACATGAAAGTCCAGGTACGTTTGTATTAATTTTACAAAACTAAAGACCCATATTAAATGTCTGGAAATCCGAAAGAAAACGGAAACATTTATCTATGAGTGTTAAATTAAAGACAACTTATTAAGTATAATATTTTATAAATTGTAAAAAAATTAGATTTTTTCCTTTTCTTTCTTTTCTATAATTTTTTGTTCTGTAAGGGTCTCTTCTGAAGAGTTGACGGGATCTTTAACGGTCTCTTTAGGATTGATTAAAGATAGGGTATATGAAAAACGGTTTCTTAGAAATTTTTAAGTGACTTTACTCACTCATGAGGAGTATCACCTGTCTTTGGAAAACACTCAATAGTCCTATTCTACGGTTTTTAACGAACCAAAGGTCAAGCTAAATATTTCACGTCTCGTTTTCTCTTTTGTCTTCTAGACAAACTACAACCACCCTTCCTTCCTTTCTGTAAACTATTCTCAAGACCAATCGCAACCAGACAGAAGCGTTCTCAACCAGAGGACCCCGACTTTCTAGTTTTCACTCACGTATTCGGACACGAAGTCCCTTTTTAATATCACACTAATTGTCTTTACTTTGTCAGTCTTTCTTGCTACCTCCTTCCTCCCCTCCTCCTTTCTACTAAGTTAAAAGAGATTTACTTTTGTAAAAATGACTCCGTTTTGTAGTCAAGTCAGCGAGTCAGCACAGGTGGACAAACTCTGGGGTACTTAGCGTCGTGCGGTCCGGAGGGACAGGTAGTGGTTGAGGGCCTCAAGTGGGTCTGAGTGCAGGTAGCTCAGCCACTACGGTAGGTCGGTAGAGTAGGAGACAGCAGGTGAAGAGGAGGACGGGAGTTAGGGAGGGTCGTAGTCTCAGAAAAGGGTACTCAGTTGGGAAGTGTACTCCACCGGTTTCATGACCTCAAAGTCGAAATCGTAGTAAGGAAGGTTTCTTGTGGGTCCCGACTAAAGGAAAGCTTACCTGACCAACCTAGAGGAACGTCAGGTTCCCTGAGAGTTCTCAGAAGAGGTTTTGGTGTCAAGTTTTCGTAATTAAGAAGCCACGAGTCGGAAGAAGTGTCAGGTTGAGAGTGTAGGTATGTACTGGT
>SJYO01016727.1:1475226-1551460 GCA_006410555.1 Capra ibex
TTCAGACTGTGACAAAGGTGACAAAGGGGTAGATAACGGGTACTTCACTACCCTGGTCTACGGTACTAGAAGTAAAAGACTTACAACTCGAAATTCGGTCACAAAAGTGAGAGGAGAAAGTGAAAGTAGTTCTCCGTTTTGTATATATATATATATATATATATATATGTGTGTATATATATATATATACCTTTTCACATGTCGTTTGTTTTATTAAATGATATATGATACCTACGGAATTCCATGATCCCGAACAGAGTATCTTGAAGACACTCTTTCCAACCCCATGTATAGACCTGAACATTCTTTACCCAGTAGCCCATACAGGTATACATTAAAATGACTTATTGTTGTTTAGTGAGAGGTCTGATAATATGAATAAATGTGAGAGTAGTCGTAGTCTCCTCTTAAGTGTAAAAGAGATGTTAACCTCTTAACGAAAGAAATCACTAACAACCTCTAAAGTCTGAAATTTTTTTATGGATAACGAATAAATTACTGAAACATTACCACAGAAAGACACTAATCGGAGACAAATAAAGACTAGTGATCGCTTCAACTCGTAGAGAAATGTACGAATAACCAGTATTCAAAGGAAAACACAAAGAACAAGCAGACAGAGTGTGTAAAAATCAACTCAACGAATAGTAGAAAAGAATAATTAAACATAACGTCTTTATAATAAGAGTCTGAACAATTTTACCGTTCCTTACGAAATTCTAATATCTTCATCCCCAGTTGAGAACGATATCTCATCTCTCCACCCCGAGTTGAACCTTATATTATCTCGGTCGACTCCTAAATACAGATTGTTCGTCTCACTCCGTCAGTCACCTATCTCTTAATGATTCACCTCTGTAAGTCTCTTCCTCCCTAGGAAAAAAGAAAAAAAACCGACGTGACTCGACGTCCTTCTTGAAGGGACTGGTCTCTACCTTGGGTACACGGGATATCACCTTCGTGTCTCAAAATTAGTAACCTGGTGACCTCTCAAGGTCCTTCCTAGGAACAATTTGGTTAAACTGTCTTAGAACGATTTCCGTCTGGTTCTACTAGTCTATAGTTCTTATGTCCCTAAGAATGATTTGACTGAATCGTACTAGGGACGATGTTGACCTGAGACATGTGACCCCGTTTCTTCGGGCTCTCACTCCAGATCAACTCTTGACCCGAGTCTCCTAGGACCGATTTCGAATCAGTTCCTATCAGAAACAGTAAACCTCCTCAAAACATATATAAAACCTACGATTAGAAGTAACTAATTTACCTAATGTTTATATAAGAGTTTCAGATACTGAAGAAAAAAGTACAGTAAATTTAACTTAAAAAGGTTCAAAATTGAATTTACATCATTTTATATAGTTCTGAAAGTAAGTTCTAAAAATGAAAGACATAAAACAAATTTTGTCCAAGGGAAACGGTTTCATTTCTTCTATAAGAAGACGTAAAAAAAAGTTTCTCCAATTTCAAATTATAAGGTATACCTTAAATAAAAACACATATTCATTTCCTGGGTCAAAAAAAGAAAGACATATCTATTCGTCAATTAGATCGAAGACAATAACTTATCGTGTAGAATAACGACGGTATACAGTTCAAAGACATATAGTTACACGAATATAGATCTGAAACTAAACAGATAATTGTTTAAAGTTGGAATAATAGAGTTACGTAATAATATTAAATATCACTTGTAACTTACAGGATTCTGTTCCGGGAAATGGAAGAACAAAAGTCACTTTTAATAAAAACAAGAAAGTACAGTTATAGTAAACCCCTAAAAATAACTGTAACGGAACCTGAATCTCTATTCAACTCCCTGTCGATTGTAAAAACACTCTAAAGTCTAAAAGAAACACAACATTAAAAGACATCTTTACAGAAATTTCACAAGACAATCTAAATAGGGATTAATGAAACATCGAGACACTCGTAATATTTACCATAGCAAAGGATGAGATAAAAGATTAATAATACATCTTCATTTAACTTAAGTCACATAACTAAAATTAGGACATCATAACGACTTCAGAAGATATTAAGAAACACAAAATAAACAAACGAGAAAACCTAAAGGATACATCTACAGTCACTCATTTATTCGTTCAAAAAAAGAAATACTAACAATATTGAGAAAAAGAACAATGTAACCGTTCCTAAGTGTCCTATGATAACTCATCTTCATCACTATTGACCACAAAACAAAACAAAGACTGAAACTACCCGTGTGAAAATTCAAACCTTCCACCGACCGAGACAAAAAAAAGAAAATTATCTATGGTAATTAAGCTAGTTCTTTCCAGAGAGTATAAGTCTTAAATGATAAAAAGAGTTACAACTTAAAATAACCTTAAAAAAAGAAAAAGACATGATATTTGTTCGTACATATTAGATATGAATTAAAAAAAGAAGATTTTAACTCTGCAGAATTTCACGTCACCTTCTGATTTACTCATCGATTATAAAAGACCGTTTTTACCACAGTAAATGCTTGAGATGTCATAATAAGTGATCCATAGTAACTAATCATTGTACTTTCAATCTCGTTGAAACGAAACAGTTTTCTTGAACTCGGTTTTATTACGGTACACGTCGTCGTACCTACTTGGACCTCTAATAGTAAGATTCCCTTCATTCAGTCTCTCTCTTTCTGTTTATCGCAAGTTATAGTGAATATACACTTTAGATTTTTTCACTACATCTACTTGCATAAATGTTTCGTCTTTATCTGAGTCTCTGCATCTTTTGTTTAAATACCAACGGTTTCCTCTCCCTATTTAACCTTTGAACCCCAACTGTCCATATGCGATGATATATATTTCATCTATTTGTCGTTCCTGGATGACATATATCGTACCTCCCGGTATAAGTTATAGAACATTATTGGATACCACCTTTTCTAAGACTTTTTCTTATAGATATACATATATTATATATCGACTTAATGAAACGATATATGGATTTTACTTATGTAGTGACATTTAGTTGATATAAAAGTATTTTTGAAAAAATTTTTTTCTTGAACTCGGTCTATCTAGACTCAACTTTAAAACTGAGTGTTGACCAACCCAATGACATGAAAGGATTTTGATTAAAAGAAAAGTAAGAAATTTAACCGGTCACAGAGAGGGTTATTCCTAATACAACTCTTGATTTAGTTTATAAATTTTTCATTACTTCTTCGCATCGACACTTCATTGTAAAATAATGATCGTGATGGTATGATGGTTTGTAGTGGTAGAACGACTTTTCCACACCCCTACTTCACTCTCGTTGTCGTCGGTCGGAACACACACCGGAGTTTCGGTGTTTCCAGAGATAAAGTTAGCGTCTTATTAATCCGTTGAAAACTAAAGCTCATCCTCGCAACCATATTTCAACACCCCGAGACCAGTCCAAATATTCGTGTTTAGTCACCCTTCCTCCTTTCGTAAAATACGGTACCCAAAAGACACTTCAATACCACCCCATGTAACACTTCCAAGTCTTAACTACCTAACGAAATCATATCCTTGTTAAATGACAGTTCTCAATGCAAATACTTCAAAAGGCCTTCTCAACTCTTGTTCCAAAAGTACCTACAAACGTCTTTTGTTTTAGTTTATCGTCCAGACTTATTTCCTATACTTCCGTCAACTTGAGTCTCCAATAAACAAAAGGGAAATCTGGTTTGAAGAGTCACAGGTCCATGTAATCTTCTCTGAAACCACGTGTCTCAGGGTGAATCATCCGTTAAGACAGGAGTCGCTGTGACGTCTCCTTATGTCTTCCTTTGTCGGCCCCCGACCCCACTCTACCTCGATCCAAAGGTCCACAGTTATCTTCCGCAGAGTATCCAGAAGTCCTATAGCATAAGAGGAACTATTTCAGAAACAAACGTAACGGGATCGTGTCTCATTACTAACTCTTATGAACTATTTCTTTTATTTACGGGTCCCCACTTTCATCTCTCACGACATCATCCATGGAATTGTCGATAATACAAATTAGGGATGTTGTTAGGACACTTTATCCACAATTCAGACAAATGTCTAAATTAATTCTGAGTCAATTTATTGAGTGTGTCTGTTATTTACCGTTTCAATACTACTCTAGGGGAGGACCTCAGAACTAAACATTGGAGGACAAGGAAGACATATATACGTACTGTACTGGAAGGATTACCCTTGTAACGAGATCAGTCAAGACTAAAGATTGTTACTTGAATGTTCCCTTGAAGACGTCATGTTGAACTCCTAACGGCCGTCTCACTTTGGTGTAATTAAAGTTAAGATGAATATATAGTATTGATTATTGCATACTAAACAACATAAAAGGAAAATCTGACCCAACGTCTCATGAACTTCCACTTTCACTTTCGGCGAGTCAACACAGGCTGAGAAACGCTGGGCTACCTGACTGTATGTCAGGTACCTTAAGAGGTGCGGTCTTATGACCTCACCCATCAGTAAGGGAAGGGGTATCTCATGAAACCCATAGGAGATAGTTTTAACGAAAACTTTATTAAACAATCCTTCTACGTGGATTTCAAAAGTTCAAGAAATTTCTTTGTGGTTCAACAATAATACCTTAACTCTACGGGGTAATTAGAATGGGTATGTTGTACCACCCAAAAGACTTCCGGAAGACGGTGTGGAGTACGACCGACACCTAAAACAAACAATCACACTTAAGAACCTTCGTTATCTTCACATGAATAGATTTGTACAGGATATGATTTAACGAAAGTGATTAGTTCGTCCTGAACAGGAATAACTCTTCTTAATCACTGCAAAATGAGTTAATCCGAACTACAGTTCAATTACAAAGGGGGTAATCATATTGCTTCTTAACGGCACAACGAAACAACACGTGGGACTAACTAATTTTTTAACTCTTACTTACGGTTATGTAAAAAGAAAACTTTTTACTCTTTTTTTATTCTCCAAGTTCATCTAATAAGACCCGTAGTCTTTCTCAACGAATCAAAATAACACAGGAACGAATTTAAATAATACGTTCCGTCGTATTCGTTACCTTTTTTACATTTATATATAAGATACCGACCACACAGAAATTATAGTCGAAACAGTTTAAAAAAATTCCAACTCAATATTTTCTATAGGTATAGTATTTGTGACTTGAACGGTTTTATCCGGAGAAATATAGAGGACAAACGAGTAAATTTTTATAAATACACCACGACACAAGAAATGTACGATGTAGAACGTCAAACCCGTATGACCTAGTTCTGGACCACTCATTCAAAATGAGTCACCTAACGTACTACCTTTTAAACGGTTTCATGCCCTACAAAATCACATTATTCATTTTCAGTACAGGACTCATCTTCGAGAACCCCTCCATTTTAAATAAGATATAAGATAATAAGGTACAATATAAATAAGACATATAAAGTTTTTGTTCTTAAGATTTAATCTTTCTAGTGTTCCGACTTCATAGAACGTTTACTTGACACCAGAACTCTTCTACAAAAAACTCAAACTATGACGATGTCAGGTGTCGTCTTGTAGTCGTCTAACAATGTGTGCGTGCGTGCGTGTGTGTGTGTGTGTGTGTGTATGTGTGTGTGTAGGGAAATCCATAAATAGACGAATAGAAAAGGATAGGTCAAAATACAGACTCCGTGTACAGGACTAGTGTGTATCGTGAAAATATTGATAGTTATGAAGTGACCAATAGAATCACTTATTTTTATTGACTTCCATAAATTCTGGTTTAATTCATAAACGACAATCATTTACATGGTAGTCCAATGTCAGTCTAGCAACTACCCTCCAACCTAAACTAAAAGGCCACATGAACGAAAAATCTATCCCCTAAAATCAGGGAAAAACTCGTAAAGTCACGTTAATCCAATTGTTGAGTAAAGACAATCAATTCAACACTGAAAGAGGATAGATTGAAACGAACGATACAACTAGTCACCGGGTTATATAGGTCTAGACAATATTCAAACTCAAAAATAGTTAGTTTTCCTCTCTAGAATTACACATTCGGAGGTAAAGAAAGAAAAAAATTATAATTTTGAACTAATAAGTCAACCATAAAAAAAAGTTTGGAATTTGAAAAATAAAACATAACCCCATAGTGACTAATTGTTACAACCCAGTCCCCTTGTCACTTCTCTGAGTCGGTATGTATATGTACATAGGTAAGAGGGGGTTTGGAGTGAGGGTAGGTCTGACGGAGTGTTGTGACTCATCTCAAAGTACACGATATGTCATCCAGGAACAACTAAGAGGTAAAATTATATCGTCTCACATGTACTGGGGTAAAGAAAAATTTTAATAAGACAAACGAAAAATAAAGACTGTAGTTCATAGTCTCGTAATTTTCATTTTTTTTTTTCTTGTTTGAAATAACTTTGAAGAAGATGAATTCTAATAGTTTAACGATTACTCGTACTGAAATAATTTGGAAATGTCGTTGAGTCACTTCAGTCTAATTTTTTTTTTTTTTAAGTTATCGAGTCTTCCGTGGTCATTTCTAATGAAAACTTCACGATCATTTAGTACGTAGACCGAACTACGAAAGATCAAGTAGAAAATAATAATCCAACATTTTATGCATAGTCTTTTTGACTTCACTCCGTAGTAGTTATCAAAAGGTCCAACATTTTTTTCGTTTAGTTCTCTAACAAAATGTAAACCTTTCATTTTGACGTTTTTAAGAAATGACCCTCCCACAGTAAAAACGTCTTTTAAAGAGAACTAAGAAACATCAAAAACACTGAAACTGGTTTGAAAGTCAGTGAATTGAATATAGAATTTTATTATTTCCGTCAGAATTTTACTCGGAAGAAAACCCCGTTGCAAAGTACAAGACTTACTATAGGACCAGATATCCGGTTTAGTCACTCCGACACAATTACCCGTCCTCCTACCCTAAGTCAAAAAGTAAGACAGTAAGTGAGTACATAGGACACTAGTGTACGGGCCACGGCTAGAGACAAGGTATGGGACCTCTATAACACCGTTTAATCTTTTCCATAGACTAGAGACCGTGAGACACCCGTGTGTCGGATTGGAATATCCTAATATCTACGACACGTCCCTTGACTTTACACCACTACACTACTACAGACGTATACGTCAAACTCACCAACCCCTGTATAAATTCGATTTTATGTCTGATATCCTTCGTCGATACGTACGTTTCTAGTCCCTCTTCCAGTCCCTACACCTTTGTCTTTCACGTTTTAGAGGTCCCACCCTTTCTCAAACCAACCAAAATCCTTAACTTTCTTCCAGTCTTCACAATGACACAAGATAAATTTATTCATAACTAGTAGAGTTTATTCGTGGATCTAGATTTTAATGTAAAATGATTTACATTGTTTAAGTCCTTCCCCGTCAGTCTTTTGACAGAAAGAGGGGTAGACATGAAGTCAGACATTTGTTTTCTAATATACCTCATCTAAACTTTCGACCTCCTACCACAAAATAGGGGAGTTACTAACCTCCATAATAAAATTCACACAGACTTCACAATCGTTTGGAGTCGTGTAGTCGAATCACATAAGATGAGTCTTGGTCTCCATGAACTTAGACCATGGAAAGTCCTACCTTTGACCGTTATCGTTATTTTATTGGGTAATAACATCGTTATTTAATGACTTGAGTTTCAAAGAATAGACCTTTTTGAGTCAGGAAGACTCGTCGGAAAAGACGGAAGATAACGCACCCGAATTCTCAGTCTAGTAGAACCAAGTCACCGAAAAGGTAGAGGTCACTCCACCTAGAACCAGGACCGGAATGGAGATGACGGACGTACTGAAGTAGACACTAACCTACAATCTCCCTGAGAAGAGTTCCGTAAATCTTCTCATGGAAAGTTTACCATTCGTGAGCCACCACAACCAACGAAAACAACGATGATACTAAGGGTCCGAGGAAAGGAGGTTGTAGGACTGGTGAACCCCATGAGTCCCCGGTCGAACGGACGTTTACCTGGTCTGGTCGCCGGCGTTGACCCTGGGAAAACAGGGACCAGAGGAGGACTGCGTCTGTTGACCGGTCTCACGGGGTTGGACATTCCTTGTTTTCTGAAATAACTGGAGAGAGGGGAAGGGAGAGAGAAAGGAGAGGAATTGGGAAGGATAGGAAGGGACAAAAAGATCAGGGGGTCATCCTTAGACCAGCTTCCCGGGAGTCGGACTCGACTCCTAACCTCTGACTAGTGGAGGAGAACCGTCTCTTGAGTTTAAGACCAAGACCAGACCAGACTAAAGACCATCCCGGCTCAAGGTCAGGAGGGAAGAGACCTCCGGGTCCCTTTTTAGAGTATTGTGGACCCATAGACATCCACCGTCCTCTGTAGACATTCAGGGGGAGGAAAGTGGGGGTGAGAGGGCGGAGGAGGGGGAAGAAAGTTGGACCGAAGAAAAGGAGGGAACTTTAGAAACTACAATCATGAACGTGGACTTCAAGACACAGAGATATCCTCCAAAAGACTCTCTGACATAAGAACATAAATTCCCGAAGGGACCACCACGTCTCCAATTTCGTAGACGGACGTTACACCCTCTGGACCCAAACTAGGGACCCAGCTCTTCTAGGGGACCTCTTCCTTTACCGTTGAGTGAGGTCATAAGAACGGACCTCTTAGGGTACCTGCCTCCTCGGACCACCCGATGTCAGGTGCCCAACGTTTCTCAGCCTGTGCTGACTCGCTAAAATGAAAGTGAAAGGAGGTTGTTAGAAGAACTTTGGCACATTGATAGGAACTTAATCTACGTTTTATCGACGATTAATTTCGGAAATCAGGAGACCACCGGGGACCTTACCGATATCTCCACGACTGTAGACGACTGATTGCACTAAAACCGTAAGACAGTCAGGTAAGTCAACTCGCTTTGTTCAGGGGAGAGGGGGACTAAATAAAAATTTTTAAATAACTTGTGGAGGTATATATATAAGTCAATTAAAAACCTACGTGTCACGTTGTCCGTACACCCTGGAATAGAATCAAGGGACTGGTCCCTAGCTTAGGCCCGGGGGATGTCACCTTCACGTCTAAGGATTGGCAACCTGGTGGTCCCTTCAGAGTCGACACAATGTAAACCCCGACTTTACGTCTGTTTTAGGAACAGACGGTCCTTGAAAACTAGACCGAGGTACTGTAATTTCTTAACCATTCTTTTGTTTCTTGTTGTTTTTGTGAAGACGTGAAAGTCTCAAAAACAAAAAAGAATTACATCTACTTGGTCAAGCCTTAACTAATTCCCCGTAAAAAGATACGTTTGGAAAGGGTGTAACATATTTACGGGTAATGCAAACGAGAAACCTCTCTGCCTTATCTACGACGTATACTGTTACCAGACACTTAAACAGTACTCTTTTTTACATGAAAATGATAATGAAGTGGAAGTAGATAAGTCTGTGATTCACAAGTCCTACGAAACATCACGATGGATGACCTACTTGTCCTCGCTTATTCTCCTTTATTTTGGGGTGGAAAGGACCTCTAGTATCCGTATCGAACAAACCGTATCTTCAAATTTATGACAGAGACGAGAAAAGATCTCCATACTGAGACTCGTAATGAATTAGAGAAATATGAAGTGAAAGGAGTAAATATTTCACCCTGGTTATTGGAAAATTCCAATAACACTACTAATTTACTGAACATGATGATGATGACCCGAAGGGACTCTCAAGTCAACCATTTGTTACACGGACGTTACGTCCTCTGGGGTCAGCCTATGGGCCCAGTCCTTCTAGGTGACCTCTTCCCTATCCGACGGGTGAGGGCACAAGAACCCGAAGGGACCACCGAGTCGACCATTTCTCAGGTGGATGTCACGTCCTCCGGACCCAAGCTAGGGTCCCACCCTTCTGCGGGACCTCTTCCTTTTCCGATGAGTGAGGTCGTAAGACCGACCTCTTAGGGTACCTGACAAGTCAGTTACTCCAGCTTCTCTCAACCTATACACTCACCGAAAGTGAAGGTGGTGATGACATAGCAATAATGAGAAGACACGAGGGACTCATATGGGATACAGAAAGTACGAGTCAAGGAGTCATCCTTTAAAGAAAAGAACTGATATTTCTTTATAACATATACCCTGAAGGGATCACCAGGTCACCAATTCTAAGACTCGAAAATTACCTCACCCACACCCAAACTAGGGTGTACGGTTCACCGTGTCGGTCTTTTATTTTTTATTTTTGTTACTTTGGGTTGTTGTTTTTCGTTTGTTTGTTGTTCACCTTTGTTTCGGTTATTTTAATGTAGAAACAAAAAATTTTTTCTTTTCCCTGTCTCAGGGAAAGGGTATGTCGCCTTTAATTGTGTTGTAACATTTAGTTGACATGTAGTTATCTTAAGAAGAAAAGAAATTGACCATTCGCTTAGGAGTCTCTTAGTATAAATATAGAAATTCTCCTTTCCTCCAGGACCATGGGGTAGGGGACACATGACACATTAAGAGTGGGGAGTGAGAGGTGTATGATTCACTGCTACGAGGCAAAATGATCTCTGGTCCCTGACCAACGACAGAGTCTCCTGTCCCAACTGGGAAACAACGAGTGAAAGAAGTGATGACCGCCCGACGGACAAAGAATTGTGGAGGTGATACGAGTAGTAGCGAAGAAGACAACGTCACTGACGTCGACCGCGAACGAGAACAGGAAGAACAGTCGTCAGTAGGGACCAGAGAATAGTGACAGGACTCGAAGAACGGGATTCTTTGAACGCGAAGACCAAGAGACGTCTAGTCTGTCGGGTGGGAGTAGAAAACGTCCGGACCCATCAGTCAGTGAACGTCACGTGACCCACCCTAGAAGGCATAAAGTCAAGTAAAGTGTATTAAGTACAGTCTACCATTAATGTGGTGTCCGTCGACGACGAACCCCCGCCAAGGGGATGGTGTAGGGTGGGAAGGGTACAGAGGAGTAGACTTGATAAGACATCCTGAAGTATGACTCGTTACATCCATAGGGACGGAAACCCCTTGAAGTAAAAAGTTCTCGCGTCGTTGTTTAAAGAGGTTGAATGTACTTTTGAATTGGTTAAAGGATCACGGAAGACTCAGGGAAATTCTGAAGAGTTATTATTACTCCCAACACACCCTACCCCTCATGTAATACGTCCGAAAAATATTCTTTACCAC
The DNA here is from genome assembly GCA_006410555.1 of Capra ibex. Taxonomy (NCBI): domain Eukaryota; kingdom Metazoa; phylum Chordata; class Mammalia; order Artiodactyla; family Bovidae; genus Capra; species Capra ibex. The sequence continues at coordinate 1,486,343 of SJYO01016727.1, forward strand.
AAGACGAAGGGCTTACATAGTCTCATAATTACGGGAGGACCAGACATCTTTGTCATCCGAAGGAAAGTCTCACCGCATTCACCAGGTAATCCTTTGACATTTATGAATTAATGATATATGAAATTCAAAGTAACCGTTTTATCCTCGTATTAAAGAACTTTTGGGGAGTCTAAAGAGAATTTAATAAAAACATCCTATCATTTCACTATACCAGGGGTCGACTTTTACTCTTTGATAATAAAGTTGAGGATTCCTCGATTTGTTGAAGTCAGATTAAAGTGTCTTCTCCGTCTCCCTTTCCTTTGGTAAAAGTTCCAAAGACCTTTAATAAAAGAACAATTACCAATAAAAGTAACGTTCCTCTCAAAACTTTTACCAATACTTCAAAAAAGGACTTTGGTTTACTGATCTCTGATTCATGTAAACTTAATATAAACCAATATCCGTAATTTCTTATTTTTATTAAAGAGGAAAGAGGACACTTCAAACTAAAACCAAAAACACTCGACTCTGACTGAAAAATCCCGATCTCCTTCCTATTTCCTTGGTAGTCGATATTTCAGGTGACTTTAGTGAACTTTTATGTCAATATTTCTGTTTTAGATAACTTTAAAATATAACATATAACGAAAATCCCGAAGTGACCATGGAGTCACCATTTCTTAGACGGACGTTACGTCCCCTGGGTCCAAGCTAGGGACCCAACCCTTCTAGGGGACCTCCTCCCGTACCATTGGGAGGGGTCATAAGAACGGATCTCTTAGGGTACCTGTCTCCTCGGACCACCCGATGTCAGGTATCCCGGTGTGCCTCGGACTGTACTGACTTCACTGCTTCGTCGTCGTCGTCGTATCACGGAAATTGAGAAATATAGAAACACAGATAAATTAGGAAAAACGTTCAAAAAGACAACTTTACATAAATTACCATATATGTCTCAGTCCCTAACGACATACCCCTTACTCGTCTACTCAAACTTAGTTAGTAGGAAAGGTCTTCTCTACCGTAAAAGTTCCTTTCTATGTTTTATCTTTTACCCGTTAAATGTTTTAAGCCCCGTTCCACACCCAATTGGTGTCCCCTTTCACGTTATTTGAACCTTGAACTTTACCACCTTGACAATCGTTGGAATACAGGTTTCCCTTACCCCTCCTTCTTCAAATGATCTTGAACCTCCCTTGATCACAACATGTCTTTCGGTGACAAGTCACCTCGTCCCTAGAGAGTAATCCCAGTATCGGTCGGATTCAATGGCGGGGTTCCTCCCTCGGGTCCCTTATTTATGGGACCAGGGGGAGAGGAGAAAGAGAGGTTTAAACACAATCTCGTGAAACTTTAGGGGGTACTTACCAGAGGTAGGGGTGATTAGACTGAAGAAACACATATCCGGCATTTCGTCTGTGACCCTACCGACTACTTTCTACGGGGTTTACTATGAATGTCAGAAGAACGCACGAATAATAACTCTGGTAGGAGCCACCATCGGAGAATACTCTAAGTTGTCTTATCTTACCAGAAGTGTAAGACGCGGATTTCACCAGGCAGATATACAAAAAAGGGTCTAGAGACGTTGGTCAAGGGTTAAAACAGAAAACTTTCAGAGACAAGTGGACCGGGTGAAAACTCGAGAGGGAGTACTCAATCACATCTGGATATAGAGTCCGGTAATGAAGATGTACTTCAAGTTGTAGTGTGAATTTTCAAGACGGGTGAACCTCCTAAATAGAAATAGACATAAAATTCGAGTAACACTCATTCTAAGATATCGACCAACCACGACCTTGTGATAAGTGTCAATTGACCGGTATCCTTTGCGGGGTACATCGGAATGACAACAAGTCCTTTTTCTCTACGTCATAATCCGAATCCAATACTCCCAGACTTAGTTGACGGTAACATTAAACGAACATAGAAGTTCCGACCATACCCGAACAAAAACAAATATTTAAACTATTACCTTACGACCACACCCGTTGACTTAAATACCGAACAACCTAGTCTATTGAAGGTCAAGTACAACGTATACTTGAGAGTGAGTGAACTACAGGGTACCCGTGCTCCATTCAGAGAGGTTCCTGCGTTCTCGTTCGTTCAGTGTCGAAAACGCTATTTTTACCACACACACGTACGAGTCAACGAAGTCAACACAGGCTGAGAAACACTGAGACACTTGACATCGGGTGGTCCGAGGAGACAGGTACTCCTAAGAGGTCTGTTCTTATGACTTTACCCAACGGTACGGGAGGAGGTCCCCGAGAAGGGTTGGCTTCCTATCTTGGACGTAGAGAATACAGAGGACGTGACTGTCCACCAAAGGAATGGTGATCACGGTGGACCCTTCGGAACTCTATTTCTTACTTTTCTTTGACTTTCACTTCAGCGAGTCAGCACAGGCTGAGAAACGCTGGGGTACCTGACATCGGATGGTCCGAGGAGGCAGGTACCCTAAAAGGTCCGTTCTCATGACCTCACCCAACGGTAAAGGAAGAGGTCCCCTAAAAGGGTTGGGTCCCTAGCTTGGGTCCCGAGGGCGTAACATCCGTCTACGAAATGGTAGACTCGGTGGTCCCTATCTATTTCTTATCAATTACCGTTTTCTTCCGTACCGAAATGGGATTGTAGAATCCCTAGACACGACACTTAAGAGACTNTCTTACTTTTCTTTGACTTTCACTTCAGCGAGTCAGCACAGGCTGAGAAACGCTGGGGTACCTGACATCGGATGGTCCGAGGAGGCAGGTACCCTAAAAGGTCCGTTCTCATGACCTCATCCCACGGTAAAGGAAGAGGTCCCCTAAAAGGGTTGGGTCCCTAGCTTGGGTCCCGAGGGCGTAACATCCGTCTACGAAATGGACTCGGTGGTCCCTATCTATTTCTTATCAATTACCGTTTTCTTCCGTACCGAAATGGGATTGTAGAATCCCTAGACACGACACTTAAGAGACTGGTCCCGAACGGTCTTCCGAGGAAAGTCGTAGAGATAGACGGTGTCCGAAAAGATTATTGTGAATCAGACGACCCAGTATTCTTGGTTTACCGTCCTTTTGAATGTCGTGTCGGGTCTAGAACGTCTCGGGAAAGTACAGGACCCAAAGCCGCTTTTTACGTCGGATGGGCACCCATTGGTGACAAGGTAAGGGGTATGAAACTTATATACTTTTTGGGTTAATATAAGGTAGAACTCCGGACACAAAAATACCGGTAAAGGTCGTAGTCACTAAGATAGTCCCAGGTTATCCTTTGTCTGGTGAGTTTCATCTTATTAAAGTCCTTCTAACTAAATATTCCACGCTCAACACATCTTCTCATCACGGACTTGGTCCCTGGTCATTAGCGTTTTAATAATGGTGGGGACCTGGGTTTCCTCCCTCTCCTCCCTCGAAGACCCTTATCTCAACAGAACTCTGCTCGACACAAGAGGCAAACTCCCAGTAACTACCGAACTCAGCTGGCGAGTTCTCCCATAGTTTCCTTATTTCTAGAACTAAAGAGGAAAGAAAGAGGGGGACTTAAGGGACATTCCGAAGGATCAACAGGTAGAATTTACCTTTGGTCTCCTGTCCTTCGGACATCGTTACCGGGTAAGTCCTTTTTGTCGAAGTCCTGTCTCTCGTCCCACTCTTCCACCCTTCAGTAAGACTTTCCCGATTACCCTTAATTAGTAGTGTCGGGACTTCAAACTTAGAACCTACAAGGAAACCCCTGATACTTAAGGTTGTTGTACGTCTAAGAAAAATAAATACAAAGTCAAGAGCCAAGAAACTTCTCAAGGACGGACGAGATTTTATCCACAAACCATTTATTAATTCCTCGAATTAGGGTTGTGGAAGACACACTACAACTCGTTCATGAAATATAAGAACCTAACAGTAAGAGGAACAGAGATTTTAATCCTATGATATAAACAAGACAAAATGAGTACTCCTACACCATTTCCAGTTTTCTTTTGTTTCTGTGATTATATACTTTCGCGAAACATTTGACTTTACGATTGATACGTTCTATGACGAAATGTAGAATCTCTACGGAAAGAAGGATAACCGCCAGTCAACAGACTAAGTCTATTTGAACAATTGAGTCTGACGTACGAAAAATGTCACCTAAAATGGAAGACCGATTAATTGGAGGACTGAGAATCATCAACTTTCAAGTCATCTCGTATAAATACAGGTTCGAGTGTTAAGGAACAATTGTTAAAAAGAAAAAAGGAAAAAAAACAAAATCATAAATAAACAAACAGATACAACCCAGAATCAACGGTATTCGCCCTAGAAAACACGTGTCCGAGTCATCGAGGCTCCGCACACTCTAGAACCAAGGGGCTGGCCTCTAATTTGGACTCAGGGGACGTAACGTTCCGTCTGAGAATTGGTGACCTCGGGACCCCCTCAACGAGGAACAAAGAAAAATTATACAGCGACGTGGGCGTGAAAAGGTTTCGAGGAAAAAACGTATCGAAATGAAAAAGAGGGTAAAAGAGGTTAGTAGAACTAGTCATACGTCCTCTTAAATAAATTCCTAGTATACACTCGTCAAAAAACAGTACTTGTGAAAAGAGTCCGTCAAAAACAAAAATAAGGAAAATCATTACGAAATAAGGAGACATGAAACAATCTATTTTACTAGATACACCGTTATTATGGGTAAACACCGTATGAATCAAATGTCTGTACAGTAAATTAGTAGTAAATTAGGATACCTCACCCATCATAATAAAAGAGATAAGATGTCTATTCCTTAGATTTTAGTTAAGGTTCATAAAAAAAAAAATTCTCGTCAAAATCCAAGTATCGTTTCAACTCTCCTTTCATGTCTCTAAAGGGTATATAAGGGACAGAGGTGTGAACACATTGGAGGGGGTAGTAGTTGTAGGGGGTGGTCTAGTCGTGTAAACAATGTTGACCACTTGTAGGTACCTGTATAGTATTAGTGGTCTCAGGTAACAAAGGTAAAGTGAGAACCAAAAGGTGTAAGGTACCCAAACTTGTTTACACATTACATAGGTAGTAACATCGCAGTATATCTCGTACAGGTGACGGGATTTCAAGAGGCACAAGTGTATAGGTAGAGAGAAAAGGGGGTTGACCTTTGGTGATTAGAAAAATAACAGAGGTATATATCAAAACGGAAAAAGTCTTACAGTATATCAATATTAGTATGTGATACATCGGAAAAGTTTAAACCGAAGAACATAAATCATTACACGTAAAGTCTCAGTAGGTACAGAAAAGTACCGAACTATCGAGTAAACCCCCGACCCCCTGAAATTATTCTAAGACCACAGACCTACAGAGTATCAAATAAATAGGTAAGTGAATTAATTCCTATAGAATCAACGAAGGTTCAAAAACGTTAATCCTTTTTTTTTATGACATTTGTAGACACATGTCCAGAAATACACCTGTATTCAAAGGTCGAAGAGACCCACTTATAGTTCCTCGTAGTAACGACTTAACATACCCTTCTTATACAAATCAAAACATTCTTTAACGGTTTGACAGAAGGTTTCACAGACATGGTACAATGTAAGGGTGACCGTTACTTACTCACAAGAACGACGAGGTTTAGGAACGGACATAAACCACCACAGTCACAATGACTCAAACCGGTAAGATTATCCACACATCACAATAGAACAAAGTTAAACGAAAAGGGACTACTGTATACTGTACCTCGTAGAAAAGTATGGGAATAAACGGTAGACATTCAGAAGAAACTACTTCACAGACAATTCCAGAAACCGAGTAAAAAATTAACAAACAAAAGAATAACATATAAAACGAATTCAGAAATAGTCTATGGTCTATAAACAGAAACCGTTTATAAAAGAGTGTAAGACACCGAACAGAAAAGTAAGATAACCGTAACAGAAAACGTTCTTCCAAATTTAAAATTATTTAAGGTCCGATAGTTAAGAAAGAAAGTACCTAATACGAAAACCACAACATAGACTTTTCGGTACCGGCATGAGTCCCAGTAGATCCAAAAGAGGGTAGAATAGTAGATCCTCAAAATCTCAAACCGTAAATATCAATCCAGATACTAGGTAAAACTCGAGTAAAAAAACACTTCCCACAGTTCAGACACAGATCTGAGAACAAAAAGAAAGAAAGAAAAAAATTATACCTATAGGTGAATAAAGTCATGGTAAATTTGGAAGAACGTTTTGTGTTACGGTTGTCTCACTCTTCTGTTCGGTGTCTTATATTCTTTTCTGAGGGAGGTAACATAACGAAAACGAAGAACCAAGTTCTATTCATCTGGTACAAATATACACAGATAAAGATCCGAGAGATAAGACAAGGTAACTAGATAAATAGATAATAAGGTAGTTATGACGTGGTAGAACTAATGACATCGAAGCGTCATTCAGAACTTCAGTCTATCACAGTCAATAGATTGAAGAAAGAGAGGAAGTTACAACACAATCGATAAGGTCCTTAAAAAGCAAAAGTATATCTAAATCTTATTTTTTTTTCAGATGTTTTATTGTAAGACTCTAAAACTAACCCTAACGTGACGCAGACAACAAGTTGAACCTTTCCTGATTGTAAAACTGTTGATAAGTAACAGAAGATTACGTACTTACCTCATTAAGAAGCAACTAAAGAAAGTAGTATCAAAACACGGAAAGGAGTATATCCAGAAGGTGGATAAAACAATCTAAATATGGACTCATCAATTAAAATCCCCCATGATTATATGTACGATAATACTAAAATTAAAGTTTAAGATGAACAAGTAACGACCGTATAACCTTTCGTTGACTAAAAATATACAATTGGACGTAGGACATTGGAACGGTCTGAACGAATAATACAAAATCCTCGAAAAAACAACTAGGAAATCGTAAAAGATGTATCTGTCAGTACAGGTAAACGGTTGTTTCTGTCAAAATAAATAAAGAAGGGTTATACATATATGGAAAATAAATGAAAAGAACGGAATGACGTAATCGATTCTAGGTTCATTGAAAGGTTTCCTGTACCTAGATAATTCATCGTCTCCGTAATGAATTTGAGTGTGGGTAAACCACGGTTTCGGGTAAGGGACTTAGTAATTCGATCGAACGTAAGTCACGGGGAAGAAATTGAGAGTGGAGAGAAATAAACACCGGAGAATTTTATTATAAAATATCAAAAATACAATACAGTTAAAGAGAAAATACCCATATCTAAAATACAAATCGAAACGTATATTAAAAGTCGAAAACAAATAAACATGAAGGAAAACGGTAGAATTAATACCAAAAACCTCCCAAAGATGTAAGGAAAAACTGAATCACGAAAAAAAAAATTATTGGTCTTAAGAACGAGACATTTTAAGAAAGTCGTACCATATACCTTAAACTTTAAATTGAAATTGACGTCACCAACGAACGAAAATGGAAGAATAGTCATTTTATCTTCTATTGTTTGGTATTTTTTTGTAAAAATAATTAGTACCGAGTGTAACGGAGGGGGTTACGTCTCACTTAAGACTATCACAAGTACGACTAGAAACGTCGGTAATTAAATTGTTTTTTCCTAAAGTGAGTCACCCTGGTATGTGGGAGAATTTACGTCTGATTTGGACCTTCCGTCGGACGAAGAGGTCGAAATGGAACAAACGACCACTATTGAGGACTCAGTAATGTCCAAGTGAAAACGGAGAACGACCAAGAGTAGGGTGCCGAAATTACAAAACAAAAGACTCATAACATTATTGTATTACGTTTTTTAGGTCTTGTGGGTATTTTCTGTTTTCTTCTTTGGGTTCCTAATGGGTATCATGACAGGAGTTCCCTCTTGGTACTAATCGTAAAAATATACATAGAAAAGTTCAACGTGAGTTTGGTAGTACTCTAATATTATGATTAAAAAATGTTTTCCACGGATGATCCGCACAACAATACATATTTATATTTATATGAAATGGAGCTACGATACAAAACCTTTTTATGTCTATAAGTAGTAGAGACGATGAAACGTATCATAAAGTAACGTCCATATTCGGTATAAATATACTAGGTACAGGATACGTCCTATTGGTCCAAGAAAGAAAAAAAGGGATTAGAAGGAGGAGGAGAAACGGGAGGAAGAAGAGGTGGGAGAGGAAAAAGAAGAGGAAAAGGAGTAGGATGAATAGAAGGAGAAAACTATCGAGAAGGACGAGGAGGGTACCTCTTCCGCTACCGTGGGGTGAGGTCATGAGAACGGACCTTTTAGGGTACCTACCTCCTCGGACCACCCGACGTCAGGTACCCCAACGATTCTCAGCCTGTGCTGACTCACTGAAGTGAAAGTGAAAAGTGAAAGTACGTAACCTCTTCCTTTACTGTTGGGTGAGGTCACAAGAACGGACCTCTTAGGGTCCCTACCCCCTCGGACCACCCGACGGCAGATACCCCAGTGTGTCTCAGTCTGTGCTGACTTCGCTGAATCGCCGTCGTCGTCGTCGTCGTCGTCGAGGAGGGTTGTATACGGTGAGGAAGAAGAAGGACAGAAGGAGAAGGAGGAGGAGAGTGTGGGCGGAGAAACAGAGAAAAAAACCAGAAGAAATTGAAAGAAATTGACGGAATAAATTGAAATTTGACAAGACGTCATTCGGGTCAACGAAAGAAGTAATACTAAAGAATCACGAAAAAATAAAATGAAAAAGAAGAAGGGGAGGTATGAATTCAACCCTAGCATGAGTCAGAGGGAAGGGGAGAGTATTGAAACAAGTACGATAAGAAAGAGGGGAGGAAGACTAATCAGACACGAAACGAAACTGAAGTAAAAGTAATTATTAAATCCACTCGTTAAAACACGTGGAACGACTACTAATGTGACATTAAGAACAGTCTCGGTTCGTTCTGGAATCAAGAGAACCTAACGTCTGGTCACCAGAAAAGTGATCTAACGTAACGGAATAGTACTGACTCCAATCTTTGTCGGAGCATAAATCACACGTTCAGTTTGTTCCTTCTTTCGTTTGTTCGTTGTTCTGGTTTCTTTCTATTTTTTTATTGCCCTTTCTCTTATAAGGATTAAATTGTTTCTGAACTGAGATCACAAGAGAGACGAGTCACTGAAACAAGTCCACTTAATTTTTTTTTGAAACGCTTACAAACGGACGAAAGTAAAGAAGACTCTGAAAATTTTTGCATATTGTCAATTAGATCGGTTGTCACAATAAACTCTGGATTCTAATATTCTAATTTCCTTCATATTATTTGTATCATTATAGACATAAGTCTCCATTTTCTTGATACGGACTATATAATTAAACAAAAAGTCTTAATTTCCTTAAACATATGTCCGAGACATGTTTTACAGTCCATCAGTTCTGAACCAGATCGTTCGAAAAGGGAGTCAGTAGTGTTCATTTATTCCTTTAATATTTATACACTAATCCATTTGGTTCAACCTTTTCTTTTTGTTGGTCAGAAAACTTCACATAGAACCATCATTCAAAAACGTTTCGGTTCCAGTGAAAAAGATACCGAAAAGAGTACTAACGGAAACAAAGAGAAACAATCATTAACAAAGGATTAGACCCTGAAAAGTGGGTTCGGTGGGTAAACTGTACATGATTCAGTAACAGTCTTGAGAGTTTTTACTGGACAGACAGAACCCACCGGGATGTACCGTACCGAGCATCGAAGTAACTCAATCTGTTCCCACACCAGGTACACTAGTCTAACCAATCAAAAGACACTAACACCAAAAGTAAGACAGACGGGAGACTACCTCTTCCTATTCTCCGAATACCTTTGAAGGACTACCCTCTCTGACTGACTCCCCCTTTGACCCAGAACAAGATTACCCGCCCCGGTACGAGTCAAGTTAAGTCAAGTCAGTGAGTCAGTACAGACTGAGAAACGCTAGGGTACCTAACGCCGTACGGTCAGGAGGGACAGGTAGTGGTTGAGAGCCTCAAATGAGTTTGAGTACAGGTAGTTCAGTCACTATGGTAGGTTGGTAGAGTAGGAGACAACAGGGGACGAGGAGGGAGGAAGTTAGAAAGGGTCGTAGTTCCAGAAAAGGTTACTTAGTCAAGAAGTGTAGTCCACCGGTTTCATAACCTCAAAGTCGAAGTTGTAGTCAGGAAGGTTACTTATAAGTCCTGACTAAAGGAAACCCTACCTGACCAACCTAGAGGAACATCAGGTTCCCTGAGAGTTCTCAGAAGAGGTTATGGTGTCAAGTTTTCGTAGTTAAGAAGACGGGAGTCAAAAGAAATATCAGGTTGAGAGTGTAGGTATGTACTAATGACCTTTTTGGTATCGGAACTGATCTGTCTGGAAACAACCGTTTTATTACAGAGACGAAAAATTATACGACAGATCCAACCAGTATTGAAAAGAAGGTTCCTCATTCGCAGAAAATTAAAGTACCGATGTTAGTGGTAGACGTCACTAAAACCTCGGGGGGTTTTATTAAACGATACTTTACCACCCTGGTCTACGCTACTAGAATCAAAAGACTTGTAACTCAAAATTCGGTTGAGAAAGTGAGAGAAGAAAGTGAAAGTAGCTCTCCGAGAAGTTCAAGAAGAAGTGAAAGACGGTATTCCCACCACAGTAGATGTATAGACTCCAATAACTGTAAAGAGGGACGTTAGAACTAAGGTCGAACACGAAGTAGATCGGGTCACAAAGAGTACTATATTCAATTTATTCGTCCCTCTGTCATATGTCGGAACTGTGTACGGAAAGAGACAACATTAGTTATGTTATGTTATCTTACCCCGGTACGAGTCATTTAGAAATTACGTTAAAAGACAACTACCCATCTCGACACAAGGGAGGGACGATAAATGGACCCCAGTTTGATACAACTTCCATTACTTCTATTACCACTGGAGGAAGTTTTCTAGGGTACATACGGGACGATGTCAGTCACGGAGGTTGGGACGTCGTTTGGTGGTGAATAGGTGTGGTGAGGACCTGTAAGTGCCCGTTCAGACCCAGTCAGAGAAGACCCTAGTAACGAGGAGAGAGGACCCAGGACCACGGGTGTTCTAAGACAAACACGGGAGATTCTAAGATAAAGGGTCAGGGCACATTCAAGACCGTCGAGACACCACCCCATTACTGTTGGAGGAGGTTCTCCCGAATACGGTATGCGTCCAGACGACGTGGGTCTCGGGGACGGGGACTTCGTGAGGTGACGACTGGGGACAGAGGAGTCCTCTGTGAGTTTGTGTCAAGACAGAGTCAGAGACACCCCAAGGACCCAGGACCGTGTATGTTCCAAACAAACGCGGGAGACTCACAGAGACCACCCTTACCCCAAACTAAGATTTGTACTTAAGTGGGGAGGATGGTAGGAAGACCTCGAAGACGAAACGTGAACCTGTGCGAGGTCACAGCACGTCGGCGGTTAGGGTTTCTTTCCGTTCCGGTTTCTTACGAGTTTGATGACGTGTTAACGTGAGTAGAGTGCGATCATTTCATTACGAGTTTTAAGAGGTTCGGTCCGAAGTTGTCATGTGCTTGGTACTTGAAGGTCTACAAGTTCGACCTAAATCTTTTCCGTCTCCTTGGTCTCTAGTTTAACCATTGTAGGTAACCTAATAACTTTTTCGCTCTCTCAAGTTCTTTTTGTAGATGATGACGAAATAACTGATTTGGTTTCGGACACCGACACACCTAGTGTTATTTGACACCTTTTAAGAATTTCTCTACCCTTATGGTCTCGTGGACTGAACGGAGGACTCTTTAGACATACGTCCAGTCCTTCGTTGTCAATCTTGACCTGTACCTTGTTGTCTGACCAAGGTCTATCCCTTTCCTCATGCAGTTCCGACATATAACAGTGGGATGAATAAATTGAATATACGTCTCATGTAGTACTCTTTACGACCCGACCTACCTCGTGTTCGACCTTACTTCTGATGGTCTTCTTTATAGTTATTGGAGTCTATACGTCTACTGTGGTGTGAATACCGTCTTTCACTTCTTTTTGATTTCTCGAAGAACTACTTTCTTCTCTCACTTTTTCAACCGAATTTTGAGTCGCAAGTATTTTGATTCTAGTACCGTAGACCAGGGTAGTAAAGTACAGTTTATCTACCCCTTTGTCACCTTTGTTACTGTCTGAAATAAACCCCCCTAAGTTTTAGTGACGTCTACCACTAACGTCGGTACTTTAATTTTCTGCGAATGAGGAACCTTCTCTCAATACTGGTTGGATCCGTCGTATAAGTTTTCGTCTCTGTAATGAAACGGTTGTTTCCAGACAGATCAGTTCCGATACCAAAAAGGACACCAGTATATACCTACACTCTCAAGTTGACATTTCTTTCGACTCGTGGCTTCTTAACTACAAAAACTTAACACTACAAACTCTTTTGAGAACTCTCAGGGAACCTGACGTTCCCTCTATGTTGGTCAGGTTGGATTTCCTTTAGTCAGGACTTATAAGTAACCTTCCTGACTACAACTTCGACTTTGAGGTTATGAAACCGGTGGACTACACTTCTTGACTGAGTGACCTTTTCTGGGACTTAGACCCTTTCTGACTTCCTCCTTCCTCTTCCCCTACTGTCTCCTACTCTACCAACCTACCGTAGTGGTTGAGTTACCTGTACTCCAACACATTTGAGGTCCACAACTACTACCTGTCCCTCCGGACCACACGACGTTAGGTACCGTAGTGTTTTTCAGTCTGTACTGACTTGTTTCCCTGACTTGACTTGCCTTGACTTCAGTAACAACAAATAATGTACCACGTAAATTCTATATAGTTGATAACTTAATTAATTTATTCCTGTGTTCGACTCCACCGATTTTACAGTATACATTCGTTAGGTTTTCGTTTCGGACATTTACGGAGTTTCAATATTTTAGTTTTGGATTCCTGTCAGTCAAGGATTGTAGGTTGTTCCGTAACTCGACATCAGTTGGTTATTAAAGGAACGAAACGAAGGTAGAAAAGAAGTATTTACACAGAGGGACTCGAAGGGTAGGGGTCTCACGAGGATTGATGAGGGCCAAACTGTGACGATCGAACCTTAGGTAAGAACGAACTTACTTGAGAATTTAATAAATTAAACGAAGTCAAATACAAAATTGTGACATGTCACTTTTCTGGTGTAAAATTTTGGTCTTCCTTAAGAAAAATACGACTATTCTTGACGGAAAATTTCATTTTCCTCTAATTACAACGAAGGACACAAAAACTCTCTTCCCCTACAAGCAAGGGGAACGTTTAACGACCATCGAGTCACCATTTCTTAGGTGGACGTTACGTCCTGGGTGTCCTTTGTACCCAATCTAGGGACCCGGACCTTTTGGGGGACCTCCTCCCGTACCGTTGGGTTAGGTCACAAGAACGGACGTCTTAGGGTACCTGTCTCCTCGGACCGCCCGATGTCAGGCACCCCAGTCCTTCTCAGCCTGTACTGACTTCGTCGACTTGAACGTGCGCACGTGTTTGTTTTGTAGGGAATTTCTACTAAACGGTGATTACTTTGTCACTTTTAACACACCGTTCTGACCTTCAGTCGAAACTTTCTTATCAGGGGTTTCACAAAACTCGTCAATTCACTGTAGTCTCTTTTTCGTGGTGGAGAGTCTACTAGCGAGACTTCCTTCGGGAAAAGTCGGCTATATACAACGGGTTAAAAATCTCAGTCAGCATATGAAATGTAGAACAAAGAGGTTCCATTTATCCGAAGAACCTCTATCTTGGACACAAAAGACGAAGACACGTGAAGGGTATCGTAAGTTGTCTGACAACATATTTAACGTCTATAAGTTATTTATACAACTAATCAACGACTCCATCTCAACTCCCCTCCTCTTAATCCTTATTTTACAAGAGGTCAATTAACTTTTAACGAAGGGATGAATTTTTACTTAAACGTAAAATAATAGAAAAGGGTGTCAAAGACCTTATCCGAAGTCAACCGTAGACAGTAAACTAAAATATGTTAAAACATTTAAAATACCTTTAAATTTAAGTCAAACTTTTTTAAACAATACCTTTAATTTTAAGAATGTTTCTTAGACGAGATCCTAAAAGACAACAAAGTACCACCTTTCTTCACAACACATTTCTGTTCGGACAAAATTAGTATGAAGTACATTAAACAATTCTCTTAGTAACTTTAAATCTCGAACATCCCTGGTGCAATAATATCGGATTTGTGGGTCTTGAGATGGACCTTGTGTCACCTTTGAATGATTCAGTAACTTTTTATTTACTTATTAAATCACGTAAGAGAAGTGAAGTACTAGTTTCTGTGATTTCGAGTCTAATGAACGAGTGTCAATTTCCCAACCGTGTCCTATCTAATCTTATGTATGAGGAACTACAATAGTACGAAATTTACACCTAAAGTGTAAGTTTAATATTGTACCTTTTCTTAAATTCAAGTCAGAAACTTTTTGAAGAAAATGAAATTTCACATACTTATTTAGTTTAAGAATCCAATTACAGATAATTATAATGTAAAATCCTTCCCTCATCCTTCTTAAACAAGTATGTTCAGTTTTCCTAACAAACTTCCCTTTGATCTCATTTTACAGAAAATTCACCAAACAAGTTCCGGACAGTCAGAGAAGGAAAGGAAAGAGGTTCAAAAAACGGAGGTAACAAATACTAATCACCAAGGATAGGTGATACTTTCTGAAAGACAACCTTTGTAAACAGAGAGAGTTGTGTATTATGTAGATGAAGAGACATAACGAACCTGAAAGTTCTTCACAGCCGATAGGACACCTAACTAAAAGACAATAAAATGTCCTACCTTTTTTTCTCAGTTCGAGCACATGAACAAACTTCCCCGGTTTCGAGAGTCTTTATCCCTGCTAGCGGACCTACTATTGCGAGTCACTACGGGAGGTGTTAAAGTAGCTACCGGACCGGTAGCCCCGAAGGACGTGAAACAGAGAAGACGTCCCTGAGTCGTGGAGGTATCGGTAGGACACACTCCTCAAGGGAGTACTCAATCCATTCCTCAAGAAGAGTACAGGAGGTTCAGACAATTGAAGAACCAAATTCCCCTCCCTCTACAAAGTCTACTGTGTGAGAATTTTGAGGACGACTACAGAACTTCACTTCCTCGGAAAAATCTGTAACCAATAATAGAAAATAAAGCAAGTTTTTCTCTTTTTTCATAAATTCATCTTTTGTTTAGATGAGTTTGATTCATCTCTTATTTACACACTTGTGGTCACTACCCCCTTCTACACCCCACCTTACTTAACCCTCTAAATATATATATATCTATGTATATATATATATATATATATATATATAAGATAACTAACAACAACAAGTTATCGACAGTACTGACTGAGAAACGTTGGGGTACCTGACGTCGTGCGGTCCGAAGGGAGAGGAAGGGAACCCGTTTGACAGAGGGCTTTAAACGGGTTCAAGTACAGACAAGTCAAGTCAAGTCAAGTCAGCGAGTAAGCACAGGCTGAGAAACGCTGGGGTACCGGACGTCGTGGGTCCGGAGGGACAGGTAGTGGTTGAGGGCCTCAAATGGGTTTGAGTACAGGTAACTCAGCCACTACCGTAGGTTGGTAGAGTAGCAGGAGACAGCAGGGGAAGAGGCGGGTGGAAGTTAGAAAGGGTCGTAGTCCCATAAAAGGTTACTCAGTCGAGACCACTCCGGTAGGTTGGTAGAGTAGAAGACGGTGGGAGAGGTGGAAAACGAAAGTGATGATAACTGTGACACATATTTTGTCTATTGATCACTCTTGGACGACACATCGAGTCCCTTGAGACGAACCACGAGACACCACTGGTTTTACCCTTCCTTTAGATTTTCTCTCTAACGGACAAACGACGCGTCACCTTTGATTGTGTGGTAACATTTCGTCGATATGAGGTCATTTTTCATTAAAACTTTTTTCTTTCTGATAACTGAACTGCACAAGAAGAAGAAGATCCCCTGAAACACTAGGAAGAGTTACGTCCTTACTCGTGAGCTGTTCGGAACAATAAGTTAAAGGAAAGACGTACAAGGACGATACAACCCGATCGAAAACCGTAGAACCACCCGTTATTAAAACGAGGTTTATAATAGAAACGGGAACGACCTCCGTACAAGGAGATATAAAGAGACCGCCTGTACCATTCTTTAAATTTCTAAAACAACATAAAATTTGAACCTTTATTTGTAGACCCAATACTTAACTGACGACGACGACGATTCAGTGAACTCAGCACAGGCTGAGACACACTGGGGTATCTCCCGTCGGGCGGCCCGAGGGGGCAGGGACCCTAAGAGGTCCGTTCTTGTGACCTCACCCAACGGTAAAGGAAGAGATTCCCACTGGAAAACGAAAGGAGTCACACCTACCGGAAAGACAACAGTAAATTTTATAAGGTCCAGGCGAGAAAAACTCACCAAACATGATTATCACTAAACTGTCACTAAGAGGAGTTAAGACACTAGATCCATCCTAGAGTAACGATCTCCTGCTTTACCGAATAAAAACGACATCGTCTCTATAGGAGGGTCACAAAAAGGAACACCCATTTCGAACATGTGACGATACCATACCGAGGCTTCCTGAAAAGTGGGGGAAAAGTTCTTCTACAGTATAAACTTTCCTTTACTGAACAACTTATTTCATTTATCGAAAGACAATGAAGTTTAAAGATTTGTCACTCTCGGAAAACTCAATTTCATTTAAACTGTTCAATTTCAACGTACTATAAATGAACCCAGTCATATATAAATATAGACACAAATACAAATACGACAAAGACGCATACAGAGACACACACACATTCCCTCTCTTATAGTCACCAAGGCACGTAAAAGTTTATTTAGTACCTACCGAAAGATCCTTTACTTTTACACGACTTACCTACGTTTAGTTCCTTACAAAGGAAACGTAAACCTTGACTTACACAAAAATGTATATATTAAATGATTAAATTAAAGGAGGTAGACGTAAGAATTGAGACAAGTAACAAGACACGTCTGGGAATATTCGTGTTCCTAAAGTAGAGAATCTTGGTAGTGACGTAAATACAAAAAGAAGTGTCTTAAATCACGGAGTATTACATAAATCCAGTAGTGAAGAAAAGAAAATTTTATATTCTTGTCTTAGATAATCTCAATAAGTCAAATTTCTTTAGTATGCTTATTTACTACGATATATATGAATACCGTCGAAACGAAAAAAGTCTTACCGAAATGTTTAAAGTAGGTAACATAGGAACATTGTCAAAAGAGTTTAGTCCGTTTACCTCACTGACGTCTGAGACCTCCAGAGGACTTACGAAACCGTGGAACGTGGTGAGACATGTGTCGTTTAGTGAACCTTTACACAAAACTTTTCTACTGTAAATGTCTAGAGAAGTACTCGGAAAAGTCATCTTCAAAACACAACTCTTTCTCACCTAAAATTCATGTCTTGAACCCCAAAATTAACGAAAGTGGCGCCACTCTAACAATATCAGAAGTTAAGTTTCTGTCGTGGTAAATAAATTTTTTGGAATACTAAAACACTCCCTATCTTGTTCGTTCACCTTTGTTTACCTTCTCTTGGTCTTAATTGATATATCACCAAAGATTTTCGTATAAATTAGTCGATAATAGCTAACTATAAAAATATAGTCCGAACCTTTAACCCTTCCGTAACATCTACCAACTCCCTCGTCTTTCCGCACCAAAAAACAGATGTCTCTCCCCTTGGACATTAAGTTGTTTGTTTTGGTGTGTGTACTAATGTATTTATGTTTATTTTTGACTTTACTTGCCTTTTTGTCATATACACTACGTTCTACTATTATCCCCACAGATTCAATCCTTCCGGATTCTCTTCGGAAGGATACTTTCATTCTTTCGCCTTTGGAGTTTCTAAATCGAGCAACTTTCTGCTCCCTTTTCTCCAAAACCATCCGCACTTCTAAAATTCCTACCTTTCTCCGACCTATGTAAACTCCAGGCTTACTACACCAACCTCGTCCCTCTCGTTCCTTCTCTCCCTCTCCTCCGTATTTACTCCAATTAGAGTTCGGCGACTAACTGATTGGGCCCCTTGTGTCAAAAGGATGAGAACAACTATAGACTAATGCGACGGAAAACGACAATACGACAAACATGATTTTGCCTGTCTTTGCGAGTGGGGGAGGGTGGGGGCGTCCTTAGACATTATTGACAAAATACAAACTGGTGTTCTACCGTTGTCAATAGATTGTTACATAGAAAGGAGATCAAAGGTCTCTACTTGCTATACGACTCTCTTTTCCATTGACCTTCTTTTTGGCTAAAGTGGAAGAAGTACTAAGTCTTGCGACCCTACAATTGACCTAAGTGTCGGTAGGACGAGTAATGAAACATACGCCCTCTTTAGCTTAACCTCATTATTCTTCACTTTCTACCACCACAATTACTTTCGTAAATTATTTATTTTTGTCGAGGTCTCCCTAAAAATTCGACTAGGATAAATCAATTTTCTATTAAAACAAAAATCGACATACAGTCCTTTTGACTAATAACCACAGTCCTAGACACTTTGTCTGGTAGTAAACAACAATTTTTACGAAATTTTTCGAAAACCAAGGTCAGACTTTTCGTACTATGTACTCTAGAAACCATTTACGACTGAAAAAAAATTACAAAGTGCGTATAATTTTTTGGTAGTGTTTCGTTCTTTGTATGTAAGATATTAGTTAATCTGTGGTTTTAGGTCTCCTTTTATATTTGATCCGACATATTCGGAAATTTAGAGATACCAGTCTAGTTTACAAGTTCATCAAAGTCTCACCAAAGAAAGTTAATTAAACAAGACCACGAAAGTGTTCGTTCATGTATTTTTACACCTTCTCTTAGTTTTACATGTTTTGTGTCTATATTTACTAAGGTTCCGGAATTACTTAGGTCCTCTCTTTCTAACGAGTATCGAAACCAAAACAAAAATACAATGTCTATCCCTGAACATCCTACCGAAACTTTGGGTAGAACTTTATTATACTTTAGTCATTTTAAAACAATTGAGATGATTAAAGTCTGAGTCTATAAAAAAAAGGGAGATTCACATTACATTTCGACTACTGTCGAGTAACCGCCATAGGTCACATAAAGGAAACAGTTCCACTTCTTTACAACCAAATGTCTTTCTTTAACTTACATTAAAATTCGTTAAATGAAAATTTCTACTTGTATTGATAAATCGTCTCCTACAAAATTCATTTACGTTTTATTGTCGACTTACCGACATACAGTCTCTGATTCTATATACAAAAAATACCCACAGGTTCTCTGTCTTTTATAAAGAAAACATAAGTCGGATACAAAAAGGATATACCATATAAAACGTTTTTTTTTTTTTTTTAGGGTGTGGTACTAATAAAAAGATGGAAAATATTTTCTATCTCGGACAAATAAGCAAATCATCTATATCTTCAAACCAGATATTAACTTGTAGGATCGGGATTAGAGTGAGGGTTTAGTGAATTCCCTTTTACTAAATTGACTCTTTTTATAAACTGTCTTCGGTTGTTACTGGAGCCCTTAATATGACAGGGTGTCCGACATTTTAACACAGTGTATCGTTATTACGTCCTCACTACTTACAAATCGTACATACAATTACATGTAAAAGGAGACTGTTAAATTTTTATAACAAACTGGTTTATCATTTGTGGAAACTTTGGAACATAACACAGTAAGTAATAAGTAAAATTACCTATCAAAAACTCACTAAAAGTACATGGACCATAATGTTCCTCCTCTTTATCCATACAAATAAAGTTTCGATAAGTCGTTTATTTATGATGTTTCTAATTAGTAACAAGTAACTTTAGTCATATGTATCTTAGATAAAAATAGTAAAATGGACAAATGTAAGTTAGAATCCTTTATTAGAAATGGAAAAGTTTCGTGTCTAACATACAGACCCAACTCTGCGACAAATTCTTCGATGTTGTACCATCATACATACATAGGAGGTACAGAAACAGAGATAAGGACGGGATGTTTATCTAAATAGTCATAATAAAAAGATCTAAAGGCATATATGCACAATTATACGTTATAGACAAAAAGAGAAAGACTGAATGAAGTGAGTCATACTGGCTGAGATTCAAGTAGACGTAGTACTTTTACTGGGCTACAGTAAGGAAAAAGACCGACTCATTATAAGGTAGCACACATGTATGGTGTAGAAGAAATGGGTAAGTAGACAGTCACCTGTAGATCCAACGAAGGTACAGAACCGATAACATTTATTACGACGTCACTTGGAACCCCATGTACACAGAAAAACTTAGTACCAAAAGAGTCCCACATACGAGTGCTCACCCTAACGACCCAGTGACCGAAGGGTCCACAGAGTCACCATTTCTTAGGTGAACGGTTCACCCTCTGTACCTAGTCCTTCTAGAGGACCTCTTCCTTTACCGTTAGGCGGGGGCATAAGAACGAAACCTTTAGGATACCTGTCTCCTCGGACCACCCGATGTCAGGTACCCCAGTGTTTCTTGACCTGTGTTGAGTCATTGATTTGTTGTTGTTTTTTTACCATGGATATGTGACGTACGCACGTACGAGTCAACGAAATCAACACAGGTCGGGAAACACTGGGGTACCTGACATCGGGCAGTCAAAGGAGACAGGCACCCTGAGAGGTCCGTTCTTATGACCTCACTCAACGGTATAGGACAATGTCCCCTAGAAGGACTGGGTCCTTAACTTGGAGACAAGAACGTACAGACCGTCCACCCAAGAAATGCTGATCGTGATGGACCCTTCGGGTATATATGTGATCGTGCACGCCTCATCTATCGATCACCCTTCCACGACATATATATATCGGGTCCCTCGAGTAGAGTCACGACACTATTACATCTCTCCACCCTGCCACTCACCCCTCCCTCCAGAATCTCCTCCCCAAAATACACATGAATACCGACTAAGTGCAATAACATCTCGTCTTTGATTGTTGTAACATTTCGTTAATATGAGGTTAATTTTTTTTTAAAAATTTCGACGTTGTACAATAATTTTGTTCTATCAAATTGTTTGAGTAGACCACAACTAGTTTTACATACACCTGACAAACCCATGAGACACAATCAGAGAGATACATAACCAGAAAACCGGTAAAAAGAGTTTATAATCCTCTTGTCTCCGCTATCCCATACTGTTGGGGGTTTTATCTTTAACGATGAATAATCTCCGATACCAAGGTCCATCTTCCCTCCTATCCCCTTTGGTACTAATTTAAATTTAATAGGACCTATTGTTTTATATTTGGACAGTCAGTTGTATGGAATATGACTCTGTAAGTAATACGTTTAACTTACAAGATATTAAAGTCCGAAATTTCTACGATAATACTGTTTGGTTTTTACTAAAGTTACGTAACATACCCCCACATATGAAAATAAAAATATAATAACTTGAAATATTGTTAACTAATGATTAAACCGTAAAAAACTCAGGACTTAGTCGGGGACAGAATCAGACAAATCTGAACGATATCGTTTATGGTGCGTGACTTATCCAATATTGGTCGGTTTTAGATAAAGAATGTCAAGACCTCCGACTTTCAGGTTCTAGTTACCAGTCCGTGTACACCACAGACGAAATATCTACCGTGGACGAACGACACGGGTGTCTACCGTCTCCCGGTTTCGCAGAGAGACCTCGGAGGAAATACTCACACGATAAGGGTAGGTACGAGGGGGCTGGAATACTAGATTCATAAAAGGGTGTGGGAATGAAAGGTATAGTAGTAGTAACCCCTAATCTTACAGTTGTACACCCAAAACCCCCTTTGTATTTGTAAGTCCGGTATAAGTCTGGAGATAGTGAATACGACCATTCCCTTCCTTTTATTGTAAGAGTACCTTTCATCTCTCCTCGGATTGGGACGGTCCAGGTATCGATGTCGTAACGAGTCGTCTCGGTTACCCTCCGAGGTCGGATCCATCGTAAAGTAATTCAGGAGATCTACGAATCACAAAGGTCGGATGGTTGGGTTGTAGAGTTCCCCAAAGAAATGGATTCTCGAATTCCAGAATTTTTTACTTATTTAACCCTTCTTAGTTTTGGTGAGATACTCGAATGGTCTTTTAATCACATCCACATAATTGTCTTGATTAATAACTACCAGGCACGGTCCCCTTGTAATTGACGTTTAGACAGGAGGTCCGAGACTAACCGTAACAGAAGGAAACCCCGAATACAACAAAAAATCGTTATCCAACCAAAGATGGTACTAAAGGTCTAAGGAAACATAACTAAATTCCAGGTAGTGGGTCTCCTCGGACCACCGATGTCAGGTACCCCAGTGTTCTCAGCCTGTACTGAATCGTTGATTTGGTGATGGTGGTGCGTGTCATGTTCTCCAAGATTGACACTATTTAAGGAATTATAGCTACAACGATGTCGACGGAAGAGTGACTGTGAGACAGAAGGGCGTCAACACCGGACGGTATCAGTACATTCTAACGTAACGGGAATCGAACGAAAGACACGACTCACACGTGTTTCGTAAGAGAGTACCAGTCAGACACATGGTTTCCCAGGGTTGAAGGCACAGAGTATTAGTCGTAGAAATGATCATTTTAAAGTCCGTTCGATTCCGTCGACCCGAAGGGTCCACTACGGTCTCCACTTCTTGGGCGGACAGTTACGTCCTCTGTTCTCTACCCAAACTAGGGACCCAGTCCTTCTAGGGGACCTCCTCCTTCACCATTGGGTGAGGTCGTAAGAACGGACCTCTTAGGGTACCTGTCTCTTCGGACCGTCCGATGTCAGGTGCCCCAACGTTTCTCAGTCTTTGCTGTCTGCGTTGATTCGTGCGTTCCGTCAACCTATTTGACTTTTAAGGATTATGGATAAAGTAATTAAGACTCTGTCCGTAACGAAGGAGGGGAGTTGAGGGAGTGGGGGAAGGGGGGGTGGTGGGGGGCTGGGAGCGGAACAGACTTGTGAAGACTTCCTACACGACTTTAGTGATCGGTGGTCCACGTAACAACTCCTTGTATGTCAACGCACTTTTCCTTTGTACCTTTAGACATATCGTGACCCTTGAGTCGAGCCACGGGACACCACTGGATCTACCCACCCTACCGACCCCCCTCCCTCTGGGTTCTCCCTCCCCGGCTAAGTGAAGGATCATGTCGTCTCTGATTGTAGTAACATTTCGTTGATATAGGGTCATCTAATTTTTTTATTAGTATTTTGTTCCCTTTTTTCTCCTTTTAGTAGTCAACCTTAGACCCCATTCCGGTTCTTTTACGGTGGTGACAACACAAATTCTAAAGTACCACATCTTATTACCGACACGATTGTACAATCGAACTGAAAAAAAAAAAAAAAAGGATATTTTTGTCACACCTTCTTCACCACGTCCCGACCGTACCGACCAGGTACCAGAAACCCTTGGACCCGAGGAAGCTAAACATTAGAAACCGAAGACTGATTCTAATGAAGTACAAAATTTCACACACGTTCTCTCTAGGGTGAAATTTCAGATTTAGGGTGTATCGTCTTTCCTCCCTTCCCATCTTCCGTTTTATAGGTGTGGGTCGAGAAATAGAAGGAATTTCCACGAAAGAGTCTTCATTATATGTTAGTAGCGGTGAATATAAGTACATGACCTAAATCAACGTCCGACGCGGTTGAACGGGCCCGTCGACCCTTTCCCACGAAAAATTCGACCCATATGGTTGTGTCCGAAGACAAAGATTCTTCTTCGTTTCTTACTTACAACCCATCTGTCACCAACACAGTCCATTTCTGTCCGAACGTAGACCAAGTGACCCCCTTGAATGAGTTCTGCCAAGACTGTGTCGGTCAAGTCCCCTGACGAAGAAAATTCTTAAGAGTACCGAAGAAAGTCCAATTAAGGAACTGTGAAATTGGTAAAATTAATATGATCCGGTGGACTGGTTAGAATATATAAGAAAAAAGTATACAAAAAGGTACTACCAAATAATAACCTATAACTTACATCCGGGAACACGATATGTTTGTAAGATTATGTCGTCAATTTGTAACTATATAAATCAAATTCGTGCTAAAGATGGAGAATTTAAATCATATCAACTATCCATGAAAAACCTGTCGGCAGGGTGTAGACGGTGGAGGGAACAGTTCTAAACCTCTGTTGAAGGATAAACCCTATACAAGTCAGCACAGGTCGAGACTCTGGGGTGCCTGACATCGGGTGGTCCGAGGAGACAGATACCTTAAAAGGTCCGTTCTTATTACCTTACCCCACAGTAAAGGACAGGGTCCCCTAGAATGACTGGGTCATTCCCCAGCCATTCAGCGCCCAGTTTGGACGCTGAGAACCCGGAGACACAACCGTCCACCCGAGAAAAGGTGACGTAGTGGACCCTCCGGGAGGACAAACCCCGTCTCGTGTCGTTTTAGAGGGACACAAGGTGATCATCACTCGTGTTCAGGGTATTTTGAACGTCTATTTGAGGTTGAGCAAAGTGAAACCTTATGTTTTTGTAACATCTACAAATTAAAAACTTCACTACCAACCAGGAGTCGCCACTGAACTCCCAGTGTAGACTACGATGACTTTACGAAACCTCGACTTCTCCCGGAGTCAGACATTGGATTGTTGGACCCCAGGTCTTGTCTAGTACCACGACTTTATTATAAGTTACATATCTTGGTACTAAAAATTATCGTCCTCTCGTCTTTCTTATTGAATATACGGAACTGTTCGGTACGGTTTAGTCTGAAAATCTATTGAGGTTCCTTCTACAAAATACATCCTATACTTAGATCCGGTACGAAGTATGTGGTACACAAGTGTCTTGTTATGCCAAAGAATCGTTGGTAATGGACCAACAGTTCAATCATGAACTGAAAATATCTGTGGACCGAAAAAATCCGTGTACGTAGTGATTATGAATTCATATTATAGGTCCAATCACGACCTTACTAATGTAAAGTGAAAAAAGGTTTATTTTGAAATTTTTAATTCGTAAGTTTGATATTGAGGAAATTTTCCGTCTGGTGACGTCCCTTGCTCTTTTTAAGACTCGAACAAGAAGACACTTACTTACTTGAGTAAATAAACAAATCATGTTGTATGTACGCTTCGGGTCTTCAATGTTTCTACTTAGTTGAGTACAGACGAGAGTCTTCCTAGTATTCCCTTATCAGTACATTTTTGGTCACTATGGTGTGAACATCCACAATACTATCTCCTGTGTCTGTCTGTTTATACGTCCGTTTATCATTGACTCGTGTTCACCCTCCTAAGAGAAATCCAACCTCACCCTTGACCAGTCTGTTTAGAAGTGTCTCCTCCAACACAAACTGATAAACTGAAACCAAAATCACTTATTCAGATTAAGGAAAGATGAAAATCACTTATTCAGATTAGGGAAAGACTGAATTGGAAAAGAGGGAAGAGTAGTGAACTTAGTGTTAGAAGGTAGACACTGAACTCTACCTAGTCACAACGTTAATTTAAATGATTTACTACGAAACCCCTAGTGGTCCTACTATGAGAACCATAGTCATGTGACGATAGTAAATGTGACATAGATCAATTACCTAAAGGGAACTGGGTCCATTTATACAAAACCATAGTAAATGTGGAGACACCCGAAGTGTCCACCGAGTCACCATTTCTTAGACGGACAGTTACGTCCTCTGCACCCTATAAGCCCAAGCTTAGGATCCAGTCTGTTAGAGGACCTCTTCCTTTACCGGTGGGTGAGGTCACAAGAACGGACCCTTTAGGGAACCTCTCCCCTGACACCGTCCCAGGTGCCCCAACGTTTCACAGTCTGTGTTGAATCGTTGACTCTTCCGTATGTCATATGGGGACGTATCACATTCATATAACCTCCACCTTCCAAAAATCTATTGTACTATCAATGATTATGTCTCTTTCTGGACGTTTGTTCATTTAATTATGATTGACTTTTTTTAGTCCGATGAGTCGTCATAAGGGAGACATCAGGGTTAAAAAGAAATACTTACACACATATCGTATGTTTGTGTATATCATATATATATATATATATGCATATGTCCGAAGGGTCCACCGTGACTGCCATTTCTCGAGCGAACGGTTACGTCCTCGACGTTCTCTATTTTGAAACTAGGGACCCATTTTTTCTAGGGGACCTCATCCCTGTTTCGTTAGGTGAGGTCATAAGAACGGACCTTTTAAGGTACCTGTCTCCTCGGACCGTCCGATGTCAGACGTTTCTCAGCCTGTGCTGACTCACTGACTTGTGTATCATATATGTCTACCCTTTATATAAAAGGTTGCATAATCATCGCTCATTGAGACACCCTAATACTCGACAAAATTTAATTTAACCAAGAACCATTTTATAATTATAAAAGAGTTAAAAGAAACTATTTGTACGTATATATATATATATATATATATATATATATATATGATCACAAAATCTTCTTCTTTAGAGTCGACCACCCTATACTTAATAAGTTCTGAATAAAAAAATTTTGAGAGTCAAAAGAAGTCACTTGTAAATAAATTTTTTTTTGTCGATTATTTACGCTCATCTTTTTTTCTTTTCGAGTGTTAAATCTCCTGTCTTTTAAAATCCTCTCGTATTATTGACTCTACGAACTCTGGAACACTACAAAGAAGGGAACAGATAGCCAGTTCAATCACCAACATAAGAAACCTCGTAAAGCGAAGGTTTGGGGGTATTAAGTTTGGGGGAGTGGTCACTAACCAGACCGTATACTGTGACAAAGACTATGGACTCAATCCTATCGTACACGACCCTTCAGTATCTTTCTTCTCTATGGGAATTGAAGGGACTCTGTAATGTCCATCTACACTACAGACGTCGTCGGCAAAACCGATCAATGTTCAGCTCAACACAGGTAGGAGAGGAGGTCGTTTTTTTCTGGGTAACCTCAGGATTAGGGGTCATGGAGTCTTACACTAGAATAAAATTTTGTCCCAGTAACGTTTACTTTAATCAATTTTACTCCAGTATGACCTCTTCTCACCCAAGGATTAAATCATACTGATCATAAGAATACTGTTCCCCCTTATACCCGTGTCTACATGTGCGTCCTTCTTACGGTACTTTTCTACTTACGTCTCTAACACCACTTCGAAGGTGTTCTGTTCCTTACGATTTCTAACAGTAGTTTGGTGGTCTTCGATCCTTTCTTTGTACTTTGTCTAAAAGGGGTGTCGGGAATCTTTCTTGATTACGACGTGTGTGGATCTAGAACGCGAACGTCGGAACTCTTGACCCTCTGGTACGTAAGAATAACAAAGTCGGGGGATCGCCCACCATGAAACAATACTGTCGGGGTCGGTTCACTTTTGTCAGTGGAACTCTCCTTTATTGTACTTCTGGTTCCACTACACGACTCCTATGTTCCATCTTTCACCTTGGTAATATATTCTATTGGAAGAGTCGTCGACTTGATCGTTTGGAGGAGGAATCTCAGGGTGAAGGAACCTGAAGGACTATACGTATCATTAGTGAAAAAGATCAGTACGTTTGAGAAGCTCAACGAAAGCTATGGTTGAGAGGGGCACAAGGCAAGACATTAGGTTTATGGTCACAGGTTGAGACGTACTTCCGGTGGGAGGAAGTGTCAGAGGACCTACAGAGAGATATATGGATTCGAGTTACTTTAGTACATCGTAAACAGTAGAGACTGTCCTAATAAAGTGAATCGTCACAGGAGGTCTCCAAGTAGATTCTATAGTGTCTAACGTCTCAAAGGAAGTAAAAAGTCACGACTTATTATAAAGTAACATTTTTACGTTACGGAAAAGAAATAGGTAAGTGAGTAACTACCTATAAATCCAACGGAAGTATAGAACCCACAATATTTGTT
Source organism: Capra ibex (assembly GCA_006410555.1). Classification (NCBI taxonomy): domain Eukaryota; kingdom Metazoa; phylum Chordata; class Mammalia; order Artiodactyla; family Bovidae; genus Capra; species Capra ibex. Next base: position 1,514,114 of record SJYO01016727.1, read on the forward strand.
ACAATGATTCTTGTTCTAGTACTAAAGTCAAGAAAATCTATTTATAGATCTTCACCCTAACGATCTAGTGTCATCAAGATAAAAATTAAAAAAACTTCTTTAAAGATAACAAAAGGAATGGAAAGGAAGGAATGGTCGTGTTAACGTAAGGGTTGTTACCACATGTTTTCGGGTCTAAAGAGGTTCACGAATGACAAAAGATAAAGACGTACTAAAGTAAATAGATTTTCGAAGGGTCCACCGTGTTACCATTTCTTAGGTGGACGGTCACGTCCGCTACGTTCTTTACGTCAAAGTCAGGGACCCAGTCCTTCTAGGGGACCTCTTCCTTTACAACGCTTACCCTTGTGAGGTCATAAGAACGGACCTTTTAGGGTACCTGTCCCCTCGGACCGCCCGACGTCAGGTATCATAACGTCCCAGTCTGTACTGACTCGTTGACTCACGTGTGTGTGTGCGTGTGAACGTAAATTAGATCTTCGTACATTTGTCTCAGTTTTAACATCTTAGTCTCACCTCACCACCAACGGTCCCGGGTCCCCCTCTCTTCTATACATCGAGTAGTCTCCCGTATTTCAAAGTCAATTCGTTCTCCTTATTCGAAATTTTTAGACGGTACGTTGTAACATAGATGACAATTGTTATAACACAACATGTGAATTTGTAAACAACTCTCCTACCTCGAGTACTATAAGTACCAAGAGTGGTGTGTATTGTGTGTGTTTTCCAAGTTCTCTTTTTCTTCCGATTTAGTAAAAAAAAAGATGGTTCTAAAGGGCGAAGACACTTTTGGTCTTCCTTCCCACAGTAGGTTGAGAACAGTGGTCACTCTCGGGTCGGGTCTGTACTGAGAACAGTACCTTAAATTTATCGATTTAAAATACTCTTTTCGGTATATCTAGCCAACCAATCAAAAAGTAACAAAATACTAAAACTCCATACCACGAAGTCTCCCACGGACTAACAACGTCCCGTCTTCCTCTTCTACAAAGCCTAACTACGAGACCTGAACTGAGAACCCCTGACCTTGGAGATTTTGACTCCTCTACAACGACAAACGTCAGAGACGAAACCTCCCCCTCTTCGAAGGTACCCCAACTCTTCTGTCCTCATCAAAGATTCTCCTTCTCTCCTTTCCTTCTACGAATTACGGTCACCCGGACCTTTACCTTCTCCCACCCCAAAGGACCTGAACCTCCACCCGCCACCCACCCTTTCGACCGGGAGACCTTGACGAACAGGAACCGGTCGGGACAAAGGGTACGGTCGAGAAAGACGTAACCGTGACCCAGAGGGATGGAAGACGACTAACCCAATTCTAAGGACCTTGACGAGGAGGTTGAGGTGTTGAGGGGGAGGTTGAGGTGTTGGGGAGTAGGGGTGGGTGCGACGTGGAAGTACCCCGAAGAAGATATAGAAATTCGACGAGTTGACTGTGGGGAGGACCCCTTACCCGAACCCCCTCCTCCTATTAAGAAATGTGAGTGTCTTCGATAGGTCAGGAACTAAAGGTCCACCTTTAGGCTTAACCGACGTGGCGAAGGTAAACGTGACACCCAGTACCCGAACATACTCGGGGACTGTTGTGGAACCTCAAAGATGAGGTCCTACGACCATACCTTAGAGTAAATGAGTAAGTAGGTTCTTTACTACCACCCACCTATAAGTTCCTTTCCATAAAAACTTCCACCATAAAGAGACGACTACTTATCTCTGACCCTTCACAGAAGGGACTTACCCAATAAATAACTTGACTTTACTAGAGACTCAAAAGGCGTGTCTTGATCACTTCCATTTTTTGAAAGAATTTTCCTGAGTCTCCCCCGTTTTTTTGATCTAGTAAGAAGTTGGACCAAAATTTTATATCTTGAACGGTAACGATAAAGTTCTAGTCATATTTTTATCCATTACAACTCGTTCCGCATAAAATAATTTATATTGTGCATAAAAAAGTCACGACCAGGTAACAGTCAGTCAGTTATTTATAATCGGTAATTCACGAAGACGATAAAATTTAACATCCAATATAATAAATAAAATGAATGTAGCGGTGAATGTTTCACCATGAAGACAATTTTACTAAAAAGGAAAACTTCCTTTAAAAGGATACCCATACCCATATTAATATTTTTTTTGAAAGACCCTATTGATATCTTTATAAAACACTACTTTTTAACGATACTCGAATAAAGGATGAATTTGAAAATCTAAACTAGAATATAGTGATTTTTGTAAAGAGATATCAACAAAAAATCAAATAGTTAAAAATTAATAAATCAAAAAAATTTAACATCTTTATCTACACAACTTCCCCTTTCCTCAAACCTTAGTCTCTCTGGTCTGAAAATTAAGATGGAGATTATAGATAAACGATACTCTCGAACCAATATGAAGAGACTTGGAGTCAAAGGAATAGATATTTTGTCCATATTATTAAAGATCGAGTGTCCCAATTTTCGTCGGACGTACTTTATACAGTCTATTCATCATCTGTAAGTTGAACATGGAAAATTGGAGAAAGTAAGAGACTTATAGAGGATCCCTATTACTTATCAAAAATAAAGTACCATTGTTCTGGCATCTCGATAATAAGTATTTATTGTTAATAATAATTGTTTTTTAAAAAATTTAATTAACTCCCATAAAGAATCCAAAGAGATAATGTTATCTAAACGAATAAAACTTTTATATACACATATCGTCCTTATGATGATTATAATAAAACCTTCTATTTATAAATTCATTATAAAATTTAATTTTACAACCACAAAACATTATCCATGAATTCTAGTCACCTTAAGGACGGACCTAAGTCTACCTAAGTACTTTACTGAATTAACAGTAGAACTCGAACGGACTGTCTCCGAGACGAAACTAAAATTAAGAAGAAACTAATAAAGGGTAAAGAAACATTAAACACGACCAAAAGTCTGTGTGTAATCAGTTTTACGATGTCTAACAAAGGAAAGGATATGACAGAGACTATCTCCTTCATACTGAGTTACAATCTTATTATTATTACATCGTGAAAACGAGTAGTTTCAAACTTTGTTTCACAGAAGAGTGAAATAAATTGAAAGAGGCAGAGGTACTTTAATACACTTTGTCAATGGATGGGGGTAGAACTTCCACACAGGAACACACCCTTGTAGGGACACGCCAGACACACACGCTCGCCGACACTACCCTCCCGACCCACACTCCCCTCGTGTCCAACACAGAAGGGCACCCGCACGCCGTCGATGACGGAACCACCTTCCGTGCCGATCTGGACCTCCCCGACTCCGGTCTCGGTCCACGCTCGGTCTCGAAGAGGAGACGAGTCGATAACAGTGTCGGGCTTCACCCCGGATTCCCTCCCTTCGTGCTCAAGGCTCCCTCACCCCAAAGGGGACCCACACTACCGTTAAACAGAACCAAACCCCCTAGGGGTCTCGGACTCCAAACCCCCGACGTGAAGACACGGCTAAAGTCAAAAGGAGAGTCAATCTCCGACCCAACCTCAGTCCTCCCAACCGAAGTGAGACAGGGTTTACACCCGGCCCTCCGTGAGTGAACCTTACTATTAGAGGAGGGACCTCGACTAAAACGAGGAGAGCTGACACGTGTCCATCCCCGTGCGGTCGTTACCTAAGGAGAAGTCACTAGTCTCCGTCTCGACCCACAGGGCCGATCAAGACGAGAGAGGTTCGTACGTCAGAGTAACCGTCACCGTCGGAGACGGAGTCACCTCGACCTCCTCAGGACACACCCGCCCCACCCCCCACCCCCGTGCCCCCCTCGTGACACCGTCAGGACCGTTCGACAGGTCTCGAGGTCTATCAAGAGTGAGAAGACGGAGACACAACACTGACCCTCATTCGTTCAGACACACACGTGTGAGGTTCTCGTCTCAGAACTGAAGAATGTCGAGAGGTCACTCGAGGTGACCGAAAGTTCGGTCGATTCACCTGAGTAGAAGGGTCACAGTCTGGAGTCCTGACCTCACTGATTATTCACCGAGCTTAGGGGACGAAACCCTCCCACGGGTTCGGACACCAGAGGGAAAAGAGAGGACCTAAGGAACCACCCTACACCCAGAACTGGTCTAACGAAGAGGAGGTAAGGATGGTCTGAGGTACGCCTAGAAAGAAATGTCTGAACCAATGTCTTCTCGATAAGACGACCAGGGGCCCAACAAAAGTTACTATCAACACTATATACGTTTAACATCAAAAGGGACACAAGCACTCTCTTCCACTCGGGTCACAGAAGGACAACACGACAGAACTAGAGGTGGGAGGACCCTAAGTCACAACTATAGTGGAAACATAAACATTTCTAAGAAGAATAACACGTTTCATGTCACCCAAGAATGTACAAAAATCTAGGACCTTAAGAAACTGAGAGACTATTTACACTCCCATGGAGAGAGGTATCTGTCGTCTTTATTACGTGTGTGTAACAGATGTCAATTAGAGGCGAAGGGTTGAGTCGATCAATTTCTTTGAGGTCAAAATTATCAGGACGCACACCTTGTGTAACATCGTGTAGACTATTCCGTCGGACCAGAACGACTGAATGACAAAATGCACATTCACACACACCTACACTTATGGACCCTGTGTTTCGTGTTCAGGAGTGGGGTCGTTACGTGAGAACTATTAAAGTGGTGTCTCTTTCTTATTTCCGACTAATTAAGTAAGTTTGACACAAGATACCATTAGATGTTTTACAATTGTAGAAAAAGATTCCTCTTTCTTACGACACAAGTTTTCCAAATTCTTTACGACGTATGCCATCAGGAGGGTACCTCTAAGCGAACACATATAGTTTCTGAGATCGTCAGGACGTCACCTCTTCGGTCGCATTGAGAAGAACGGGGACAAAGAGGAGTATAATAGTTTGGTGTATCATAAAAAAGTATAAACTAGTAAGGATAAACCTAGTGAATCTTTGTGAAAACCTTTACCACTGATGAAAGTAAGTAAAAAAACACTAAGAATGTAGACAGGGAATAGGGTCACGGATGACTGTCACGACACCGACACAATCGTAAACCCTCCTTGAGAATCCAGGGAGCGACAACAGGAAAGAGTACCGGTAGAGAAGGTGGATCCGGTCTAGACTCCTAGCAACGGGAGAAGCAGATGACCAGGTTACAGGTCTCTAACTATACCTCGAGTCAAAAGACCAAAAAAAAGATTTCTGCAAACTTCTATTATCTCAAGTTTGCGTGGGAAACATCATCATTGGTGAATAAAAAGAAAAAAACATAATCAATGGAGGTAAAAGTCGTTAAAGATAAAAAATTTTCGACAGAACAAGTCATACAGGTATATCAGTTTCGATACCAAAAAGATCATCAAGACATGTCTACAACTCTCAACTTGGTAATTCTTCCGACTCACGACTTCTTAGCTACGAAAGTCTGACACCACGACCTCTTCTGAGAAATCTCAGAGAACCTCACGTTCCTCTAGTTGGTCAGTTAGAATTTCCTTTAGTTGAGACTTATAAGTAACCTTCCTGACTACGACTTCGACTTCGAGATTATGAAACCGGTGGATTACACTTTTCGGTTAAGTAACCTTTTCTAGGACTACGACCCTTTCTAACTTCCGTCCTCCTCTTCCTCCACCATCTCCTATTCTACCAATTTGTCTTAGTATCTGAGTTACCTGTACTTAAATTCGTTTGAAGTCCTCTATCATCTCCTGTCTCCTTGGACCACCCGACGTCAGGTACCGTACCGTTACCATTTTTTTACAATACCTACTCGTGGTAGTGCCTACCGAGACCCTCTTTCTTCGGGTCCAAGTTTAGGTCCAGGTGTCACTGATCAAGGTTCTCGTACAGTTAGACGATTTGACGTGGATATTTTACCACTGTTATTACCGGAATGAAGTAACCACGGTAATGGAACTTCATCAATTATGTTACCTCAATGTTGTTCCGTAGACAAAGAACACTGGACAAGTACCGGACGATGTGTCATTCATGGTTTGTGATCAATAGTAACGGTAATAGTACCAATGAGAAAACCATTAAAATGACTAATATAAGAGTAACAGATCTGAATGGACTAAGGTCTTACTTCTATTGAAACTATATTTGACTAGTATATGGAAATTTAAGATCACCGGTCTCAAGGACAATACCTTAACTATTGCAATAAAACAACAACTTAAAGTTATCGTTCTTGGATCGTTTCTTGTGTGATAAAAGAAAGAACGAATAAACTTTCGTAAAGAGACGGTTTGACTTGGGTTCCCATCTTCTCGATACGCACACCCTTACACAGTCCTGCATAGATTGGTTCGAAGTCTTTCCCACTTCTCCGTTAATACAATTTGGAAGACCTTTACGGGTTAGTAGTTCTTTCAGTGTCAATCCTTTTTCTTGGGTCAAAAATAAGGACACAAATCAAAAAGTGAGGTCTGGTAAAGTAATGTAAAACGGTGTCTGTCTTCTTTGTCGAAGTTACATTCGACTGAGAGTGTTGGGTGATTACCGAGTCTTTTGACTTTCTGTCAGTCCTAATATGAAAGACAAGATACACATAAACGAGGAACATATAAGAAAGAACGGAGAGAACGACACCTTTATCAACGAATTGTCAAACAAGGGATCATAATAAATTGATACACAAAATTAAAATCTATAATGGTCTAGGTGTCTAATTTTTGACTTCGAGAGGATCGAGAGTGAAGGAATAAAAACATTTGTTCTGAATTTTATTTATAAAGATAGAGAAGATGTTTTTTGCAGTGTGAAAATGAATATCTTTAAGATCCGAATTCACCTTAGTGGCGATTAGTGATGATCTCAGTGACGATTAGTGATAACCTAGTTCAAAAGACGGTAAGGATTCAAGAGATGTTCCTACGTCATGTGTCAAACAACAATAAAATAGTTAAGATAAAGTTATATGTCAAATGTTAATGTTATATGGTCACAACATAACATGTTGAAGAAAGTATGTACTCTTCCGGACGGACAGTGAAGTTATGTATTTCCTTATGAACTAATCTATGGCCTTACCCTTTTAGACACACCGTCGAATTGTGACAATAGAGTTGCTCCTTAAGGGAGAACTTGTGAAGATTACACAAAAATAAGGGTAAAGTGATTTTCAAATCGTTCCGAACTTGATAAGTATTAAGTCATACATCCAGGAATTAGGGACTAACGAATTGTCAAAATTCACGTTTTATCAAAGGTACTAAGTTCTAATCAAAGGAGGACTTTGCTCTCTTCACTTTCACTTCAACGAGTCAGCACAGGCTGAGAAACGCTGGGTACCTGACATCGGATGGTTCGAGGAGGCAGGTACCCTAAGAGGTCCGTTCTTATGACTTCACTCAACGGTAAAAGGAGAGGTCCCCTAGAAGGGTTGGGTCCCTAGCTTGGGTCCAGAGGGTGTAACGTCCGTCTGTGAAATTGGAGACGTGGTGGTCCCTTCGGGAATTTATTTTCTTAGGTTCATGATTGTAGTTTCTAAAGTTCCCTCCTTTTCTTCGGTCCAACTTTCTTCTTCCCCCTCCTCCACCCTCCCCTCCCCTACTTTCCCTACTGGATGTCTACGGGTCCGTAATACCCTGAAAAGGGACCCGGAGGTCTCTTCCCTCCTGACCTTGAACCGGGATGGTCTTTAGTCTGGTCTGGTCTTGGTCTTTCCTCTTTTGCAATGATTATGATTAAATCTAACTAAATGTAACTAGTAATCAATAAAAGTAGTCAGTCTTTATGTTGGAAAATAAATAAATAAAAATTTTTTAATAAATAAATAAATAATGAATGTTATAACATAACCAAAACGGTATGTAGTTGTAATTAGACGGTGTCCACATGTGCACAAGGGTTAGGACTGGGGGGGGGAGGGTGGAGGGAGGGACATGGTAGAGAGACCCAGTGGGGTCACGTGGTCGGGGTTCGTAGGACATAGGACGTAGCTCGGATCTGACCACTAAGTAAAGAATATACTATAATATGTACAAAGTCACGGTAAGAGGGTTTAGTAGAGTGGGAGAGGGAGAGGGTGTCTCAGGTTTTCTGACAAGATATGTAGACACAGAGAAAACGACAGAGCGTATGTCCCAATAGCAACGGCAGAAAGATTTAAGGTATATATACACAATCATATGACATAACCACAAAAAGAAAGACCGAATGAAGTGAGACATATTAGCCGAGGTTAAAGTAGGTGGAGCAATCTTGACTAAGTTTACGTAAGAAAAATTACCGACTCATTATAAGGTAACACATATACATGGTGTCGAAAGAATAGGCAAGTAGACGACTACCTGGAAAAATTTTTACCTCGAAAAACTAAACTTTCGTACACCCGACCCCGGATACCCCTTGACAGAAGACAGTTGTCCGGGGTCTTCTTTCATACCTCTTCGACGAACACCGATTTCACTTCGGGACGAAGTAGGAGTCTTCGTTAAAAGTCTGTAAAAACATTTTGTGATTCCAATTAAAAACGTACTTTATAATAAACCTGGGTCTACACCTTCGTTTCCGTTATCTTTGGTAACTTCACATCCCCGAACAGGAGAGAACGGAAGGGAAAGGAGGGTTTTAGTGGAGACCTTTTGGACTCTTGACATTCAAACGTTTCGTGCCTGTCCCTTATTTACCCCGAAAGGACCACCGAGTCACCAATTATTCGGAGGACTTTGCGTCCTCGGAGTCCTCTGTATCCGACGTCTACGCTCAAGCCAGGCACCCAGCCCTTCTAGGGGACCTCCTCCCTTACCGTTGGGTGCGGTCATGAGAACGGACCTCTTAAGGTACCTGTCTTCTCGGACCGCCCGATGTCAGGTATCCCAGTGCTTCTCAGACTACACTGAATCGCACGTAAAGGAACATGAAAATCACTTGCGAAACCTACACACACACACGTATCAGTCAACACAGACTGAGAAACACTGAAGTACTTGACAATCGGGAGGTCCGAGGAGAACCCTAGAGACTTCATTCTTATGACCTCACCCGACGGTAAAGGAGGAGGTGCTCTAGAAGGACTGGGTCCCTAGTTTGGGTGTGAATGACACAACCGTCCGTCCAAAAAATGGTGACTCGGTGGAGTCTTCTGGGACTTGTTTACTCTCCAACTGTTTAAAAAGACATTTGTCGGTCTATCATAAAACGTGAAACACGGAGTTCCACGTTGTGACTCTTATAATGCACGAATCTATTGTACTCTTTTTTGTTTATAAGTTCTTTAAAAAAAAAAATGTTTTAAGTTTTATATTATGATTTCCAATAACTCATGTATATTGAAAAACATTATGTTCAACCGATTACTCTTTTTCACTAAAAAAAAGTTATTGTAAAACGAGTTAACCTCAAGTTCCATCGTAAGGAATAGTGGTTTAATTAACGTTTATAAGTAGACACTTTTGGTCAGAATCGAACACCCTACATGTCTTTATCTACCGCCCAATCTAATTAACACAACCAGTATAAACAACTAAGGAAGAGATCTTATTCGAATTAATTTTATCATTAATTCTCTAAAATTAATTGGAAGTTTCACGAAAATAAAATAGCAGTGTCGTTACTTGGTGAAAGAGTGAGGATAGTATGACCGTTACGGAAAAGAGAAACTTTTATTTTACTGTTATAGATCACAACATCTATCAAAGTATTTTTCACTTAGAACACATAGGAGAACCATTCTCCTAAAAGACCCTCTCTGAAACAGTATGACACAGTCTTATAGATTTTTTCCCGTAAATGTAAAAGTGAGTCACTAAAGTGAAGATCCTTAAATTGGGTTCCTCCTAATATAACTTCATAAATGTACGTTGTTATTGTCGTAACAAATAGTACCATTTTTAAACACGGGCAGGATTTACGAATCGTTATTTCACTAGTCTCTTTCTTTGCTAACATCTCTGTGTCTTCTCTTATAACACTCCATGACCTTTATCACAACACTTTGAAACAACTGCACCTTTCTAACAGAATTCTTTCATTCGATATCCGTAATACATATTATACTAGAGTAATAACTTATTTTTATACCCTTCATGTGTGTATCTTTTAATTCGATTTCTAGTGTACGATTTCGTAACTATCATGAATAAACACTCTACCCTTATATCTACTAATAAACATCGTCAAATTACTATTCATGAGCAAGAACTCATGAATCGTTGACACTCGTGAGTCTTACAAATTATATATACTAGAGTACATTAGAAATTATGACACTTTACCCTTACGAATAGAGGAGACTACGAATAGAGTCCCTCGTGACTCCCAACCTCTTCGATTCATCGAAGGGACAAGTCAAGTCAAGTCAGCGAGTCAGCACAGGCTGAGAAGCGCTGGCGTAATTAGCGTCGTGCGGTCCGGAGGGACAGGTAGTGGTTGAGGGCTCAAGTAAGTCTGAGTGTAGGTAGCTCAGTCACTACGGTAGGTCGGTAGAGTAGGAGACAGCAGGGGAAGAGGAGGACGGGTGTTAGGGAGGATCGTAGTCTCAGAAAAGGTTACTCTGTTGAGAAACGTACTCCACCGGTTTCATGACCTCAAAGTCGAAATCGTAGTCAGAAAGGTTTCTTATGGGTCCTGACTAAGAACATCTGTGTTGTTTTTACCCCTTGGACCCAAAACATGAGTCTACCTAAAGTAAGGACTTAAACGGGGCGACAGAGTGTACGGTATGACCAAGAGAATAAAAGAAGGACGATTAAATATAACGATTTGAACGAGATTTCATAATCGTCCATCAAAATTCTTTCAACTTCTACTCTAATAATCCATATTAATGTAATTTTTGTGACTTAACGGTACATCTTCTGAATTGATTAAGAACAAGGTAATGACGACTAAGACCCCTGTGGGGAAACGGACAGAAAAGAAGACCAGGTCACCCGAAGGTCCTTCTAAATATAAAAAATAAAAAATTTGACAACAAATAAATCAAAGTGTACACAAAAATAACGTCACTTTCAGTAAATTACATATCGTATGATAAAATTAGTATAAATTGACGTGTCAAGTCATCGTGATTCTTGTAAGTATAACGCGTTGAGAGTGGTAGTAAGTAGAGGACTTAAAAAGTGGAAGGATTTGATTTTGAGACAGGGGTAATTTGTGATTGAGGAGAAGGGGGAGTGGTATGAGGGAGGGGGGGTCGGGGACTGTAGATGGTTACATGAGAGATTAAGATACTTAAACTGATAAGATCTGTGAAATACATTTACCTTAGTTTGTCATAAACGGACGTAGATGATATATGACCTTACGTTAAAATTCCAATTATATACTGGATGTTTCTCTAACACGGAAGAAGGAGGGGGGGTACTATATGTCATCCAAGAGTAATCAATAGACAAAATATGAATCATCGTATCTATACAATTAGGTTTAGAGGGTTAAATGGTATGGGAATGAGAGGTTGGAACCACAAGTATGTCAAAAAAAAAAAAGGAGATACAGACACAGAGAAAGACGAAATGTTTATTCAAGTAGACATGATAAAAGATCTAATGTATATATAGGTACTTCTAAATCTTCCCGTCGTCAGTAATCTGATGACGTTTCTTACCCGTAAGGTCAACGGAGATTCAGATATTGGTTCGGTTCTTTATGTATAAAGAGAGATTCTACTTCTCAATAACAACAAGTCAACGATTCAACACGGGTTGAGACGTTGGGGTACTTGACGTCGTGCGGCCCGAGGAGACAGGACGTGGTAGTGGACCTCAACCGAGCTCCACTTTTACTGTTGGGTGAGGACATAAGAAAGGACCTGTTCTGTTCTTGTGATACTTTTCTACTTCTTATTAGAAGGTATGAAATTACCATTTAAGGAATTGAGGTTCTCTGTTAGCCCGAGATTTCCGACAAGTATTAGTCACGTCTTCCACCCTCATCAATAGTCAACCACTGGCTCTCGGAGAGGGAGGGAAGAGGTGATAAGGGGACGGGGGTGAGGTATGGTGTCAGGAAGTTTTCACTTGTCCCTATCATAACCAGGTCCTCCCTTCACAATTAAATAAGTTTAACTTTAATTCTCGAATAAATTATTACACAGGTGGTCTTTATTTACTAGTGGACCTAAATTCGAAGTACAAAAAAAAGATACATACGATCCGATGTCTGTACTATTTTTACTACCGATAATTTGAGGCTGTAAAAGGTAGGTGACTTGCTCTACTTGACAAGAAGAAACGATCTAATGAGAAATTCTATTAGTCAGGACAGTAGTCTCCAGACACTAGTAGAATGGTGGACCCAAACACACCAATGACCCAATGTCTCGTGCCAGTTATGCTAGTTAAGAAAAAGACTGGAAAAACAGTGTAGAAAACAAGGGTCGAGGAACTTTTGTCTTACTACCCATTTAAGTAGAAAGAATACTCAACATTTCTTGGTAGTAAAATAAATAACTTACATCAATTTTACCGGATACCACTTTACTACGGTCTAGTGTATATCTGTCCATCCCAGTATATTTCAACAATGTTCTCTGAGTTCTTTGAAGAACTTTGTGACCATTTAAATTGCACTAATATTTAGATCCATGACTTAACTCTTAAATTACTAGTAATAACTGTCTTAGTAAAACCTCGCCCACTTTTTAGTTCATGTCACTTGCAATTATTTATCAATTCATGTCATTAACCCATACTACACTCCGTATTTCCCTTAGTATAGATTACCATCGAGACTAAAGAAAAATCAAGTGTAAGTAAGTAGGTAATTGAGTCGTCTTATAAATAACTCGTGACGTCCGTTACTCCTGTGTCTCGATTCCTCCTGTCCTCGGATCTTAAAGGGTCTACCTACGGTTTGTAGAACATCACGTGCACTGAACCCCAGCAGGTGTAGTACTCCCACATATTGACAGGGTGGGGAGTGAATGTGTCTGTATTAGTACCACTTAAACTTCTATTTTCTATCTCCTGTCATCTTTCTCAACTGAAAAGGTCGACATATTTTAAATCTAATAGGATAAATTTTTCCTGAGGTTACACTGACTAATTCTGATTTTCCCTTAAAGATCAGATATAAAAGTGTTATAAAAATTTGACCTCAAAATTAAGAGTTCACTTTACCAAGTTTTACTACCGCTCCGCACCAACAGTTATCATTCCAACAGGACAGAGACGACCAAAGCGTTCTGTCGTATCACTGAATAATAAACTCAATTCGTACATTAAAAAAGTCAAGTCATACAAATAGAATAATATTTTTATTGTAAGTTATCTTCCTATTAAAAGTTTCTATTACGAAACTTTTCCTTAATTCTTTTTAAAGAGTGGAAAGAGTGATTGTACTTGCAAAGGAAATAGTTAAGAAGTTCTTAGGACTGGACCTTAATATTGTAAAAGGGTTCATTAACCTAGAACTGGGAGAACATCGGCTCACAGTTTCACTAGGTCCAACAGAAAATAGTCAAGATAAGTTAATTAAAGACGTACTTCTTGTTAATTGGAGACTAAAGTCTTCGAAACAGGAGAATAAAAAACGTGTCAGAGTCTCCTGTTTTTTATTCCTTGAATAAGACCCAGACCTCTCAAGTCTAAGAAGACACCGATACCGAAGAACTTCTTCCTACCTGGGTCAAATCAAAAATGACCTCGTTTCCTCTCACTTACTGACAACTTATCCGTTCGATACCATACACGGTTTCAACCAAAACCGTTCAACTTCAATAGTTGAGACCATTTTTAAAAAAAAGGAGAATGTAGACAATTTTTAAGAAGAGTGAGGTGCCATAAGACTAAGAAACCAATTAACCACCTACCTAGGACTTCTCTAAAAAATTTCCGTTTATACCTTATTATAATTAATACTTCGATCATATACGAATCTTTATAAATGAATGGTAATATCGAGTATCAGAAAATTAGTCAATCAGTCAGCTAGTTTCCTAGTTGTTTTCTCTGTGTCCGCCAGGGACTTTACCGTAGTATAATTGCCTCACCGTTTTACAAAGGTACCTCTGTACGATATTAATCCCCTTGATATTTATGGATAATAGTTTACTGAATGTGTACACTGATTTTATCCGGTATTTGTTCGGATAAGTGAACTTATATTCGAACATTTTATAGAATTTTACATTTTTGTTATACGAATTCAGAATATTTTACCCGTAACTGTAATTGAAAAGAATGGTTAAAATGTAAAGTTTTTTTAACATTCTCTATGGACTACATAGTGATACCTATTCTACTCCTTCTTAACCAACGCAGACACTACTGTCCACCACATGGGCTTTAGTCACACCGATGCTCAGAACTAAAAAGGATTTACGGTCGGATATGGAGAGAGTCGAAGGAACTCGGTGACGGGTCTTTGGTTACCTACTTACCCTTTATGTCGTTCTACACTTCGTCTCACAATTGTCTTCGGTACTTACTTTTGCGTACTAAGGACTTCTTCGTCCTGACTGATGTCCGTAAGGATATCAAGTATATTAATATACTAAGTATATTTTATAGGACTGACAGACTCGACATTTTAGGAAAGAACGAATTAGACCCAAACTAAAGAAAACGGTAATCATGTAATATACTTTATACGGTATACCAAAACTTGATTTTAATTAAGTCGAAACTCTTTAAAACAATAGTAGGAAAGAAACCATATTCATAGTTTCTGAAGTTTTCGAGCTCTGACTCTTACTAATAAAACTAAACGTAAATCGTATCAAAGCCATCCTCATTTGAATCTTTCTTTCCTTTCCTTTCCTTTCCTTTCACTTCAACGGGTCAACACAGGCTGACAAACGTTGGAGTACCTGACATCGTATGGTCCTAGGAGGCAGGTACCCTAAAAGGTCCGTTCCCATGACCTCACCCAACGGTAAAGGAAGAGGTTTCCTAGAAGGGTTGGGTCCCTAACTTGGGCCCAGAGGGTGTAACGTCCGTCTGCGAAATGGTAGACTCGGTGGTTCTACAATCGGATTTAGTGTGTAGTTTTCTAAAAATATGATATCTTATTTCATACCTCCGACCTTACTTACTCCATAAATTTTTTATATGGAGTGACAGAATATTTCACTTTCTGGTTATCTAAATCGTTGTTTGGGAAGTTCTAAGTGTAGATCGTCCGTCCCCATTATCAGTACTGAGTCGTGACGGCTCTTTTTTACTCTTTATGAGTTTGACTGAAAACAGTTCTAATTTTCTCTTTAAGATTTCACTTAACCTTTAGAAAAATACTACCGATCAAGTCTAAAAAAAAATTAACCTGAGAATTTGAATATGAAAGAGAGTCATAAATCCGGTGTCACCGACTGATCGGGGGAAAGAAAGTAGTTCCACTGGGAATACGGTGATCGTCAGTAGTATAAAGGGTTCAGGTAAAGAAAGATCCAAGGTCCTGGTGTTGTTCAAGAGTAGGAAGAGGAAGAGGAGTTTGAAGGTTTCGGCAGGTGGAGGGGGTGAAGAATATCTACTCGAATAAAGGACCAAGTAACTCTTTTTTTAGTCTGTCGTTCCTGAAGGTATTCGACGGTGTTGGTGCAGATGTGTCGATACGCGTAGTCGAAAGAGAGGATTACAACATATACCTATTAAAAAATGCTTTCTTTTTTTGAAGATTATGGAGGTAATGAAAGGATGATCTGGAGTGGGGTACAGGAGATAAGTTCCTGTGACGAGTCGTTGAGAAGGGAGGACAGGAAACATTAATTTGACTGGGAAAGATGCGTTTAGAAAAAGAATCTAACGTTTATAAAGAATTTTCAAAGTATAAAATTTTTTCTTTCCGTCTTTCTCAACCTTTTTCAGTGAGAAGTTCTAGAAGGTAATCTATTTCTGAACTTAGAAAAGAGAACTAGGAGAGGTCAAGGAGAAAAGGACAAAAGAGGGCTTAAGTCATTTTAGTCCCAAAATTATAGTGTTCATGTAGATTGACGAGATCCCGTATAGTAGTAAGTATAGTTGAGGGTCAGGAGTACCATGACTAGAGACTCGTAAACTGTGACAACTAATAAGGGTGGAGAAACTTTACACAAGTGGTGAACCGAAGTTCCTATGAGGATGATGGAGTAGTCAGTGAGGAAGAGTTAGGGAAACTAGCAAGGATAAGTCAAGACTAGAAATTTACAATTTCGCGTGGGCATAAATCTGTGGTTTGAAGGAAAAAGATAAATGTAAGTGAGGAATCCCTTATAGTAGATCGAACCACTAAGTGTGTAAATATGGAGGTCGAGTCTATAGAGAAAACGTAAAGTCTAACAAACTACGTTGACAGATGAACCGTAACGGTGGACCTACAGATCGTCTACTAAATTATGATGGTACAGAGTTGTGGACGAGGAGAGTCAGAAGGTGTGGATCATTCTCCGTCGAGATAGAAAAGTCAAAGGGTCTATTTCTTGGTACTAAGAAGAGAAAGAACTCAGGTGTAGACTAAGAAGGTGTTTAGAAAAACCAAGACGGAACTTTTCAAAAAGTCTTAGAATGATAAAGAAAACGGTAGTGTTGACGGTAAGATCAGAATGAGTCATAGTAAAGTGAGGACTTTAGGACCTTACGGAAGATGGACCAAGGAAAAAAGGGCAGTAACAGAGAACATGTCAGACAAAAGTTAGTCTACGGTCTTACTAGGAAAATTTAGATTTGGTCGAGTACATTAAAAAGACACGTTTTAGAAGACCATCCTAGAAGGGTAAAATAAACCTTACTTTCAGTTTCCAGTACTATACACGGGGGAGACGGGCTCACTAATACAGAGTAGAGTAGAGGGCGATGAGAGAGGTAGAAGGTGAGGGAAGGTCTGTGTTCCCTGAACCCCTGTAAGAAGACTGTCCAATTCTTACGAAGACGGAGCCCCGTGAACGTGAACTTTAAAGAAGACGGAACTGATAAAGAGTAGTTATACACATTCTAAACGAGGGAGTAATACAAGTCTAAAATGAGTTAACAGTAGAAGAAAAAATTCCAGAAGAATATTTAGTCAATAATTTTGGACGTTGGTACAGTAAGGAACCTCTTCCGTTACCGTGGGGTGAGGTTATGAGAACGGACCTTTTAGAGTACCTGTCTCCTCGGACCATCCGACGTCAGGTACCTCAGCGATTCTCAGCCTGTGCTGACTCACTGAAGTGAAAGTGAAAAGTGAACGTACGTAACCTCTCCCTTTACCGTTGGGTAAGGTCACAAGAACGGACCTCTTAGGGTCCCTGTCCCCTCGGACCACCCGACGGCAGGTACCCCAGCGTGTCACAGCCTGTGCTGACTTCGCTGAGTCGTCCACAGTAAGGGCCGAAATATAAAAAACCATCGTGAGAACAGTGACAGACTGTACCGTCGATAAACTGAAGTGAAAATGACAGACAGAAAGAAAGATCTTACATTTGAGATACTACCGCCCCTAAAAACTGAAGGAACTGAGGTCGTGTAACTCGTGGTGGAACATGAATTTTCCACGAACCATTTGTAAACTTAAAGACTTACATACTATGTTAACCTACCCGTAGGTTTACATTAAACGTATCGAAAAGTCTTTCCGACTTATTTAGTTACTAAACTTCGTAATCCAAAGACAGAAAATTGTATTCTTAAGATAGAATATTTTTCACTTTCTATAAGAAATACGATTAATCTACCCGTAATGATATTCCCCACTCCACTATATCCCTTACTTTATTTACTCACTTTGGTTTCTAATGTGAACAACACTTAAATATCGGTAAAAAAAGGTTTTATCTATAAACAAAGGAAAGTTAAGGGATACCAAAAAAAAAAAGCCAAAGTTTTGACCTAATAGAGACATCCAGTAGACATCTTTTCATCTTAGACAGTGTAAATATTTACTAGAAAACTTACGGTTGTATTTGTCGTCTCACTTCCTTTCAATCGAGGAATCTAAAAACTCATTTAGGGTTCCAGACGTACTCACCAAAGGTTCACATCCCACGTCTTCACACGGGACTCCGACAGCAAGTTCTGTCGAAGGAACCGAGGTGAGGTCAGACCGAGACGATCTCCCTTAGACACGACACTGTAACAGGGGTCCCTGGGACTCCGTCCCAAGGTACCCGAACCGAAACTCTACGATGAGACCGGTGATTTTTCTACAAACCATAGAAAGGATCTTTAGTTCGTTTCGGAATACCATTCTTCTTTTCAGAGTACTTAAAGTCAGGATTCTTCTGGTTAATTAATAGGACGATACTTAACACCGAACAGACGGTTGACAGGGAATAGGGGTCCCACGGTATTCCCGATACCTTAGGATCCACCCCCCTTACTCATTAAATTTAATTGTACGCGAACTAATTATAATTGGATAGTGAGAGTGATTTTTTTATTAAGATTCCTTTACAGTGTATTGATATCCACCAATCTTAGTGAAGGACCGGTACAAACGACTGAATAGTAGGTGACGTGTTTACCACTGAAAAAAAAAAAAAACAGAATCGTGAAAACGGAGGAACGAGGAAAGAAATAGGATTCCCTTAATCCACTAATGTTCCCAGTCTCATCCTTTGCGACAATGGTACCTCTGGTCTTCGATGAATCGAGGACAAGTCCAACGAAAAGGGCACAGAGATTGGTCGACAATAACGTGGTTTCTTAAAAATGGTTCACCTCTATACTTGGAAACTTTAGAAAGGGAAATCGAAATCAAACATACACTCTCCTTACGGTGGTTTACGAAAAGTAATCAAACTCTGTTTCACGATTCTTTTGAAACCCAAACCTCACCACTTTTAAGGACAGTGGTACCACAAACCAAAAACCTAAACGTCAATAAAACACAACTCGCAAACCAATCGTATAATATTAGTACTTACCCTTCTGTACCTTACGAAAATTACATGAGTGGAGGAGGATACTCTCCTCTACCTTTACAACCGTTAACGTTTAACAAATATTTTAAGATAGGTGGGAAAACTCATGGACGAAATGGGTCCGGGAGAAGGTTTACGAAATGTATATAATAAAATACATTGTAATATAATTTGTTACTCTACCTAAAACAATACAGGTAAAGTGTCCACTCTTTTAACTTCGTGTACCTCGAATTTACTGAATATGCACGTCTGAAAGATCACTGCTTTGATCCTCACCTAGGACCGAGAGTCTCGGGCATGAACCTGGTACTAGTGACGAGGTCTCTTTGGTGACGACTTAGTTGACACGCACAACACCGTCACGACGAGACATTGATACTAATTCCAGACAAGTACAGTCTGCACTCCCACATTCAGTGTTCCGATTGGGTTATCAATAAACTCGTTCAACATTTTAGAGGAGCTAATTCCCTCGTCGACTATGGAGACCACGACGTGGCGGTAGAGACCCACGAGACTAAAGTCGTCGTCGACACCACTCGTCCAAAGACCTTCAAGTCGGAGATGAGTCACGTCGGTTGGAGGGACCTCCGGTCAAAACCTAGAAGGACAACAAAGGAGGTCCCAGAAGAGACTGTGAGATCCTCGAAGAATGCAACACACGTTCTCGTCTGTCTTTAGTACCCTCTCAATTTACCGGTCTCCGTTGAGAGTCGGTTACTCTCACCCCCTCCCCCTCATCTCGTATTTACGAGGTCGGAACGTGACAGTCAACCTACTAAGGTCTTCCGTAAGACATACGAAGAGTCTCCGGGACCATCTTAGTTCTTAGGAAGAACCTCCTTAGGTACAGAATGAGAAAGGTGAAGACGAGGACAAAGGACCCGAGTCGAGGATTTATTTGATGGAAGAGGGTTTAGAAACAAAGTCCAAGACTAAAGACCCCCTAGAGTTTGATTCTTTACAAATATACGGAAGTTTTAACACTACTACGTTATGACTCTCGTGTCGGTGGTTCCTACACTAGTTTAGACACACCAGTTCTGTGTGAACGCACACAAACCTAGGTCCGAGACAGTGAATGTATGGAACGTTGTGACAGTCAATTGATTTATAAGACTCGGAGTTACAGTTTACCTTTTTACCCCTTTTGTGATGATGGAGTGTCCTAACGACACTCGAACGGGTCTTGGGGCCGGATGGTCAGAGCCACACCGAGACTAAGAGGGGGGTGGAAATCCAAGGGGTGGGAGGTTCTGGTCTACAACCAACTACGATTTAACACATCTCCCTTCTCACACTGTACCAGCACTTCTACGCACACACCGTTTACTCTTGAATCTTGTAGGTAAAGAGAAGACTCTCTTGTTCCACTTGATTTACAACTGATCTCTACAGACAAGTGTTTTATACCGTTTCCTACATACCCCGTTACAAAAGAGTCTTAAGAATTTTCCTTAAAATGTTTTTCACAGACGAAAGGAGGTAAGCGGAAATCTCCTTTCTTGACACTCAAATGACATTGTATATTTTTTGAGACCTCTGTGTGTTTTTTCGGTTTTTGAAGATAAATTTAATGCGGAAGCAATTAGTTTTACGAAGTTGAAGTATTTTGAAAGACAGAGAACGACAATTACTCTACAATGTCACTTACCCTTGTCCTCCACCTACTCACACCTTACCGAGATCTAAACAGTACCTTTGTCCACCAGGTCGGTTAGTCACTTCTCTAAACACAAGTTGGTCCTTCAGAAGTTTAACAGGGATCCTAACACATTCACTTGACGTATTCGTATCGACCATTCCACCACGAGACACAGGTGATACGTTGGGGCTTAGATGGAACCAGTTTCTTTCGAACAGAACGTGTGTGCTAGAAATGTCGAAGTTTCGATCCTCGTCCATACATAATAGATAGTTTTCGACGAGGGAGGAGACGAAAACGTTTATCGTTCTCTCTGTCACCCCTACCGTTAGTACTGACTGTACACATAATGAGAAGGGTCTAAAGATTCCTCAAAATACAAGTTGACTGGGTAAACTAGGGCAAACTGTCCGTAGGAACCGAAATGATGTAGTCATAGTGTTTCCTCTTGTGACTCCGTGTCCTCCTAAACAAGTTCCAGTATGTTTACTGTTTATGAATTTTACTTTGATCTAAACCCTCGGAAGACACATTGAAAAAGGATAGACGATTCCGGACCGGGTCTCCATCTGACCTTCTCCTATCTTCTGGAGTGACTGGAGTGACAGTCAACGAGACCTTGAACCTTCTCCAGGACGACCAGGAAAACCTACAGTCCAACTTCACGATAAACACCCAGGGTGAGAAGAGGTAGGAATGAAGGTAAAGACGGAAATAGTTTTGAGAAAAAAAAAAAACGTCATGTCTAAAAAGAGGTAATTTGGTAAGACTTCAATTAAATATGAGTGTATAATTGTATACACACACACACATGATGTAGCAAAATCAGTACAGGTTGAGAAACACTGAGACCTGCTATCGGGTGGTCCGAGGAGAGGTACTCTAAGAGGTCCGTTCTTATGACCTTACCAAACGACACGAGAGGAGGTCCCCTAGAAGGACTGGGTCTCTAACTTGGACACGGAGAATTACAGAGGACGTAACCGTCCACCCAAGAAATAGTGATCGAAGTGGATCCTTCGAATATAATTATAAATTGAGAGAAGTTACGGGTGTAATGACTAAGAGTCTCAATTACTTATTCCATGGTACTACACTAACGATTCTTTATTACATCAACCAATAGCTCCACTGGTTGTACATAAATACTATATATAAACCGGTACCGTAAGTCAAGTCAAGTCAAGTCAAGTCAGCACAGGCTGAGAAACGCTGGGGTACTTAGCGTCGTACGGTCCGGAGAGACAGGTAGTGGTTGAGGGCCTCAAGTGAGTCTGAGTGTAGGTAACTCAGTCACTACGGTAGGTCGGTAGAGTAGGAGACAGAAGGGGAAGAGGAGGACGGGGGTTGGGGAGGGTCGTAGTCTCAGAAATTCGTTATTTGACTTTCATTTATCTTCTATGTTAGTCCTATACTTGTGTTTGTCTATTGAGTCATTTGTAACATTATTTTGTACACAAACCCCTCACCTTGTTTAAAATTAATATTTCATCCCTACTCTTCTAACGTACATAATAACGAAAATATAAATGTTGTTCTGATGCTTCGTCAGAAAAAAATTATCTGACCTTTTAACCCTGTATTTTACAGAAATCAGTAGAAAGGCTTTAGTTTATCGAGTACAATATCTTTCCTAAACTTGAGTCAAAATTAAGATTTAGGATAACCGAATTTGTTACGTGGTTTAATGAGGTAGGAATCTTCAATATTATATTTTATGAAAGGTAAACGAGAATAGATGACGAAATTTCATATTTCATCCTTCACCCCAATAAACTAGTTTTACTTGTTTTACTAATAATAGATTCATTAAAAAAAGTCAAGTATAGACAGATAACATACCCGGATCCATAATCCTTTTTTAATGGAGGAGATCTTAGAAGACGACCTTTTGTGGTTGTACAAGATTAGAATTATAAAAGACACTGGGTGTACACGGTCTAAACACAAAATTAACTTACAGTCCAAGTGTAAACCAACTACTTTTACCGAATAGAAAATTCAAAGTGAAACGATGATGGTGAAAATTCTTTGAAAATAAAGAGGGAAAAATATGGGTATTATAAAATAGTTGAAAAATAGATACTTCATCTTAAAAATGTGTACTGAGACAAGGGGACTCTGTTCTCAAATATCTTCTGTCACAGTATAAGTCATGTATAAAAATGGGAAATACTACGGAACGGACCTCAGAATCCGTACTATTCACATGATTTCTGTTAATAACTTTACTCTCGTTTATGAAAGAGAATCAAATTTTGGGAAAAAAATCGAAACGGAATTTAACTCTTTTAAGATAAGACTTAAATTCAAAACGAAACCGGAAAGAGATTCCTTAACGTCTTTTCTTTGTGAGATTTTATCTCTACATCCTTTTTTTTGTTTGTTTAGATCTAACTAATCTACTAAATTCGGAGGGTCTGAAAAGGTTTCAAACACATTAGTAGAGAAAAAACCGAAATTATCATTAAACCCGGTCTATAAATAATTTCAAAATTGAAGACTACGAATCCAAAAGAGGACATCCTCTACGTGGGACGACCCGACCGAGGCACAGGTCACAATGATTCCCGACAAACAATAGTGGAACACTTTCAACTTAACATAAAATACTTTTTACCTATCTTATAGTCCGGGTTTTATCTGACACAATTGAGTGACCCAAGTAAATAAAAGTAGAAATTTTGGTAAAACCTCTCTTCTATTAGATTAGACTTCACGAACTCTTACTGTCTAAAATGTATAAGATTTATTACTGTTTTTATAGTTAAATGTATTATGATCACACGCTTCTTAATTCTTTTTTAAATAAAGGGAAAGTGATTTTAATCCGACTTATAAAGAAACAAATGAATCAGTAATTTTAAAAAAGAAATAAATAAAGGACGGGAAAGAAAAGTTCCCTCGAGACTTAAAGAAGCCAGCGAAAGGAAAGTATAACCAATCTTAGTTGAGTTGCGAAATTTTCGGTCAACCGGAGTCTAGAAAACCAACCAGTAAAGGGACTTCAGAAAGAAAACTTCTCCCTCAATTTTACCGTGAGGACGAGTTTCTTTATGAGTGACCACACGACAATGAGGCCACTCATTGACGTTATTAAAGTATTCAACTTACTGACATTTAAACCTGTTAATAATATTATTATATTATGACAAAATAAAACATCAATTTTAACTATCATAACACCATACAAAAGAATTTTTTCCGAACACCCTCTTCCGCTACCGTTGGGTGAGGTCATGAGAACGGACCTTTCAGGGTACCTACCTCCTCGGACCACCCGACGTCAGGTACCCCAGCGCTTCTCAACCCGTGCTGACTCACTGAAGTCAGAGTGAAAAGTGAAAGGACGTAACCTCTTCCTTTACCGTTGGGTGAGGTCACAAGAACGGACCTCTTAGGGTCCCTACCCCCTCGGACCTCCCGACGGCAGATACGCCAGCGTGTCTCAACCTGTGCTGACTTCACTGAATCGTCGTCGTCGTCGTCGTCGTCGCGCAGAATATCCTATGGGCTCAGGAGATACAAAGGCGGAGAGAACCACGAAGAGACAAAAAAAGTTGAAATAAATAAATGAATACCGTCACGATCCAGAAACAACACACCCGTAAAGAGACCAACGTCGTTCGTCCATGACGAGAGGCCGACGTCGCGTGTCCGAAGAGTGACACCGTCGAAGAGGACGACGTCTCGTATCCGAGCTCTCGTGCCCGAGTTATCAACACCACGACCCCGAATCAACGAGGTGTCGTACACCCTAGAAGGACTTAGTCCCTATGTTGAGTACAGAGGACATAACCGTCCGTCTGAGAGATGGTGGCTCAGTGGTCCCTTTAGGAGGTCCACGAAGAGCGTAGAGTTTATGTTCCGAGACAAAACAACTGGGTAGTTTACTACTAGGAATAGTGACCCACACGACATCTCAGTGTCCGTAAGAAGAGACACTTTTTGGTACGTAACACACCACGAAAGATCGTTCGAGGTTCCTTCCTCCTTCTATTTCATCTCGATTCATTTAAACTCTCTTTGGAGATCGTCCCGGTTACCTCTACTCTCTCATTTTGTTAAACATCCATTCATACGTACTGAAGTCGCCAAGTAACTTTTAATTTATGAACATGGATTCAAGAATACTCTCTTACACATCTGACCAAAGATTGTCATTCAGTCTCCCTCTTTCTTTTTTAACCCCCCCAATGACCCTCGTGATTTATCTGTCTTTCTTCTTTAGTCAATTAATAGTAACTTAGGTACGTTTACAACTTTGGACTCTTGTCGTAAGAAAAATTTTGTTTTACACAGGTGTAAATGGCAGATCTTAAAACTTTTGTACTTATTAACGTAAACATCTCTTAAGGGACTAACTGAAGGACAGTGAGGGGAGGGACGGGAAGGGAAACGACTCCCACTACCCTTTCCGACCCTTCTCTCTTGTTCAGGTTGTCCCTTGAAGTACTAACAAGGGACAAGTCAGACTACGACCCGAAGGACTCGTAGAACCTCAAGGAAGGTTCCTTTGACCTAATCTGGTCTACACTACAACTCCTACTCCTAACTGCATGAATAGTCGGTGTGACTAAGACTACTCAGTCACTCTCTTCTGTCTCCCGGTTTTTCGAGGGAAGGATCCACTGTCGAACTCAACAGTGTACATTCGTCTCACTGACGTATTTGCCGGGTATCTTAAATAACAGGTTTGACACTGTATATACTCTCACTATTCTCCTCGATAATTGCTAATTCAGTTCTGATGTTAAAATTTGACAAGGGTCGTTTGGTCCTATGTACTAGTGGAATGTATGTTCAGTGTAAGAAAAAACCGACAAGAAAACAGTAAGATACGGACCCCGTATTTAGAGAAGTGACGGAGAGGTCTAAAAAGTGATTTATTCTCGAGTGATCCTTTGACCTGTATACTTTGCCTTTTGTAAGTACATATGTTAAGTTGACCTTTATGGATCATACTTCTTATACTGTCAAATTTATTTCGTAAATTGGATCCTAACTCATCGATTTACCTATGTTTCCTTTTATTTACTCTCTCGACCTTCTCCTCGAAGTCCTAGAATGAGTTTTCCGTAATCCTTTTTACCCTTAAACGACACACTGAGTCCCTTGAGTTGGTTCCCCAGACGTTGTTGTGTCTCCCCACCCTCTACCTTCTCCCCTAGTTCTCCCTCCCCTGCATACCTAGTCAGTCAGTCAGTCAAATCAACGAGTCAGCACAGACTGTAAACTCTGGGGTACCTGACGTCGTACGGTCCGAGGGGACAGACAATGGTCGAGAACCTCGGACAAGTTTGAGTACAGGTAGGGTAGCCACTACAGTAGGTTGGTAGAGTAGGAGACAGTAGGGAAAGAGGAGGGCGGAAGTTAGAAAGGGTCGTAATCCCAGAAAAGGTTTCTCAACCAAAAAGGGTAGTCTACCGGTTTCACAACCTCAAAGGTAAAATCGTAGTCAGGAAGGTTACTTATAAGTCATGACTAAAGGAAATCCTATCTGACCGACCTAGAGGAACGTCAGGTTCCCTGAGAGTTCTTAGAAGAGGTTGTGGTGTCAAGTTTTCGTAGTTAAAGACTGTGAGTCGAAAGAAATATTAGGTTGAGAGTGTAGGTATGCACTGATTACCTTTTTGGTATCGAAACGGTTCTACCTGGAAACAACCATTTCATTACAGAGACGAAAAATTATGTGACAGATCCAACCAGTATTGAAAAGAAGGTTCCTCGTTCACAGAAAATTAAAGTACCGACGTCAGTGGTAGACGTCACTAAAACCTCGGGAGGTTTTATGTCAGACAGTAACAAAGGTGACAACGGGGTAGATAAACGGTACTTCATTACCGTGGTCTACAGTACTAGAATCAAAAGACTTACAACTCAAAATTCACTTGTAAAGTGAGAGAAGAAAGTGAAAGTAGTTCTTCAACAAATCAAGAAGGAACAAAAGACGGTATTCCCACCAAGTCAAGTCAAGTCAAGTCAACGAGTCAGTATAGGCTGAGAAACACTGGGGTACTTGACGTCGTGCGGTCGGGAGGGACAGGTAGTGGTTGAGACCCTCAAATGGGTTTGAGTACAGGTAATACAGCCACTACGGTAGGTTGATAGAGTAGGAGACAGTAGGGGAAAAGGAGGACGGGAGTTATAAAGGGTCCTAGTTCCACAAAAGTTTTCTCAGTCGAGAAGTGTAGTCCACCGGTTTCATAACCTCGACGTTGAAGTTGTAGTCAGGAAGGTTACTTATCAAGTCCTCACTAAGGGAAGTCTTACCTGACGTACCTAGAGGAACGTCAGGTTCCCTGTGAGTTCTCAGAAGAGGTTGTGGCGTCAAGTTTTCGTAGTTAAGAAACCGTGAACCAAAAGAAATATCACGTTGAGAGTGTAGACATGTACTGGTGACCTTTTTGGTATCGGAGCTGATCTGCCTGGAAACAACCGTTCCATTGCAGAGACAAAAAATTAATCGACAAATCCAACCAGTATTGAAAGGAGGGTTCCTCATTCGTAGAAAATTAAAGTACCGACGTTAGTGGTAGATGTCACTAAAACTTCGGGGGGTTTTATCAAAGGGGTAGATAAAGAGTACTTCACTACCCTATTCTACAGTACTAGAAACAAAAGACTTACAACTCGAAATTCGGTTGAAAAAGTGAGAGGAGAAAGTGAAAGTAGTTCTCCGAAAAATCAAGGAGAAGTGAAAGACGGTATTCCCACCATAGTAGACGCATAGACTCCAATAACTATAAAGAGGACCGTTAGAACTAAGGTCAAAGACGAAGAAGGCCGGATCGCAAAGAGTACTACATGAGACGTATCTTTAATTTATTCGTCCCACTGTTATATGTCGGAACTACATGAGGAAAAGGATAAACCTTGGTCAGACAACAAGGTATAGGTCAAGATTGACAACGAAGGACTGGACGTATATCCAAAGAGTTCTCCGTCCAGTCCACCAGACCATAAGGGTAGAAAGTCTTATAAGGTGTCAAATAACACTAGGTGTGTAAGTTTCAGAAACCGTATCAGTTATTTCGTCTTTATCTACAAAAAGACCTTAAAAGAACGAAAAAACTACTAGGTCGCCTACAACCGTTAAACTAGAGACCAAGGAGACGGAAAAGAGTTTGGTCGAACTTGTAGACCTTCAAGTGCCAAGTACATAACGACTTCAGACCGAACCTCTTAAAACTCGTAATGAAATGATCACACACTCCACTCACGTTAACACACCATCAAACTCGTAAGAAACCGTAACGGAAAGAAACCCTAACCTCACTTTTGACTGTGAAAAATCAGGACACCGGTGACTACTCAAAAGGTTTAAACGACCGTATAAGTCATTCATGTCGTGAAAGTGTCGTAGTAGAAAATCCTAAACTTTATCGAGTTGACCTTAGGGTAGTGGAGGCGATCGAAACAAACATCACTACGAAGGATTCCGGATGAACTGAAACCTGAGTCCTACAGACCGAGATCCATACACTAGTGTGGTACCACTAATAGAACCAGTACTTCTAGAAAAAACATGTCAAGAAGACACATAAGAACGGTGGAGAAGAATTATAGAAAACGAAGGAAATCAAGGTATGGTAAAGACAGGAAATAACTCGGGTAGAAGGGTACTTTACAAGGGAACCATAGAGATTAAAAGAACTTCTCTAGAGATCAGAAAGGGTAAGATAACAAAAAGAGACAAAGAAACGTAACTAGTGACTCCTTCCGAAAGAATAGAGAAAACGATAAGAAACCTTGAGACGTAACTTTACCCATATATAAAGGAAAAGAGGAAACGAAAAATGAAGAGAAGAAAAGTGTCGATAGACATTCCGGAGGAGTCTGTCGGTAAAACGGAAAAACGTAAAGAAAAAGAACCCCTACCAGAACTAGGTACAAAGGACATGTTACAGTACTTGGAAGTAGGTATCAAGTAGTCCGTGATGACAGATAGTCTATTCCCACCACAGTAGACGTATAGACTCCAATAACTATAAAGAGGACCGTTAGAACTAAGGTCGAACACGAAGTAGGTCGAGTTGTAAAAAGTACTACATGAGACATATCTTCAATTTATTCGTCCCACTATTATATGTAGGAACTGTATGAGGAAAGGGATAAACCTTGGTCAGACAACATGGTACAGGTCAAGATTGACAACAAGGACTGGACGTATGTATAAAGAGTTCTGCGTCCAGTTCACCAGACCATAAGGGTGTTCTCCGTCCAGTCCACCAGACCATAAAAGGTGTCAAACAACACTAGCTATGTCAGTTTCCAAAACCCATTAGTTATTTCGTCATCTACAAAAAGACTTTGAGAGAACGAAGGAACTACTAGGTTACCTACAACCGTAAAACTAAAAACCAAGCAGACGGAAAAGAGTTTGGTCCAACTTGTAGACCTTAAAGTGTCAAGTGCATGACAACTTCGGACCGAACCTCTTAAAACTCGTAATGAAATGATCGTACACTCTACTCACGTTAACACACCATCAAACTCGTAAGAAACCGTAACGGAAAGAAACACTAACTTTACTTTTGACTGGAAAAGGTCATCACACCGGTGACGACTCAAAAGGTTTAAACAACCGTATAACTCACGTCGTGAAAGTGTCGTAGTAGAAAATCCTAAACTTTGTCGAGTCGACTTTAAAATAGTGGAGGTGATCGAAACAAGCATCACTACGAAGGATTCCGGGTGAACTGAAGTGTAAGGTCCTACAGACCGAGATCCACTCACTAGTGTGGTAGTACCTATAGACCCAATACTTCTAGAAAAAACATATAAACAGGACACATAAGAATGACGGAGAAGAATTATAGAAGACGAAGACAATCCAGGTATGGTAAATACAGGAAATAACACGGGTAGAAACATACTTTACAAAGGAACCATAGAGATTAAAAGAACTTCTCTAGAGATCAGAAAGGGTAAGACAACAAACGGAGATAAAGAAACGTAACTAGTGACTCCTTCCGAAAGAATAGAGAAGAACGATAAGAAACCTTGAGAAGTAAGTCAACCTATATAGAAAGGAAAAGAAGTAAAAAGGAAAAGAGGAAACAACCTCTCAAGACTGTTTTTTAACAGGTGACCTCTTCCCTTACCGTTTGGTGAAGTAATAAGAACGGAACTCTTGGGGTACTTGTCATACTTTTCTGTTTTTCCATACTGTGACTTTCTACTTACCGGGTCCAACTATCCACGGGTTATACGATGACCTATTCTTACCTCTTTATTGAGGTCTTTCTTACTTCTCTACCTGGGTTTCGTTTTTGTTGTGGGTCAACACCTACACCGTCCACTGTCTTCATTTCAGGTTACGACATTTCTCGTTATAACGGATCCTTGGACCTTACACTTCAGGTACTTAGTTCCTTTTAACCTTCACCAGTTTGTTTTCTACCGTTCTCACTTATAGATGTAAAATCCTTTATCACTGACCTTACCCACTTAAATTGAGTCTACTGGTAATATAAATGATGACACCCGTGTCTAGGGCATCTTCTTTACCTCATCGGTAGTATCAGTTGTTTTCTCAGACTTTACGTCATGAACCTACGTTAGAGGTTTTGTTGTCTTACTAGAGACAAGTAAAGGTTCCGTTTAGTAAGTCATAGTGTCATTAGGTTCAGATACGGGGCTGGTAATTACGACTTCTTCGACTTCAATTTTCCAAGATACTTCTGGATGTTCTGGAAGATCTTGTTTGTGGGGTTTTCTACAGGAAAAGTAATCTCCCCTGACCTTACGTTTTCATCCATTAGTTCTTGATGTACCTCATTGTCCGTTTAAACCGGAACCTCATGTTTTACTTCGTCCAGTTTCTGATTGTCTCAAAACGGTTCTCTTACGTGACCAGTATCGTTTGTGGGAGAAATTTGTTGTGTTCTCTTCTGAGAAGTACCTGTAGCGGGCTACCAGTTATGACTTTAGTCTAACTAATATAAGAAACGTCGGTTTCTACCTCTTCGAGATACGTCGGTCGTTTTTGTTCTGACCCTCGACTGACACCGAGTCTAGTACTTGAGGAATAACGGTTTAAGTCCGAATTCAACTTCTTTCATCCCTTTTGGCGACCCGGTAAGTCTATACTGGATTTAGTTTAGAGAATACTAATATGTTACCTTCACTCTTTATCCAGGTTCCCTAATCTAGACTATCTGTCTCACGGACTACTTGATGCCTACCTCCAAACACTGTAACATATCCTCCGTAACTAGTTCTAGTAGGGGTTCCTTTTCTTTACGTTTTTCCGTTTTACCAACAGACTACTTCCGAATGTTTGTCGACTCTTTTCTTCTCTTCGATTACCGTTTCCTCTTTTCCTTTCTACATACATATGGATACCGACTAAGTACAACTATAAACCGTCTTTGGTCATTTTAAGACATTTCGTTGATAGAAAGGTGATTTTTTTATTTATTGTGAAATTTTTTCCGTAGTCTTTTTCTATTTCTCCTCCTGGAATATTGTTTGTTAATTCTTAATTCCTTTTATCTTCACTGTAGTTTTAAACTTATTCTCCACAAGTCTACCGTTCCGTTAGTCATCTCTCTTCCTTTACTAATTTTTTATTACTAATTCTAAAGGAATTTGATTCCTTTCTATAAGTACGAACTTAACTGTCTAAAGTACGTCAAACTTTACCTTATCTTTTGACTATTAAATATGGGTACGTATACTACCGTTTTACATTCTTTTTGATTTAGATTCTTTTATAAGATTATCGAAGATCTCTAATTTTCTTCTAGGAGAGGTAGAGTGTTCCTAAAACAACAATAGTTTAACACGTTATAGTTACAACTTATAATCTTTTGATGAAAATCTCATAACTTATTTCTGTAAACTTATATCTTAAAAAGGTCGGTCTAATAAATTTACGTTTTTTTTTACTGTATATATTACGAAGTCTTCTAAATTGTGTGTTACTCGGAAAAACTTTTATGAGATCCTTTTCTTAGTCTTTTGAGACCCGGAACCCAGTTTTGACTAACATTTGACATATGGTGTACAAAGACATTTATTGCAAAGTGACTTAAGTCACGGTATGTAACTGATACATAGTAGATACCGAAAAAAGGACGACACTACCGTCTCGACTCGTTAATGTTATCTACCGTACCACATGTTCGGATTCTGTAAACGATAGACTAGGAAATATTTCTTCAAACGATTGAGGACGAGATCCTGTCTTTTAAGTTCGTTCTTCTCTTTATTTAGATCTTATGAAACTCTATTCCCTTCGATTGTCTCATTGATAGAACCATTCGAAGTGACAAATTTGTTACTTTCTACTTTTGTTTGACTTTATATAGGATCTGTTAGGTGTAGATCTCGTAGAATATACTACTGACGTAACGACACCTCCCCGGTCTCCACCATTCACATACGGTTGCGAAAGTGTAAAAAGCACGACACACTCACGATTCAGCGAAGTCTATACAGGTCGAGAAACGTTGGGATACCTGACATCGGTCGGTCCGAGGAGACAGGTACCCTAAGAGATCCACTCTTATGAGCTCGCCCAACGGTACGGGAGGAAGTCCCCTGGAAGACTGGGTCCCTATCTTGGACGCAGAGGACACAGAGGACGTAACCGTCCAACCAAGAAATGGTGATCGTGGTGGACAGAACAAGACCGTTGTGACACCGTACCTCCCAGTGCTCAGACACGACGAATTACCGTGGTGTGTCCTCTCCGTAGTAAATGTGATGTCTTTGTAGAGTCTCTCAATTAACTCAAGACCAGGAGTGTAGTGACAAACTGATCGATTACCGACCCTACCTTCACTCTAGATTCGACTCACCCGGGGGACTCGATGGGTCTCCTCCTCTCCTCGTGATCACACATAGGTCCCTCTATCCCGACGACGGACGGTCCCGAGGTCTTTGTGGGGGTCCGATTAAATTAAAGAAAAAGAGTCCCGTCCAACGGAAAGAGATTAAGTGTGTTTAAACGTGACACTCGATCAAGGACTGTAATATTTTCCCTTGTTAGATCGATACCTATCCGAATTTTTACTATCCTTTTTCATTTGTCTATACACAGTAGTTATTTAATCACCGTTGATGGTGTTCATGTCTTTATTTAGTCGTTTTCTTATCAAACAAGTAGGTTACCGTCTATCCGTTCCTCTCCCACCCTTCGTTCCTTTGTACCATTGATCCCCACATTTTATCAGACAGTCATTATTTAGGTTTACATAGTCCTTAATTTTATTTACATTTACGTATTTTGACCAACTAGGTTTCTGTGTCTACGAGTCTAATCTAAAATTTTACTACTAACAATCCGTTCTCTTAGTTTATTGACATAGAGGTACCTTTGTATCTGAGTTGTACCATCAACAGTTCACTATCAATATTGACACGAAAAAAAACTATAACTTAATTAATAAGTCTTAGTTTCGTTAAAGTTTATAGGACCTTAGTCTCCATCTGTAGAGTTCCAGAATGGAAGGTTAATTACTAAACAAGGTCGTCACTGAGACGAATCGTCAGAATTATACTGAACGACTACCTTTTCTTTTGAGTGTTCTATTAAAAGTTCTCTTACAAAGTGTACCTTTTTAAAGACGTTTTGAATTACTTTGTTATGTTTTATAGTATTAGGTCCTTCACCTTAAAACTAATTGAACGAGTCTTGGTCTAGACAGTCTTTTCTCGACAGTCGACACTGTGTCCTACTACTTTTACATACAACTTAGTGTCTCTTTAATAGAGTGGACAAAACGTCTTTTCAACTGAGTAAGGAATGCTTCCTGTCTCTTTGATATTAAGTTACTCAGAAAATAATGTACTGACGAACAAGTTTTATGACCATCTAAAAAGGATATTTAAGATAAAACAAGACGAATCAAAAAACAAAAATCCAACGTTTGATGACTTATATTACATGAAAACAAGGTCTGTCGTCCTTGTCTTTTGAAGGGGACAAAATGCTAATTTTTGGTGTATTTTTTCTTACTCTCGTGTGTTACCCGTTATATACAAACCTCTTATTAATACTTAAAGGTCGTCGTTACTCGTGAATAAAGTTTTCATATAGAATCACGATTTTACATTTCAGTATCTACCGTGTAAGACAAAAAACCTCGACCGCTTTGTTTTCGATAAGATTTGTCATCAATGACTCTAACTAGTGACGAAACCAGGAAGTGTTACAACAGATTATAGATTCTTACAAATGTGACGTATTAACGTTTAAAAGGTGACGAAACGACGCAGACATGACCATTACCCTCTCTTTCTAACTGCAGTCCCTGATCAGTAATAAAGTCATAGGACAAGTAGACTTTTATAAAAGATGTTATTTTACTAATTTGAAGGTTTATAGAGTTACAGTAGAGTTGTAAATACCGATCTCTTTACCCTTTTTTTTTTTTTTTGTCGTGTGGATCAAAAAACTGAAATGTTTCCTATGAATTGCTCTTCGGTCTAGTTCGATAAGGATAACCAATTGTGTTAGTTCTCCCATTTTCTGTTCTGTATACTAAACGTTGTTGTCTTCTCAGACCTTCGGTTTAGACAATCTGAGTTTCCATATCAGTCGCAGAACACAGGTGAGTACTCAATCTAATTCGGATCTCTGTGTCACCTTCGCCTTTCTCCTTGAAAACTTTCTGTCCGAGCACTCCTGTCTCGTAGAGTACTCAATTTGGGAGTCGTCTTAGCCCTTCTCCCCTCTTTAAGACTTCAAGAGAATGACTATACTGATCGTGAAATCGGGATAAATGACTCCTGTCGTTCTTTAGAATACTAATAACAAATTATAACGACTTCGGGTAAACTTTTTCCATTCAAGACACGTGAACTGTAAGACGACCTCTATTAATTGATGTTTTAAAGATTGTCACAACCGAACAATCCGATTTAAAACCAACGAAGTAAGATCGTTTGTTATAGTTGTAAATTAGTCTCTAGAAAGGTTTATATACAATATATAAAAAATGAAGAGTAAACTTTTGATAAATAGTTTTTACTTGCTATACAGTCCTTAAAAAGAACCACGTTATTAATTGAAATTAATTTTACTTCAGGCAGATAAGTTCCTTAATTGTAAAATCACACCTCTATCCTTTTGCCTTTTCGTTAATGTTATACTATATATCAAAACCTATAAACGACTCAGGTATCCTCCCAGTAAGTTGAACTATAGATTCTAGACCCTTCCGACGGACCTTTTTTACGATAACAAGTGACTCTATACTTCGTACGTACACTGATCGGTCCACTTCCGGTAACCCCCTTCAACCTTGCATTTCTTCACATAAGGTTCGTCTCTTTTGATACACTCCTAATCACCGATCTTTTTAATACCACCTAGGGTCGTTGGTATACCTTAAGTAATATTAAGTCCTTTTCCCGTCATCCAACCTCCTTCTTCTCTCTTTTCTCCTATAATAATCTAGATACACTATTAGGTGCCACTCTTAAACTGCCAATAAAACTCCGCGATTGGACGGTAGAAGAACCGGATGGTCGAGGGGTCAATTTGAGAGAAGGAACGGAGCTGTGGAACAGAGAACCTAAGTAACCGAATAGTACGTCGCTCGTCTCTCTCGAACCTGAACCATTGTCAGACCGAATCGGTCGGTCCTCGGAACGATGAGCACCGATCGGCCGGACAGTCCCTTATGACCCCGTTCTGTGATCGTCGACGACCCTTGTAAACAACAGGACTCCAAGAAAGGAAGTTCTAAGGGACTTCACCGTGATGACGGGGGTCACGAACCGTCAACTCTGTTTTCTTGGCTGTTTGAAGATGTCAACTGTCCGAGTCTAAAACAAACAACCTCTCCCATTTCGATGACCTCGCCGTTCGCCACCGACGCACCACGACCTCTCCACTCTCCGCCTCTTCTCTATAGGGCGCAGGTTCCATTCCTCGTCGCCGACGCGAAACGACCTCGTCGGCACTTCTCTATGGTGTGCAGGTTCCATTCTCTTTGGGGTCATTCTGCCATCCGCGACTCTGTCCCGTAGTCTGCTCCTGTCCGACTTTGGTGTTAGTGTCTTTTGGTTGGTTAGATTAGTATACCTGGTGTCGGAACAGATTAAGTTACTGTGATTCGGTACGACATATCCCGGTGGGTTCTGTCCGTCCAGTACTACCTCTCCAGACTGTTTTACACCAGGTGACCTCTTCCCTTACCGTTTGGTAAAGTCATAAGAACGGAACTCTTGCGGTACTTGTCATACTTTTCCTTTTTTTTTTTTTTTTTTTTTTTTCCTGTGACTTTCTACTTGAGGGGTCCAACCATCCACGGGTTATACGATGACCTCTAGTCACCTCTTTATTGAGGTCTCTCTAACTTCTCTGTCTCGGTTTCACTTTTTTTGGGTGGGTCAACACCTACACTGACCACTACCTTCGTTTCCAGACTACGACATTTCTCGTTATAACGTATCCTTGGACCTTACAATCCAGGTACTTAGTTCCGTTTAACCTTCACCAGTTCGTTCTCTACCGTTCTCACTTGTAGCTGTAAGATCCTTAGTCACTTGATTTTACCTGACCTTATCCACTTAAATTGAGTCTTCTGGTAATATAGATGATGACACCCGTGTTTAGTGAACCTTCTTTAACTCATCGGTAGTATCGGTTACTTTCTCAGGTTTTTCATCATGAACATAGGTTAGAGGTTTTACTGTCTTAATAGAGACAAGCAAAGGTTCCGTTTGGTAAGTTATAGTGTCATTAGGTTCAGGTACGGGACTGGTCATTACAACTTCTTCGTCTTCAACTTACCAAGATACTTCTGAATTTTCTGGAAAATCTTGGTTGTAGGGGTTTTCTACAGGAAAAGTAATGTTCCCTGACCTTGCGTTTTCATCCTTCAGTCCTTTGTGGACCTCATTGTCCTTTTAAACCTCATGACTTACTTCGTCCCGTTTCCGATTGTCTCAAAGCGGTTCTCCTACGTGACCAGTATCGTTTGTGGAAGAAGGTTGTTGTGTTCTCTTCTGAGATGTGTACCTGTAGTGGTCTACCGGTTATGACTTTAGTCTAACTAATATAAGAAACGTCGAGATATGTCAGTTGTTTTTGTTCTGGTCCTCGACTGACACCGAGTCTAGTACTTGAGGAATAACCGTTTAAGTCTGAATTTAACTCATTTCTTCCCTTTTGGTGATCTGGTAAGTCAAGTCAAGTGAAGTCAAGTCAAGTCAGCGAGTCAGTACAGGCTGAGAGACACTGGGGTACTTAACGTCCTGCGGTCGGACTGACAGGTAGTGGTAGAGGGCCTCAAGTCGGTCTGAGTGTAGGTAGCTCAGGCACTACGGTAGGTCGGTAGAGTAGGACCCAGTAGGGGAAGAGGAGGACGGGGGTTAGAGAGGGTTGTAGTCTCAGAAAAGGTTACTCAGTTGAGAAGCGTACTTCACAGGTTTCATGACCTCGAAGTCGAAATCGTAGTAAGGAAGGTTTCTTTAGGGTCCCAATTAGAGGTAGTCTTACCTGACCAACCTAGAGGAACGTCAGGTTCCCTGAGAGTTCGCAGAAGAGGTTGTGGTGTCAAGTTTTCGTAGTTAAGAAGCCACGAGTCGGAAGAAGTGTCAGGTTGAGAGTGTAGGTATGTACTGATGACCTTTTTGGTATCGGAACTGATCTGTCTGAAATCAACCGTTTCATTACAGAGACGAAAACTTATATGATAGATCCAACCAGTATTGAAAGGAACGTTCCTCATTCGTAGAAAATTAAAGTACCGACGTCAGTAGTAGACGTCACTAAAACCTCGGGGGGTTTTATTTTAGACTGTGACAAAGACAAAGGGGTAGATAAAGGGTACTTCACTACCCTGACCTACGGTACTAGAAGTAAAAGACTTACAACTCGAAATTCGGTTGAAAAAGTGAGAGGAGAAAGTGAAAGTAGTTCTCCGAAAAATCAAGGAGAAGTGAAAGACGGTATTCCCACCACAGTAGACGTATAGACTCC
>SJYO01016727.1:1551506-1800918 GCA_006410555.1 Capra ibex
AAAGAGTACTACATGAGACGTATCTTTAATTTATTCGTCCCACTGTTATATGTCGGAACTGTATGAGGAAAAGGATAAACCTTGGTCAGACAACAAGGTACAGGTCAAGATTGACAACGAAGGACTGGACGTATGTCTAAAGAGTTCTCCGTCCGATCCACCAGACCATAAGGGTAGAGAAAGTCTTAAAAGGTGACAAATAACACTAGGTGTGTCAGTTTCTGAAACCGTGTCAGTTATTACGTCTGTATCTACAAAAAGACCTTGAGAGAACGAAAAAGGTACTAGGTCCCCTACAACCGTTAAACTAGAGACCAAGGGGACGGAAAAGATTTTGGTCGAACTTGTAGTTCTTCAAATACCAAGTGCATAACGACTACAGACCGAACCTCTTAAACTCGTAATTAAATGATCGTACACTCTACTCACGTTAACACGTCAGCAAACTCGTAAGAAACCGTAACGGAAAGAAACCCCAACCTTACTTTTGATTGCAAAAGGTCAGGACACCGGTGACGACTCAAAAGGTTTAAACAACCGTATAACTCACGTCGTGAAACTGTCGTAGTAGACTGGATTTAGTTTAGGGAATACTAATATCTCATTTTTACTCTTTATCTAGATTCCCTAATCTAGACTATCTGTCTCACGGACTACTTGATACCTACCTCCAAGTACTGTAACATATCCTCTGTTCCTAGTTCTGGTAGGGAATCTTTTTCTTTACGTTTATTCGTTTTACCGAGAGACCCCTCCGGAATGTTTTCGTCTCTTCTCTTCGTTTTCGTTTCCCCTTTTCCTTTCTATATGTGTAAACTTACGTCTCAAGGTTTCTTATCGTTCCTCTCTATTCTTTCAGAAGAAGTCTGTAGTCACTTTTCTTTATCTCTTTTTGTTATCTTACCCTTTCTGATCTTAAGAGAAGTTCTTTTATTCTCTATGGTTCCCTTGTAAAGTACGTTTCTACCCGTGTTATTTCTTGTCTTTATCATACCTGGATGTCTTCGTCTTCTATAATTCTTCTCCGTCGTTCTTATGTGTCTTGTTTATATAATTTTTCTAGAAGTACTGGGTCTGTAGGTGCTACCATACTAGTAAGTGGATCTCGGTCTGTAGGACCTTACACTTCAGTTCACCCGGAATCTTTCGTAGTGATACTAGTTTCGATCACCTCCACTATTTTAACGTCAACTCGACAAAGTTTAGGATTTTCTACCACGACACTTTCACGAAGTGAGTTATACGGTCGTGTAAACCTTTTGAGTCGTCACCGGTGTCCTGACCTTTCCAGTCAAAAGTAAGGTTAGGGTTTCTTTCCGTTACGGTTTCTTACGAGTTTGCTGGTGTGTTAACGTGAGTGTACGGTCATTTCATTACGAGTTGAAAGAGGTTCGGTCCGAAGTCGTTATATACTTGGTAGTTGAAGGACTACAAGTTCGACCAAAATCTTTGTCGTCTCCTTGGTCTCTAGTTTAACGGTTGTAGACGACCTAGCACCTTTTTCGTTCTCTCAAGGTCTTTTTTATAGATAAAGACGAAATAACTGACACAGTTTCAGAAACTGACATACCTAGTGTTATTTGACACCTTTTAAGATTTTCTCTACCATTATGGTCTGATGGACTGGACGTAGAACTCTTTAGACATACGTCCAGTCCTTCGTTACCTATCTTGACCTATACCTTTTTCTGACCAAGGTTTATCCTTTTCCTCATACAGTTCCGACATATAACACTGGGACGAACAAATTGAATATACGTCTCATGTAGTACTCTTTGCGACCCGACCTCCTTCGTCTTCGACTTTAGTTCTAACGGTCCTCTTTATAGTTATTGGAGTCTATACGTCTACTGTGGTGACAATACCGTCTTTCACTCCTTCTTGATTTCTCGGAGAACTACTTTCACTTTCACCTCTCACTTTTCAAACCGAATTTCGAGTTGTAAGTCTTTTGTTTCTAGTACCGTAGACCAGGGTAGTGAAGTACCCTTTATCTACCCCTTTGTCACCTTTGCCACCGACTGAAATAAAAAAACCCGAGGTCTTAGTGACGTCTACCACTGACGTCGGTACTTTAATTTTCTACGAATGAGGAACCTTCCTTTCAATACTGGTTGGATCTGTCGTATAATTTTTCGTCTCTGTAATGAAACGGTCGTTCCCATGTCGATCAGTTCTGATAATAAAAGGGTCATCAGTACATGCCTACACTCTCAACCCCTGATATTTCTTTCGACTCGCGACTTCTTAACTACGAAAACTTGACACCACAACCTCTTCTGAGAACTCTCAGGGAACCTGACGTTCCTCTAGGTTGGTCAGTTAGGATTTCCTCTAGTCAGGACTCACAAGTAACCTTCCTGACTACAACTTCGACTTTGAGGTTATGAAACCGGTGGACTACGTTTACGACTGAGTAGACTTTTCGGGACTACGACCCTTTCTAACTCCCGACCTCCTCTTCCCCTGCTGTCTCCTGCTC
Organism: Capra ibex; assembly: GCA_006410555.1. NCBI lineage: Eukaryota > Metazoa > Chordata > Mammalia > Artiodactyla > Bovidae > Capra > Capra ibex. The sequence continues at coordinate 1,553,989 of SJYO01016727.1, forward strand.
TACCAACCTACCGTAGTGGCTGAGTCACCTGTACTCAACCTCATTTGAGATCCTCAACCACTACCTGTCCCTCCGGACCACACGACGCCCAGTACCTCAACGTTTCTCAGCCTGTACTGACTCATTGACATGACTTGACTTGACTTGATGACCTCAAACTTAACGTACTTCTTCCGGACCTTCGGGGACCTCCTGAATTGATCCCCTATACACCAAGATAGACTCGAAATTCTTTCAGTAAAACCCTGTTCAAACTTCTCACTGGACCTTTTCTCTTCTGATCCCCGGTCCTGTCTTTAGTCCTTCGAAACATCATTTGGTCCATTCTTTACCTCTACCAGGTTAGGTCTACTTATGGACTCTCTGACCCCTCTCTACTCCCACAATCCCACTGTCCTCCACTACGAACTAGTCTATGAGATTCTCCTCTTCCACTTCGACTACGGTCTCAACTACTAAACCCGTTGACCGTCCACTATTAGACTAAGAAACTATGTCCCCTTTAACATAAGAGACATAAAAGATATAACAGACTATGTCTTTTTCCTCTGACTTGAGAGGACTCTTCTGAATGTATCTTAAACTACGAACGGAATACGGACATAACGTAAGACAAAGTTCCTAAGAGACAACGAGGAAGTGGAACACGTCAAACCAATAAAGTTCCGAAGACGGTAATAAACGTGTAAAAAGGAAAGAACGTAACGCTGTACAAAGCGAAAATGAGCCACTCTATATAGCGACACTGTCGGTACACTGAGTCACCGAATTGTGTCGGGTTCAAATAATAAAATGTCAAGACATCCAGTCTTCAGACTGTTCTCGGAACTGACCCGATTTTAGTTCGACAACCGTCCCGACACTAAAAAAAATTCCCGAGATTCTCTCTTAGGTAAAAAACGTAAAAGGTCGAAGACCTTCAGTAACTGTAAAGAACTGAACACCGGGAGAAGGAGTTTCGATAGTTACCACCCATCTCTGGTAACGTAGTCAGACTGGAGGAGAAGACGGAGGGACGGAGTGAAAACTCTTGGGAACAAAGGTGATCCGGGTAACTTATCAGGTACTATCGGTGGGATAAGAAATTCATTCGAATAGACATTTAAATTAAGGTAAACGTTGAAATTAAGGGTAAACGGTACCCTTAATTTGTATGACTATCTAAGGTCCCTAATCACTAAGGGAATGTACAATCTAAGGACTAGAGTCTTCTTCTGAATCCAAACCGTAGTCTCTGGTCCGAACTGGTAAGTCCCAAGAATACACCGTCTTCAAAACAATGTCACTTTTCCCCGTCTCTTTCGAAGACTATATCTGTAGTCTTCCCGAGTCTCTCACGGGACGACGACGACGATTCAGTGAAGTCAGCACAGGCTGAGACACACTCGGGCATCTACCGTCGGGTGGTCCGAGGGGGTAGGGACCCTAAGAGGTCCGTTCTTGTGACCTCACCCAACGGTAAAGGAAGAAGTTACGTACTTTCACTTTTCACTTTCACTTCAACGAGTCAGTACAGACTGAGAAGCACTGGGGTACCTGGCGTCGGATGGTCCGAGGAGGCAGGTACCCTAAAAGGTCCGTTCTCATGACCTCACCCCACGGTAGCGGAAGAGGATGAGCGACCAAAATCGTTCCCTCGATATATGAAAAATTTAATCAATGATGTTATTTAGTTTTCTTACAGAGTTCCAACATTTCTAGAATGGTCTGGGTGAGGGTGTCAAATGTAAAATTCTATTGTCCTAATCTTGAAATGTTATCTTTCTAGAATGGTCTGGGTGGGGGTATTCAATGTAAAATTGTATGGTCCCATCCAGTCTTCCAAAAGTCCTTCCTCTTTGACAGGAGTTCGTCCTATATAACAATAATATATCAGTAATCATGTCTCAAATTTGACTTAAAAACACATTAATAGTCACGGTCCGTATTTCTTTTTTTTTACAAAATACACTGATTCTGATTCCTTACATCTCCTTTTTTTTTTTCTGTTAACAGGAAAGGAAGAGGAACTCTTAAGACCTGGGGATAGAGGAGGAGTTCTCGGGGTCTGGGGAAAGAGGAGGAATCCCTGAGACCTGAAGAATAGTTGGATGGATCCTTAACTCAGAGAATAATCCTGTCCTGTAGAAACCCCCGTCCCCCCAGTAATAAGACGGATAACGAGAATACTTTAGGTTATCACAAAATTAACAATTCCAAAAAGAAGACAAAAGAAGACAAAAAGACTTAAGGACGAGAAGGGTGGGTTTGGACAAGGTAAACACCAAAAAGAATAGAAGTCAAGTCAAGTCAAGTCAGTGAGTCAGCACAGACTGAGAAACTCTGGGGTACTTAGTGTCGTGTGGTCCGGAGGGACAGGCAGTGGTTGAGGGCCTCAAATGTATTTGGGTACAGGTAGCTCAGTCACTACGGTAGGTCAGTAGAGTAGGAGACAGCAGGGGAAGAGGAGGACGGGGGTTAGGAAGAGTCGTAATCCCAAAAAAGTTATTCAGTTGAGAAACGTACTCTACCGGTTTCATAACCTCAAAGTCGAAGTCGTAGTCAGGAAGGTTACTTGTGGGTCCCGACTAGAGGAAATCCTACCTGACCAACCTAGAGGAACGTCAGGTTCCCTGAGAGTTCTCAGAAGAGGTTGTGGTGTCAAGTTTTCGTAGTTAAGAAACCGTGAGCCAAAAGAAATATCAGGTTAAGAGTGTAGGTATGTACTGGTGTCCTCTTTGGTATCGGAACTGATCTACCTGGAATCAGCCGTTTCATTATAGAGACGAAAACTTATACGACAGATCCAACCAGTATTGAAAAGAAGGTTCCTCATTCGTAGAAAATTAAAGTACCGATGTTAGTGGTACACGTCACTAAAACCTCGGGGGGGTTTTATTTCAGTCGGTGGCAAAGGTGACAAAGGGGTAGATAAAGGGTACTTCACTACCCTGGTGTACGGTACTAGAAGCAAAAGACGTACAACTCTAAATTCGGTTGAAAAAGTGGGAGGAGGAAGTGAAAGTAGTTCTCCAAAAATCAAGGAGAAGTGAAAGACGATATTCCCACCATAGTAGACGTATAGACTCTACTAACTATAAAGAGGACCGTTAGAACTAAGGTCGAACACGAAGAAGGTCGGGTCGTAAAGAGTACTACATGAGACATATATTCAATTTATTCGTCCCACTGTTATATGTCGGAACTACATGAGGAAAAGGATAAACCTTGGTCAGACGACAAGGTACAAAGAATAGAACCAACTACAGTTGAGGTATTAAAGTCCAAGAATACTGTTTTTCAGAACCTCAACGGGAACTTAAGAAAAAAGTAGAAATGTAGAGTACCAGGGAGACAGTGTCCTTGAAGACACTGAGACGGAAATTTTATATAGGTCATAAGTAGTGCAGAGTTATGGAATTGTCGATAGTGGAACCAAATCTTTGACAAAAGTCCTGGAGTACTGGATCTACCATAACCACTTTCAACAAAGCGTTGTTCATCGTGGTATGAGTCTTCGTACTACATGTTTTTAACTCCTTGAACGACAAGAAACAAAAGTTAAAAATAACTTCATATCAACTAAATACCACAACATAATTAAAGACGACATTTGACTAAGTCATTATATACATGTATATATATAAGAAAAGGTAATACTAAATAATGTCCTATAACTTATAACAAGGACACGATATGTCATCCTAGAACAACAAATGGGTAGGATATATATTATCAGACGTAGACGATTGGGGTTTGAGGATAAGGTAGGGCAGAGGTGGGGAGGAGGAGGAAGAACCGATGGTGTTCAGACTCCTTGAACGACTAGAAGTACATCCGTTTAGAGTTATGTAAATAGTGTGGGAAATATATGGAATGTCTAAGGACCTATTTACGTGAAATTACATTTTTAGAAAGAAGTCAATGTAAAAGATTCCACAAAGTAGAGAATTCTTCTTTTCTTTCAGTGGACTGAAACTTTAAATATCGTCTTAAAATAATGAAAGGTACCGACCGATTTAGGTCTTTTTTCAGAACCTAGACAAAGACCAGTTCCATCTACGACTAGACGCACCTAAATCCAACGTAAATGAAGTCGGAAATAGTCTGATATAGTTATGAATAGAGATCACCAAACTTATTCTTCGAATTCACAATCTAGGACTAAGATATTCGTCAGTTTACGGTTGGATGTTATAAATAAGTGAGGAAATATATGGAGGGTTTATAGATCTATTAAGGTCTGGTGTTACGATAGTAATCCAATTTAAACTATGAGACTTTATTAAAAATTAGTATCTCTTCTGACGAAAACTAAAGTAATAGTTGAACTAAAGGGTACTTATACCCCTTTCACTTTACACGTCGGGTCCATCTCTAACACCGTTTCAAGGACGAAGGTAACTATACTACTTGACATAGAGGTCCCAAAGAAAAGACGATGTTTCAAAACATAAAAATCGACGATCAAGACTAATTCAAAAAGGAAGGATACCGTAGGAGGACCCCTAAAGACAAATTCTATAAGATTTTTTTTTAAAGAAACGATAAGAAATCGATAGAAAGTGTTTCGAAAGAAGTCCCACAAAACAAAACAAAACAAAACAAAATTTGCTTTCATAAATTTTAATTAGCGATCTCGAACGTGTGACCTGGAGGGTATGGTTGGGATTACAAGAGTCTTATAACTACTCTTCCGTATCGAACAGGAGTCACTACCACAATTGATACAAAACCGAGAAAAGGTCTTTCTAGGTAGTTTTCTCTACTTCTTTTAGGGAACTCGAAAGACTTTGTTTTGTGGTGATTTTTAAAGAAAATACTTATCTTTGTCGTTGTTTATTTTTCATTTATTTTGACTTCATGTCTTCCAGAATTATAAGTCTTACTATGGAAACTTTCTCGTTAATCTTCCCTCTCTCTTTTTACTGACAAAATTCCGTGATCCGTGCCCACCGACGCTGACCGCGTGATCCGCGTCGGTTCTCTTCGATGGGGTGCAGGCTCCAGTCCCCGTCTTCGACCCTCCTGGGGTACGGGCTCCCGCTGTCGGTTCTCCTCAATGGGGTGCCGTCGACAGTCCCCACCGACCCTCCTCGGGGGGCCTCAGGCTCCGGTCCACGTCACCGGTCCTCCTCGGTGGGGTACGGACTCCGACCCCGTGGTTGACCCTCCTCGTTGGGGCGCGGACTCCGGTCCCCACCACCGGTCCTCCTCGTTGGCGTGTAGGTTCCTCGGCACCGACGTGTCCACGTCTTCCCGGATCTCCTCGATAGTTTGCAACTTCCAGTCCTTCCCGCCGTCACTCCTCTATGGGAAGCAGGTTCCATTCCTCGTCGCCGACACGAAACGACCTCGTCTTCACTTCTCTATGGGGTGCGAGTTCATTCTCTTTGGGTTCATTCTACCATCCACAACGTTCTCCCGTAGTCTCCCTTCTGTGTGACTCCCGTATGAGTGTCTTTTGATCAGATGGATTAGTGTGATTCTGGTGTCGTAAAAGATTGAGTTACTTTGGTTCGGTACGGACGCCCCGTTGGGTTCTGTCCACCCAGTACCACCTCTCCAGACTGTCTTACACCAAGTGATCTCTTCCCTTACCGTTTGGTGAAGTCATAAGAACGAAACTCTTGGGGTACTTGTCATACTTTTCCGTTTTACTATCCTATGACTTTCTCCTTGAGGGGTCCAGTCATCTACGGGTTGTGCGATGACCTCTTCTCACCTCTTTATTGAGGTCTTTCTTACTTCCCTACCCCGGTTTCGTTTTTGTTATGGGTCAACACCTACACTGACCACTATCTTCGTTCCAGACTACAACATTTCTCGTGATAACGTATCCTTGGACCTGGTAGTCCAGGTACATAGTTCCGTTTAACCTTCACCAGTTTGTTCTCTGTCGTTCTCACTTGCAACTGTAATATCCTTAGTCGCTTGATTATACCTGACCTTACCCACTTAAATTGAGTCTACTGGTAATATAGATGATGACACCCGTCCTTGGGGAGTCTTCTTTACCTCATCGGTAGTACCAGTTGTTTTCTCAGGTTTTACGTCATGAACCTACGTTAGAGTTTTTACTGTCTTACTAGAGACAAGCAAAGGTTCTGTTCGGTAAGCTATAGTGTCTTTGGGTTCAGATACGGTGTTGGTCATTATGACTTCTTCGACTTCAACTTACCAAGATACTTCTGGATGTTCTGGAAAATCTTGATTGTGGGTTTTTTCTACAGGAAATGTAATATCCCCTGACCTTATGTTTCATCCTTCAGTCCTTTGTGGACCTCATTGTCCGTTTAAACCGGAACCTTACGTCTTACTTCGTTCCGTTTCTGCTTATCTCAAAACGGTTCATTTACGTGACCAGTATCGTTTGTGGGAGAAGGTTGTTGTGTCCTCTTCTGAGATGTGTACCTGTAGTGGTCTACCAGTTGTGGCTTTAGTCTAACTAATATAAGAGACGTCGGTTTCTACCTCTTCGAGATATGTCAGTTGTTTTTGTTCTGGTCCTCGACTGACACCGATTCTAGTACTTGAGGAATAATGGTTTAAGTCTAAATTAAACTTCTTTCATCCCTTTTGGTGATCTGGTAAGTCCATACTGGATTGAGTTTAGGGAATACTAATATGTCACCTTCACTCTTTATCTAATTTCCCGGATCTAGACTATCTATCTCACGGACTACTTGATACCTTACTCCAAGTACTGTAACATGTCCTCTGTCTCTAGTTCTAGTAGGGGTACCTTTTCTTTACGTTTTTTCGTTTTACCGACGGACCCCTCCGGAATGTTTATCGACACTTTTCTTCTCACCACTTTTCGTTTCCTCTTTTCCTTTCTATCTTCGTAGACTTACGTCTCAAGGTTTCTTATCGTTCTTCTCTATTCTTTCGGAAGAAATCGTTAGTTACGTTTCTTTATCTCATTTTCTTGTCTTACCCTTTCTGATTTCTAGAGAAGTTCTTTTAATCTCTACGGTTCCCTTGTAAAGTACGTTTACACCCGAGCTATTTCCTGTCTTTACCATACCTGGATTGTCTTCGTCTTCTATAATTCTTCTCCACTGTTCTTATGTGTCTTTTTGACATGTTTTTTCTAGAAGTGATGGACCTATTAGTACTACCACACTAGTAGTGAGTAGATCTCGGTCTGTAGGACCTTACACTTCAGTTCACCCGGAATCTTTCGTAGTGATGTTCGTTTCGATCTCCTCCACTACCTTAAGGATAACTCGATAAAGTTTAGGACTTTCTACTACGAAACTTTCACGACGTGAGTTATACGGTCGTTTAAACCTTCTGAGTCGTCACCGGTGTCCTGACCTTTTCCAGTCAAAAGTAAGGTTAGTGTTTCTTTCCGTTACGGTTTCTTACGAGTTTACTGACGTGTTAACGTGAGTAGAGTGTACGATCATTTAAAACGAGTTTTAAGAGGTTCGGTCCGAAGTCGTTATACACTTGACACTTGAAGGACTACAAGTTCGACCAAAATCTTTTCCGTCTCCTTGGTCTCTAGTTTAACGGTTGTAGGCGACCTAGTACCTTTTTCGTTCCCTCAAGGTCTTTTTGTAGATAAAGACGAAATAACTGATACGGTTTCGGAAACTGATACACCTAGTGTTATTTGACACCTTTTAAGATTTTCTCTACCCTTATGGTCTGGTGAACTGGACGGAGAACACTTTGGATATACGTCCAGTCCTTCGTTGTCAATCTTGACCTGTACCTTGTTGTCTGACCAAGGTTTATGCTTTTCCTCATGCAGTTCCGACATATAACAGTGAGACGAATAAATTGCATATACGTCTTATGTAGTACTCTTTGCGACCTGACCTTCTTTGTCTTCGACCTTAGTTCTAACGGCTCTCTTTATAGTTATTGGAGTCTATACGTCTACTGTGGTGGGAATACCGTCTTTCACTTCTCCTTGATTTTTCGGAGAACTACTTTCACTTCATTCTCTCACTTTTCAAACCGAATTTCGAGTTGTAAGTCTTTTGCTTCTAGTACCGTAGGTCAGGGTAGTGAAGTACCCTTTATCTACCCCTTTGTCACCTTTGTCACGGTCTGAATTAAAAAAAATCCGAGGTTTTAGTGACGTCTACCACTGACGTCGGTACTTTAATTTTCTGTGAATCAGGAACCTTCTTTTCAATACTGGTTGGATCTGTCGTAAAAGTTTTCGTCTCTGTAACGAAACGGTTGAATCCAGGCAGATCAGTTCCGATACCAAAAAGGTCATCAGTACATACCTACACTATCAACCTGACACTCCTTCCGACTCGTGGGTTCTTTAATACGAAAACTTGACACCACAACTTCTTCTGACAACTCTCAGGGAACCTGACGTTCCTCTAGGTTGGTCAGGTAAGACTTCCTCTAGTCGGGACCCATAAGAAACCTTCCTTACTACGATTTCGACTTTGAGGTCATGAAAACGGTGGAGTACGCTTCACAACTCAGTATCCATTTCTGAGACTACGACCCTCCCTAACCCTATCCTCCTCTTCCCCTGTTGTCTCATACTCTACCGACCTACCGTAGTGACTGAGATACCTGCACTCAGACTCACTTGAGGTCTTCCTTCAATTACGTCGGTGTTATCCCTTTCGTCTCTACACGGACGTTTGCCCTGAGAGACGAACCCGACTTGCACGAACGTTTGTTCTACAAGACGGTTCCTCTGACCTGTGTCGGAACTCAAATTACCAGGGAGCGTTTGCTCCCTTGTAAGGGAAGGACACTATTCCTCCTTCTTTCCCGAGACCTGTCTGAGACGTCTTTCGTCCTTAAAGTGAGGGAAAACGACATACTATTGTAAATACGTGTACACGATATGACTCTTCCGAATCAGTATGTCAGACCTTAAGACGATATATTTTCATTTGGCGTTCGAATGAACGCGTCAAGAAAAAGGAGACCGACCTCAACACAGAAACAGACAGAGAACACACACACAGAAACACAGTAAAGTGAACGTTAGAGGTTGTTTGAGGCCCTCAACCACTACCTGTCCCTCCAGACCACACGACGCTAAGTACCCCAGAGTTTCTCAGCCTGTGCTGACTCGCTGACTTGACTTGACTTGACTTCCGTACAGACAACGAGAAGGAAGTCAAATCCTAAAAGAGGCGTAAAAATTCGTTCCATACACACTACTTGGGTGTCGTTTCCGTCCGTAATACTAGAACGGAGAACACAAATACGTAAGGACACCGAGAGGACAAATAAATCGTGTCCGAAGTTATAGATGGGAAAAGTAAACCCTAGACTGAGAGATTGGGTTTCAGTAGAAACCTCAGTATGAACCTTAGTCTCCTTCGTTGACGAGTCGGTCTACATCGTAGAGGTATTATCTCTTCTGTTATAAAAAGATCTATGAACTCATCTCACCGTCCATCGTAAAGATTTTCTCCGAAAGGTGTCGATGACAGTAGGATAGAAAATTTTATCGTTTCCACGTCCATGGTTGACCGGAAACCATGTGTAGGTGTCACCGAGTCTGCCATTTCTTAGACGAACGTTATGCCCTCTGGACCCCAACTAGGGACCCAACCTTTCTAGGCCACCTCTTCCCTTACCGTTGGGAGAGGTCATAAGAACGGACCTTTTAAGATACCTGTCTCCTCCGACCACCGGATGACAGGTACCCAAACGTTTCTCAGCCTGTGCTGACTTGTTGATTGTGGAGTAACAGTGAAGTGTACAATGTCACCACGGGGGAATAAGTATCTCCTATACAAGGTTCTGGACGTCACCTACGGACTGTAGTACCTATCATGACTTGGGATACATTTAATACAAAAAAGGATTTGTAAGTATAATTGTTGAATTCTTTAACTGTTGAGATCAGTTATTATTTTATTTTGTTACTATTATTATATGACATTATTTTCAATACACTCACCCTAGAAAGAGAGTGTATAGAGTACCGTGTTTATATTGCGGAAAAGGTAGAATTGATTCGCGAGTAGTGTGACGACGAAATTGGAAACGTCAAACTCCACACTTTCGTTCTGATCGTACTTAAAGAAAAACGAAACAGTGTTAAAGTGTCTGATTTCTAATAAGTATGACATCTCGAATCGTTGGAGTCGTATGTAAGGGGGGGAAGGGGAAAGGCATAATTCAACTTTTGAAAACGGAAAAATCCAATTTTTTTTTTTTTCGTGAACACCAAAGAAACCGTTTAGGCTTAACGGGTATAGTGAGGGGACCCAGAGACCTCGGTAATAATCCATTTTCTTTCCACTAAACTGGTTTTTGTGACACTATGGTGTTGTCTATTAGACCATTGGTTCTACCGACGATTCACTGATTGGACACCCTATAACCAGTCTCCCTACAAGGCACTAGATACGTCCTGGCTCGGTCTACAACGTTCTAAAATAGTGTGATGAATCGAACCGTACGTTAAATTTCGAATACTTATCAAATAAAGACCTTAAAAGGTAAATTGTAAAAACCTGACCCCAACTATCGTCTATTGACTTTGACGTTTTCGTTTTTTTTACCTATTCCCTACTGTGTTAACATAAGAATGTCAACTAAGACCCGACCTGTATCTGTAATTTACATAGAAACCTCGATAGACCCAAGTAGACGTCCGAGTGATAAATGACCAACAAATTTGAACCTGTGTAATTCTATTGAAGAGAAAAATTTAAAGGAATATATGTTATACCCCTCTTAATATCATTATCATAGATGAAATATACTAACAATTCTCCTACTTAAATTGAAGAGTTTATTTACGACCTATTATAGTAACCCTATTCATCAAGTTTAAAATAGTTACTTTTAAAATTTATTTCCAATTTCAGTCTAATAACAGAAATTTTATTCTTATTCTGTAAAACTCCTTTCATCGGATAAAATTGAAGGTTGCAAGACTTCTTATAATCGAACTTATTAAACTGGTGATAACTTTATTTAGTTTACCAGTCTTCCCTATGACTACTAGTCTTTATCTACGACTCTGAAAGTATCTCTTTATTCATAAAAATGGACCTTCTCATTCAAGACTTCGAGGTTTGATTGTAGTTTCAATCAAAACGTATTTAGATAACACATTACTAGAAATTCTCGGACTTTTAAAATTAACGGTCATTGTTAAATTTTTTTTCTTCTATTACACAATTTGAACTCAAGGATAAGTTAAGTCAAGTCAAGTCAACGAGTCAGTACAGACTGAGAAACGCTGGGGTACTTAGCGTCGTACGGTCTGGAGGTACAGGTAGTGTTTGAGGGTCTCAAGTGAGTTTAAGTGCAGGTAACTCAGCCACTACGGTAGGTCGGTAGAGTAGGAGACAACAGGGGAAGAGGAGGACGGGGGTTAGGGAAGGTCGTAGTCTCAGAAAAGGTTACTCAGTCGAGAAACGTACTCCACCGGTTTCATGACCTCAAAGTCGAAATCGTAGTAAGGAAGGTTTCTTATGGGTCCCGACTAGAGGAAGTCTTACCTGACCAACCTAGAGGAACGTCAGGTTCCCTGAGAGTTCGCAGAAGAGGTTGTGGTGTCAAGTTTTCGTAGTTAAGAAGTCGTGAGTCGAAAGAAGTGTCAGGTTGAGAGTGTAGGTATGTACTGATGACCTTTTTGGTATCGGAACCGATCTACCTGGAAACAACCGTTTCACTACAGAGACGAAAACTTATACGATAGATCCAACCAGTATTGAAAAGAAGGTTCCTCATTCACAGAAAATTAAAGTACCGACGTCAGTGGTGGACGTCACTAAAACCTCGGGGGGGTTTTAATTCAGACTGTACCAAAGGTGACAAAGGGGTAGATAAAGGGTACTTCACTACCCTGACCTACGGTACTAGAAGTAAAAGACTTACAACTCGAAATTCGGTTGAAAAAGTGAGAGGAGAAAGTGAAAGTAGTTCTCCGAAAAATCAAGGAGAAGTGAAAGACGGTATTCCCACCACAGTAGACGTATAGACTCCAATAACTATAAAGAGGACCGTTAGAACTAAGGTCGAACACAAAGAAGGTCAGGTCGCAAAGAGTACTACATGAGACGTATATTTAATTTATTCGTCCCACTGTTATATGTCGGAACTGCATGAGGAAAAGGATAAACCTTGGTCAGACAACAAGGTACAGGTCAAGATTGACAACGAAGGACTGGACGTATATCCAAAGCGTTCTCCGTCCAGTCCACCGGACCATAAGGGTAAAGAGAGTCTTAAAAGGTGTCAAATAACACTAGGTATGTCAGTTTCCGAAACCGTGTCAGTTATTTCGTCTGTATCTACAAAAAGACCTTGAGAGAACGAAAAAGGTACTAGGTCGCCTACAACCGTTAAACTAGAGATCAAGGAGACGGAAAAGATTTTGGTCGAACTTGTAGTCCTTCAAGTGCCAAGTGCATAAAGACTTCGGACCGAACCTCTTAAAACTCGTAATGAAATGATTACACACTACTCACGTTAACACGCCAGCAAACTCGTAAGAAACCGTAACGGAAAGAAACCCTAACCTTACTTTTGACTGAAAAAGGTCAGGACACCGGTGACGACTCAAAAGGTTTAAACGACCGTATAACTCACGTCGTGAAACTGTCGTAGTAGAAAGTCCTAAATTTTATCGAGTTGACCTTAAGGTAGTGGAGGAGATCGAAACGAGCATCACTACGAAAGATTCCGGGTGAACTGAAGTGTAAGGTCCTACAGACCGAGATCCACTCACTAGAGTAGTAACCCTAATAGGCCCATCACTTCTAGTAAAAACATGTCAAGAAGAAAAAACGCAAGGATAATCATTATCCATTTATCCTATCCGAACACACAAACAAGGTCATATATTACAACTGTCGGTGTGTTAGTTGTTTATGTGTTAATAGATGAAAAAACTATCAAGTACTGTCAATTTTTGAGATTCAGAAACCAACCTAAGGGTGTTCACAGGGATCTTTGATAAAGATCTAACGAGAGTGGAGTGACAGGTCCTCCATGTAAGAGTTCCTTTTCTTTGATATCAAGTCAAATAGGTTTTCTAATAATTTGTGGATGGTACACTTTTCAATCACGGTTTCTGATTCATCTTTATGACTCTTTGTCTTTGTCTCCGTTTATGTAAGTAATTGTTTATGAGCAAATGTCGACCGATATGAGTCCTTTGAATCTTACTTAGACTCTATAAGATAATTCAAAATTAAATAATAAAATATAAAATTTTTTAGAAAATTTAAAATTAATAAAATTTTAATGATAAATGACTTCATGTTAATGAAATGTTTCAACACATTCAAAGACAATATGTCGTTTCACTTAGTCGGTAACTAATGTATATAGGGGAGAAAAGACCTAAAGGAAGTGTAAATCGAGTGGTGTCTCACGACTCAGGGGACAAGATATGACATCCAAGAATAACCAATAGATAAAAAAATGTAACATAGTTATCATATGTATGTAGTCAGGGGTAGAGGGTTAAGTAAGGGGAGGGAACTTTAGTCATACAAGTAAAGAGAGTCAGATACAGAATTCAACGAAAAATTAACGATGGTATACCTCTGATTAAAAGACAAGGACTAGGAAAGAAGTTTGAATTTGACTAACAAAGGAGGAGACTTTAGGGTTTCTTTAAAAAAAGAGTGTGAGTAGTTCTGGAGATTAAAAATATCAATAAATTAAATGTTCTATCTTTATCAACAAGAATCCAGTCACTGACTTTAGTCTTAATAATCCATTTTAAGAGTCGATTTTGGGAATGACACTTTGGAACTCGTTTATTAGAGTAGTAAAACACACGGTCAAAGGAACATAAATTTTATCTTCCATCATTGTCGTGAGTAGAGTGTCTCAATACTCTTAACTTCCACGATTATTGTACATTTATATGAATCCTTTCACGAAAGTTTTCACTAAAATAATAGAAAAAACTTAATCGTTTTTAATTTTTATTAGTGTGTAAATTGAGTGTACTCGAATGTATTTTGTGTAATGGCTTATCATGTTTGTTATACTATAACTTTTTGACCTTTACTTTCCTATAACCTCCTCTAACGTTCCTTCTAAGATTATTGTACGTTAGTATGTGTATACTAGTAAATAAAATAAAAGTTAAAATAAAAGTACACACTGAACTTTTGGACGGATGTTGTTTGTTGATGTTTAACACTAAGTCTATATCGTTTGTAGAAAAACTTACGTATCGACTGATATATCCTTTAAATCACTGTTGGTGTACCGGTTTTGTTTCTAACTTGATAGTATCTTGATTATAACACCACGGTTTCACTGATCTTCTGAACTTAAATTACCGGTGTTCTCCATCCCTTAATCTTGAACCTAAAATTGTTGTGTTTCATCCTTGACTCCGGAGAAGGTTTCGACGTAGGGACCATCTTCATACACGTTCTTTTTTTTTTTTAGATGGACGCTTCTACCCTCTATTATTCTTTCGAATATATAAAGATAAATCAAGAAAACACCTTTTTTTAGAGAAATATTAAACATTAGTTCAAAGCCGGTGTACACACACTTCGAACTTAAATGTGATTGACGTATCATATTCTCAGTGGCTCGACTTTTCATATTCTATTTGTTCTACGAGTCGATCAGGTTCTCACCAACCGTCTTCGTTTACGTTTGAGAAAACTTACCCAGGTGGGATTTGAATCCAAACGTGTTCTAACAGAGTCTATCTCGGGGAGAGTTAGATTTAATATGTGCCCTTTAGACGAATTCCAATCACAATTCTCTGTGTACTTGTCCTCCTAATCTATGGATTCCTGAACAATTCTTATGACTGACCTTGTACTCTCGATTAGTTATTTGTAAATTCAGTTAGTTACACCATATATGTATGAACAAATAAAGATGATATCTCCGACTCAAAAGGACATGAACTGACGGGACAAAAGAAGAATTTGAAAGGGAGTTGTCAGACACATCTGAATGGAACTACTAATAATACCAAAACTACGACATAATAGTTACATTATATAAATCCGTTTCGATCACATTCTCCTGAAACACCATCTTCGACCACCTTCAAGAAAAAGACTACTGAAGATTAAATAATTATTTCCCTCTCCGTCTCAGTAATGAACTCTCACTTCTTGTACCTTTACCATAATCTTCAAACTTCTCCCATCTTCAGTAGACCTTTCAGTAGTATTTTCACTAGACCTTATGTCTTTTCACTCAACCTTTCCCTTTATACTAATCTAATGATCTTTCCAGATTCCTGAGTAAACCCCAACTATCAGTTCCTAAACTTCACTCTGGTCAGTAGTATCAAAACAAAACAGATCGTGTGATCTATGTCCCATTACACCCTCTGACCTAAGTAGGTCATGATCCCAAAAAAGTCCCA
This sequence comes from Capra ibex, assembly GCA_006410555.1. Taxonomy (NCBI): domain Eukaryota; kingdom Metazoa; phylum Chordata; class Mammalia; order Artiodactyla; family Bovidae; genus Capra; species Capra ibex. The sequence continues at coordinate 1,569,293 of SJYO01016727.1, forward strand.
TATTTGTTTGTTTCCTGTTTTCTCAATACCGAATACGTCTTCTTACTAACATTATTACTTGGTACTTTGAGTTCTACCCTTCCTTCCCCCTCACTCCTATACTTCTTCACTCCAAATCACCTTGCTTCCGCTTTCACCCGAGTCTCTTCTAAACTTTTTCTTTTATCTTCTTTGTCATCATACGAATTTTAACTGTAATACCTCCTGACTTCTATGACCATTCTAGAAGACACACCGGTAATCTCAGGTCACCGATTTCACTCCACCTCCTCCAGTATAGTCCCCCTCCCGTTCAATCCTTACCTTTCAGGTCCTATCTCCCCTGATAGATGGAATCGTGAAGAACCGAGACTCACGTATAATTTTAGTGGACCTCTCGAAGTCTTTTATACTCGCAGATCCGATGTAGAGTCTGTTTAATTAGGTCTTAAAGACCTTCACCCTGAATTCATGATCACAAAATTTTTACAAGGAGTACTTTAGATCAAGTGTCAGTTTCAACTCTTGGTGGCTATCTATACGTATCTTTTATTATTGTTTCTCTTTTACTCGGTTCTCCATTTTTGAAAGTTTTGACCCCATACCCTCCAATAAAAAAATGGTCCTACAGACAACTATTTTGATGTTTATAAATACTTTATCACCATCATGTATCTACACTTTTTTGATATAAGTCAGTTGTATTAGGAATTCCTCAAACCTAAGGGTTGGGGGAACTCTTTTCACGTCAAAAACTCTACTTCTTTATTGGGGTGAGGGAACCAAGACAACACCTCCTAGAAAGACCACGAAACCATGAAGAAATCGTCGACACAACAACAAGACAACGAGTCGACACAGACTGAGAAACGTCGAGGCACCGGACATCGTACGGTCCGAAGGGACAGGAAATCGTAGACGACCTCGAACGAGTCTGAGCACAGGCAACTCAACCACTACAGTAGGTTGGTAGAACAGGTGACAACAGGGATAGAGAAGGACGGAAGTTAGAAAGGGTCGTAGCTCCAGAAAACATTACTCAACCGAGAAACGTAGTCCACCGGTTTCATAACCTTGAAGTCGAAGGAGTAGTCAGGAAGGTTACTTATAAGTCCTAACTAAAGGAAATCCTAATTGACTAAACTAGAGGAACGTCAGGTTTCCCAGAGAGTTGACATCAACATAAATTAAGACGTTGTCACCATTTCTCTTATTTTGACCGAGAATTGTAGTTTTAAAAGATATTTTATGTATTACCTCCTTTCTCGTCACTTTTTGCTTAATTCATGTATGAAGATTACGTCCTATATTTTCAAGACCTTCTAAGGACGCAGGCTTTGTTTGATCTAAGTAAGTACAATTATACGTTCAGATCATCCGTTACAAGTGGAATTGTGGGGTGAAATTAATAAGTCCTTCGAAACGACCAACGATCCCAACCGACTCCTTTTAAGAGGGTGTTCAAAACACAATTTTCTACAATCTAGTCAGGAAGGACTGAACTTTAGATTTAAAAGAGAACGGAAACGGTAGAGAGAACTAAGCCAAAACATTAAGAGTCGTTTTCGATTACATCGACGGTCCGAAAAAGTGTTTAAAAGCAGTACCCATGAAAAGGGTCGAACCAGAAGGTCAGATGCGACCTTCCATCTCCTATTTAGACAGAGGTGAGAAAACTACCAACACGTGACACACACGTAAAAATTCCCACAATTAGATTTGAGACGTAGGAATTTTTTCCAGTGCCCTGATCTGGAAAACTATACGTTTCCATCTTAACAACCACCGTCTCTAATAATGCAAACTCCCTGATCTGCTCTTCCATTAACAGGAGAAAGGGGTAGAGAGAAACACCTTTAACCCGTAACCTGTACCACAAAACAAGACGATAACGAGATCCATGTTAACCCTCTCAGTCGAAATACTCATCTACTCTTCCGTCTCGCGATACGGTCATAAAATTCTCGGGACGTTACAAAAACAGTGTAACGGCCTCACGATGTAAACCTCCGGATTATTATAACTCACAACCTAAAATAATGAGAAATTTCTCAAGCGTGAAGTTTACAGTTATCGTCATCCTTAGATGTAGTATACTAAACCTCCCGATCCATAAAGTAAATCGATTCGTGTCTCTCCATATCTTTCGTCTATCTCGTAGAAAGACCATCCTTCAGTCTTACCCACCCTCTCCACCCACTTCTACCCTCTTTTAGTTCTTCCTCGTGTCTTGTCCTCACCACACTCGAGATGTAATCTCAGAACGGAAAACGGTCTGAGCGGGTATCCGGGTCTCCCTCACATGACTCGCACCTACCGGTTCCTCTGACAAAAATAAGTAATTAACAAACGTACACAAACCCACACATACCACTATACATACCCCGGTATTCAATTATATTATTTGTTTAGGGATGTTTCGCTACAAACTAGACTTCTGAGTCACTTAGTAGTTCTTTACTTTAACCGATGAAAAATTATTTTACAGTTTACGTACACTTTAATGGTTTCTACCTCTCAATATTCTTATACTTTGGAAAAAGTTCTAGTTAGAAATTATTTTATCTTAGATCTATTACTTATGTATAAAGTACAATCTTCGATAAATTGTTCCCCTGTAGTTCATTCCAACTATTATTTTAAAATGACCGTCAGTAGAAGAACCTTAAGATGAAATACATTAATTTCATATCACTCCTTTCTCTGTCTTTCCATTTCCTCAAATTATACCCTAGAAAACTGGAGGTAAGATTAAATTAACTAAGTATAACCGTCTTTACGTAGGATCACAAATGTACTAACATTACCTTGGTGGTCAATAATACAAATACAAATAAGTTCTGAGACCCCATGGAAATAAGTACACAAGTTTCCTTCATAAAATAATATTTTATAGTTATACTGTGGCGTTTTATTTTTATTCCCGGACTAAAATATATGTGTATGTACACGAGTATGTACGAGCGAAACGTAAAGGACTAAGGACTGTCAAAAAACTTACTGAGGTTGGAGACCGTAGATAGTAGTGTAGAGGATGAAAACTTCAGTTTAGAGGAAGAAGGAGGGACAATATTTGTGTAAACACTACTACAGATTCCGAATGAACCTATTACGTCCTATTATGTTAAGTTCTAAGAGTTAAATTAGTGTAGACGTTTCAAAGGAAACGGAAAATTCCGTTGTGTAAATCCCCAAGATCCCATTCTTAAACCTGTGGAACCCTCGGTAATCAGTCTGATGACGTGTTACGAAAACTGAAATTCTGTCTTACTGTCTAAGACGTTATCGATCTGCCCACTGTATCCTACAACTGATTCTAAAAAAACCACAGAGTCTTGAAATTGACTCCAGTATTCGGACTCTTCCCATCCATGTAAGTGTACAATTCCTCTCTACGAAATGGTGTAGACATTGATTCAATGACTCTCTATCGTCTTGGAGAGGTCCCTGATTCTTACCCTTGAAACTTCTCACTAACCTCTCTTTTATCAATTTTGTCTACACAGTCACCCATTTCTCTTGCTACCGTAAAAGAGAGGGGAGGGTTCCTTCACTCACCCTTCACCCCTAAGACCGTGGATAGAGTTCGGTCAACTCATTCGGTCAACTCTCTTGGGTCTTCATCCTCTATGATCTTAGAATGAAGGATCCACTTACGAACGTATTGACATCTTTTGAAATTCGAAAGAATTGCAAAGGTGGTCGGACGTTAGACCGTCCTTCTAAGAAATCTCTGGAACTGCTCAGAAGATCTCGTCTCTGTATACATTTGTTTCTTTTACCACAAAAGAAAGACGGTCAAAGGTCGGACCTTGTTGAATGTTATTGTCTTGTTTGTCTCTTTTCTTTTCCTTCCGGTTTGTTTACCATAGGACACTAAACTACCCAATTTTTACGTGTCTAAAGGGTACCAGGTACGTGGACGGTACCTTCCTGAAGACGACAGAGTGACTTGGGAATAGGTTCTTTCTTCACAAGGTCCCTCTGTCTTAGGGTCCAATTCTTCGGTTCTCCAGGTCGACTCTCCCGTACTTGACTCCCGTCGACGTTGCTCATTTGACCTGTACATAGTGAGTATACCACTTTTAAATACACGACCTCCAGGAAACCAAGGTTTACACGGAGTACTTCCGTAAATAACACCGTTTGATCGGTGTGGACAATGTAGTCAAGTCAAGTCAAGTCAGCGAGTCAGCACAGACTGAGACGCTGGGGTACTTAGCGTCGTGCGGTCTGGAGGGACAGGTAGTGGTTGAGGACTTCAAGTGAGTCTGAGTGCAGGTAGCTCAGCCACTACGGTAGGTCGGTAGAGTAGGAGCCAGCAGGGGAAAAGGAGGACGGGCGTTAGGGAGGGTCGTAGTCTCAGAAAAGGTTACTCAGTCGAGAAGCGTACTCCACCGGTTTCATGAACAATGTATTCTGTATTATTTTCGAAATATTAGAGACGATCTCTCTTGGAAGTCACTCTCTGTCATATCTACCTCCTTCCTTCCCCTCTTTGTCTATTTCTACTGAAACACAACGTCAATAGAATAGGTTGCTAGTGTAAAAATGATACCCTTCCCCATTTCAAAACCTTACTTTCAGTCGAACTTCAAGATTAAATCTGACCTACCTTAAAAAAATAAGGAACTTTCACTTAGTGATAATGAGTTCACTTTAACGAAAACTTCGACTTTCTCCAGTCTTTCCATGCCCTATACGGAGTCAATAATAGAACCTCGTCACTTCCCTCGAACGTCGTCTCTCATGACCAATCGTTACCGACCTCTTTTCTTATTTCCTTAAATGAGGAAGGGTACCAGATGAGATGTTCATTCTTACACAGTTTCTTGTCTCCTCTTATTTTCACACCGATACAGTACCTGTGTATAATCATGTAGGTGATGATTCATACAAAGTTTCAATTCTCTTCCTGAAAGGACCGTCAGGTCAAGCACGAAGATGAGGTCCCCTACACCCAAACTAGGGACCAACCCCTTGATTTTGTGGTGTAAGACGAGTCAGTTTTTTTTTTCAATTCTTTTACGGGTTGTAATCTTATTTAAAGATCCAGAGGGTTTTGTGTTTCCCTTCGTTCTTTGGTTTGGTTTAATGTTGGTTACACTGGTTTACGGTAAAAGGTAACTTTTATTTTGTATCAATAAATGACTGTTAAACGTCGAGGTTCGAAATGACTTTAACACAGTCGTTAATTTTTTAAAAACTAGGGAAACGTTAATCAGTAATTCACATCCTACTATAAAGACTAAATCCACTTTTTTAATATGGGGTGTGAAAAAAAAAGAATGGGGTTATGTACTGAGTTTACTTCTCCGTCGTAAGTATCTTTCAACTCGTTTTTATACCCTTCTTATGGGTCACACCATAAAAAGACAAGTAAATTAGATTACCTTTGCAATTTTATTCAGAAACTACACTGTCTAATCCACTGTCGTTCGACCTTCTGGAAAGAAGTGTCGAACGAAAATCGCACGGTAAAGGAAAACAAGGGATATTTACAAACCGGGTGTCTGGAGGGTAATCAAATTTTCCCTAAGTCACAGATTTATATGTGATCTTGTGCTTTTACACAGGATCATTCTTTTTTGGAGAGGATGGAGTACGTTATTACGAAGTCCCCTTAGGACTTTCTAATCGGTAATTAAGGTGAAGGACAGGGACAGTTACTAATCTGTCTCCTTTATTATACCGAAATTTTACTTAGTCAATGTGTCTCCTGTAAGTAATTTGACGGTTGAGATCTTTTATTATTTTTAAAAAAAAGAAGAATTTAGATTTACTTTTCTTAGTTTTACGTCCTCGTCCGAAATAACTTTACGGTTTCATTTTGTCTTAAACAGAAAATTTACTACTGACACATAGACAAATTTTATACTTACACATGAAATAAAGTAAGTTGATTACGGAAACCCCGGAGTTGATAACGATTCGTGACAACATCTAATATCTTGATGCTTGTTCTATATGTTTTGAAGCCATAAGTGTACCAAATGTAAGGTCTCCTGTTTCTACCTCTTAATTATATTATTTAAAATACACATATATAATATATAAGTGTTTATGTGTGTGTGTGTGTGTTTGAATATCACTGTACAAAACACCTCATACATATTAGTTCCTTCACCTCCCTTCCTATTTCAATAAAATTTATCCCATCAAGGTTTTAAGGAGAAGTTAATCCATTGACTCATTTATGAACTTCCTTCACTTCCGATTTGTATCGTCATTCACCATTCTCCCAAGATCCGTCCCCCTCTTCGTTCGCGTACAAAACGAATCATCTGTGATTTCTTCTATCATACTAATCACCTCTCTTTCTAATATCTACTGTCTCTCCTTCGTCCCTCCACCTACTGTATCTAGAGTATCCTGTAACATTCCTTACTCCAAAAATGAGACTCCCCTTACTTTCATTTAACCTTCCAAAACTCATCAACGTATTAGAACGACCCTGGTCTATGGAAGTGAAGTACCGTTTATCTTCCCCGTTTTCACCTTCTTCACTACGAAAAATAGAAGAACCCGAGGTATTAGTGACTCCTGTCACTGACGTCGACGCTTTAATTTTCTGAGAACGAGGAACCTTCCTTTCGATACTGTTTGGGTCTGTCGTATAATTTTTCACCTCCGTAGTGAAACGGTTACTTCCTACTGAGGTTCCAAAAAACAGACTCCTTGACCTTCCTACTCTTCACGAGAAATGACTTTGCGTCGCTAGTCACCCTCCCCGTCCAATTTTCCTTTAAGACGAAGTCTGCAAATAATCTACAATCTGTAAAGGTACCTAGATAGATCATTCTTCAACTATATACTTATACCTTAGGTCTCTCTCTAGACCCGATAAATATACAAACCCTTTATCTTTATAGTTACTTATACCTATTTATTATATCTATAATAAACCTATATACATATATCTATCTGTATTTTAGATCCTTGACTTGTACCTATTTCTAATTCAGGAGTTCCAGAGGTTTCAAATCTAAACCCCTCATACGTACTTTGTCTTTTCAATCACTTCGACTTCCTTTTAGTATTCATCCAATAAGATCTTTCGTTTCCTACCTACAAAAGGTTCCCTCGTACCAACTGACCAATTCCTAGACCGGTCACTAAACCAGTTTCTCCTCAAGTAACCATAGAAAGTACTCTCGTCAAAACTCACCTTTCCACTATCTTCCAATTTCCGAACAATATAATGTCATCCAAGTTCTGTTTTTACCCTTATTTAACCTCTACCGTCTATGTCCTTTTGAAATTTCTTCGAAACATTATTATACCCGAAGGGTCCACCGTGACGGTTACGTCCTCTGGGTTCTCTACGCCCAAACTAGGGACCCAACCCTTCTACGGGACCTCCTCCTTTACCGTTGGACGAGGTTATAAGAACGGACCTTTTAAGGTACCCGTTTCCTCGAACCTCTGCTGTCAGGTACCCCGACGATATCCTCGTCAATGTACTCTCTGTTGACCTTCCACTCCAGTTCCTCTCCATAAAAAGGTACTAAAAATCTACCATTTTCAATATCGTCAAAAACAAACATGTGACCACCCTCACAGTGCCACCGTTCATCTTTTAACTACTACCTTCTTTCTCTCTTCCTCCTTAACGGTTTGACTACTCTGACACATCCGCTGTCCGCTACCCAGATCACGTGTTCTCCCTAACGGACATCTGTCCTCGTCCCGTTAGATAGACTCCATCACCCACCCTTCCGTCTGATACACCCACGTCTACTACCATCTCCTTATTAACACCTCACCCGTGGAGACCTTTAAGAAAAGACTAATTAAAAAAGTCACTTTGTCCTTCGTGTAAGAAGTCGACTCTCACTCCTACCCCCTCCGGGATCCCTCACCTCCAAACTCTCTCTTCTCTTCCACCCTACATCAAAAGAATCCTCCGACCTTCGCACTTACTCCACATCTTTATTTCCTCCTATTGACCAGGTGTGGTTCCCCAACGACGACGGATTGGACAGAATACCTTCTGGACAAAAGACAATCTGTTAAATTTTGTTTCGTTCAATCGGAACTAAATATATTAAGGAGTTAAGTGTCCTTCATGTACCCCTGTCCGTAGCATACCCACCTTTATACCGACAAAAGTACAGACCTAAAACGGTCTACTCATATTATGTCACTCTTTCCTCCCTCTCTCTTCATCTGTATTCGTTCCCTCCCGAGACTACTACTCAATACCTTAAATTCTTTCCGTTCGTACTTTCACTCTGTGTACCTCTCCCCGACCTAAGTATTGAATCTTGAACCACTTCGGTCCTTCACAACCTCCAGTCACACTACCAGGCTCTCACACTACTAATAGGACCGAGTCTGTTCCAGATCTGAGGTTTCGTACGTCACCCTTTCTTACCGGTCCGATCCTTTCTACATTAGAAACCTCCTCTCCCCCTACCTTCTTGGTTCTACGTTCCATGTCACAACCATCCCCACATATGTGACTATGACCTTAGAGGTTTTTAATACGGTTCAACACGACCTCTCTTGTCATTCACTTTCGATTTTTAGAGTACCTGAGTCATTCTCATTATCTTACTAAGTGATTTTTTTTTACTATACTTATGTATAGGTTCTTATAAGTCACTTTAAAACAGACCTCCTCACTTTTTTTAAACTTTCTTAAATTCACTTCACTTCACTTTCAACGAGTCAACACAGGTCGAGAAACACTGGGGTACCTGATACATCAGGTACCTTAAGAGATCCGGTCTTATGATCTCACCCATCGGAGAGGAAAGAGGTCCCCTAGAAGGGTAGGACTCTAGTTTGGGTTCAGAGGACGTGACGTCCTCTTAAAAAATGGTCGACTCGGTGGTCCCTTCGGGTTCTTATGACCTCACTATCGGATATGGAAGAGTTCACCTAGAAGGACTGGGTCCTTAGATTTATGGGAAGTTATTTCACTTTCACTTCATCAAGTCAGTACAGGTTGAGAGACTCTAAGGTACCTGACATCAGATGGTCCGAGGAGACAGGTACCTTAAAAGGTCCGTTCTCATGACCTCACCCAACGGTAAAGGAAGAGGTCCCCTAGAAGGACTGGGTCCCTAACTTGGGCCCACAGGGCGTAACGTCCGTCTACGAAATGGTAGATTCGGTGATCCTATTCACTTTCTAATTTATTTGATACCGACGTATAGGTATGTTACCTTACGATACGTGGGAAATTTTTACTCCACTTATTTGTATATGACTGTTCCCTTATACATTTGTTGTACTTTGCTTCTCTATTACAAGTGTATAATTATACTTTTCTTTTTACGTTTTTTCGTTTTAATTTTTTTGAAATTTTCAATTTTTCCACACTATATGGGACTCTATACGTATGCCGTATACGAATTCCTTTCTTAATGGGTTGTCTACAAGGGTCCTCAACTTTGACCGTTCCGACAATACCTTCCTTCCTCCTTGAAAGTGAAGAAATCCATTCCTCTTTAAAAGTAAAGAAAAGGTTCTGTATATTAAAAGAAATTTACAAAAGAACGCGTTTGATGAACATGATCTTTTATTTATTTAGTGTCCGCACATCATATGTGTCCCATATGTCGGTTATTTTATTATTAAAACATACTACGTATTAGATCCCTTTATGACTTAGTGATACAATATATAAACTTTGATTATGTTATAACATTCGGTTGATATGAAGTTTATTTTTGGATTACAAAAGAATATTTTGTATTACATCTATTTATTTTCACTTGTTTTGGAACTTCATCTCCACCTAAATGAGAGTTTAGTCGTAAGTACTGTGTTGATGAACCTAGTCTTGTATGTTTTAACGGTCAGAGGTATTAGGGGAGACACGAGGGAGAAGGAATGACGAGGAGGAGAGACAAGGTTTCAATCTGTGATAGTACTGAAATGCCGGTAGTGTAGACACACAAAGAAATGTGAAATGATGGATGTGTACGTGAAAGTACGTAACCTCACAACAGGACGGACAAACATTTGAAGTATGTTTATTTTATTAGGTTATACTTAAGACAACACGACTTAAAAAAAGAAGTTACATTTTAAGTAGACATAACGTCCTATACCTTTAAAAAAATTAAGCGGAAAAACACGCACACACTCTTGTAAATTCAAGATAAGAGAGTCGTTTAAAGTTAACATATTATGTCATAATAGTTGATGTCATTGATATGTAATCTAAGAGTCTGACAATAACTTGGTCGGAACTCAGGCGAGTGGACTACTCGTCGTTTCGGTTAGGTGACGTGACCCAACACCACTTCCTTTCATGTCACAGTAGTGTCCCGTTTCGCTCCTCTTACCCTTCGAGTACAACATTTCTGGACTTAAGGGAGTTCCAAAAGCCCCTCGCCAAAAATTTCCGTTTTACTCCCTTTCTCCGTGTCCTACAGACTAGTCGAACACCTGTAAGAAGACAAACCAACCACCACTCCAATGACCTACATAAACCCCTTAGCTGTAGTAGTTGGAGACCGAAGTTGACCAGACTCCAGAGACACGAACACCAGTCGTACGTCAATTGAGGACGTTGTACCACTCCCAAAATCATATAGACGTTTTGTTGAGTTCTTATCTCGAGTCCTATAATAGATATCGGGAAGTCCTCCTTGATCTTAAGAAACTGAAACAAAATACTGATTTGATAATAATAAAAAAGAACGAACTGACGAAAGGAAACAAAGATATAGAAAAGTGAAGAGACCAATTTAAACGAGAAACTTTGGACCCCTTCCGGATCCTCCGATCAAAAAGATGTTTATTCTCCACCCCCTATACCCTTCTCCATCCCCATCCAGATAGGGACCTTCCGAACGTCCCAGGACGAATCTCAGTTCTAGAATAAGTAGAACATTGGATTTCTATCGACAAAAATATATCACAAGATATATATGTATATTTTGAGTAAACAGGTAAATGATAATTACCTGTATACCAAATATAGATTGACACCTAACTTTGTTTACAATGACAAGACTTGTAAGAACATGTGTCAAGAACCATGGAACACGTACGTAAAGACGACGTATGTAAAGATCATCATCTTAACGACTCATTATCCTAAAGACATCAAATTCAACTACTATTTGACAAAATGAGGTTCATCAGCTCAGAGACATCGAAGTATCCGAAAGGTTGTGAACCATAACAGTAATCTAAAAAAGGGGGATCATAGATTATTACCCTCGTATTCCTATAGTGAAACACTAAAATTAAACATAACTATAAGAATAGTCACCCCAACATATGATCGATAAACTTGTTCGAGACTGTTTAACGAACAAGTTAGAGTTCTCACAAAAAAGGAAGACTTATCAAACTCAAAGAGAAAACCAAAAGTCTTGTAAAAATTTTCTACATTTAAGTTCTATACTCAGGAGAAAACTGAGATACACAACGTTTATGTCCCCAGATACCAAACGGTAAAACGAGACAATCACCACTGTAAACTGTCTCTTGAAACTATGTCAGTCTAACTAGTCATAAAAGACACCAAGTCCTAAAAACACAGGAGAAATTTCTCAGAAAGGGTTTCAATTCTCACATTTCTACAAGAGAATAATGAAAAATCTTTAAATAACAGAAACAGAAAGTGCGAATTGATGTATTGGTTGACATTAACCAAAAACACAGACCACACTCCATTCTCAGATCAATGTAAAATCCAGGTATCGGTGAATATACCGATAGATTAACAAAGTCTTGGTAAAAGACCCTTTTGCACAAGAAAGAGGTGATAACACTTCCCGAAACAACAAATCAGCGCTTCAGTACAGACTGAGAAACACTAGGGTGACTGACATCGGACGGTCCTAGGAGACAGGTACTTTAAAGGGTCCGTTCGTATGACCTCACCTAACGGTAAAGGAAGAGATCTTCTAGAAGGGTTGGGTCCCTAACTTGAACGCAGAAGACGTAACCGTTCGCTTAAGAAATGGTGACTCGGTGGTCCCTTCTGAACACTTCACGATCTAGACGTATTTAGTGCACCGGTAAACACTTCTTAAAGAAAAGTCCCAAAGATAAGAAAACTCGATAACAAGAATAAGAATAAGGTTATGGAATGACAAAATTGATTACATAGATTATAAGTTACCTCGTTTAGGAGGGTAGGTAAAGAAGTAGAAATTTTTACAGAACCGATTTAAACCCGAAGGGACCAGCGAGTCCATCATTTCTTAGACGGACGTTAAATCCTCTGAACCCAAGATAGGACCCGAGCCCTTCTATGGGACCTCTTCCTTTACCGATGGGTACGGTCATGAGACGGACATTTTAAGGTACCTGTCTCCTCGGACCACCCGATATCAGGAACCCCAACGTTTCTCGAATCGGGAAGTGGAAAAATGTAAAGACACATTCAAAATGATGACCAAACATTATAAGGTGTATGTGTCATAATTTTAAAAATATCCTAATATAATTTAGATATATAGTTTAACCTCGCTAAGTTATAGAAAGACTGTAAACTCGGAAACTAAGTATAGGTACCATTTAAAAGAGTAATCAACTCTGGAAAGAAAGTCATTGTAAAATATTAAAAGACCCGACTCTCAAAGGTACACAAAATAATCCAAATACTATAAGTATGTGCATAGTAGACGTCAACCATGGTACCGTATGGTGGGTCGAAGAGGGAGACCCTGGTCTCGTGAACAAGGAACCGACGACCCCCACAATCTCCAACTGTCGTGAATCGACTCAAAGGGACTTTGGACGAGAGGGTTCTGTAAATAATTAAAAATACAAGAAAAGGTTCTTAGTCAATAACCGATACGAATAGAAATAAAAGAGAAAAATAATATAATAAATTATAACGAGAAAGGTCACAAATTTTCAATAGATAGATATAAAAATGGGAAAAGGAAAAGTTCAAAGACATTCAGAGACTTTTCGTACTGTATTGACTCTAAAAACGTTTTTAAATCCAAATTTAGATGTCGATTTAGATTAAATAAAGATCGAGAGTATAAATATGAACAAAATAAAACCATACTCAAAAAAAAAAAAAAAAAGTTTAGTCCGAATATATATACCGGTTTGACATGTGAAATTTTAAACTCAAACCACGTAAAACTGTTCACTTATAATTAATATGATGGTATATTAACACCACATAATTAGAATGGTGTTAATTCTATATCGTGTAAAGGTAGTATGGATCTTCTACGGAGAACGGGGTGACGGTATGCAGGGAAGAAGTCAGAGGGTCTTACACTATTGATTAATAGACTAAAGACAGGGATTCTGAAACGCAAAACGTAAAAAAACTGACAGTATATGTACCTTAGAAGGGACCACCGAGTCTCCAATTTCGCAGACGGAGGTTACGCCCTCTGACCCCAAGCTAGGGACCCAACCCTTCTAGGGGACCTCCTCCTTTACCATTGGGTGAGGTCATAAGAACGGACCTCTTAGGGTACCTGCCTCTTCGGACCATCCGATGTCAGGTACCCCAGCGTCTCTCAGCCTGTGCTGACTCGTTGAAGTGAATGAATGAATGAATATGAACCGTAGTGTGTCGTGCACCGAAAAACAGAGACCGAAGGAAATGAATGGAACGAAAGTTCTAAGCAGTCACAACAACGTACAGAGTGGTCAATCAAGAAAGAACTCCCTATCATAACATGGTATACCTGTGTAATGTTCCAAAAATAGGAAAAAGACTAAGTACCCGTAAACTCATGAAAAGTCAAGACCCGGTCATACTTACTTTGACAATATTTGTAATCGTCTGTCCAGTAAAAACAACTAGATATATCAAATTCATTTGTCTACTTAGACATATTCGTCTTAAGCACACAGTATGTTATTCCTTTTCAAATTAAATAATTCTTTTAAGGTTTTAAGGTTTAATAATTGTTTTAATTTTTTGTACCGTAAAATAAAGGTGGTGGTCAAATACTCGTAAAACCAACGAAACGTAAGAACCAAAGAGAGCCATAACAGCCAAAACCTTTTCTTAAGTGGGTAGTTCATCCACATTCCACCACAGAATAACACCAAAATAAAGGTAAAGAGATCACTGATTCTCGGGGCAGGTCGATTAAGGAACCTTCTCCCTAGCCGTGGGTCGGTCACGATGGTGAGAAGCAACGAAGTGGTGGGAGACAGGGTACCGTGTCCCGGGGGAGGGTCCTACTAGTTTATCCTGGAGTATGCAGATCGTATACTCTCTACGAGGGATTCGACCCTATTATCCTCGTCCCTGTAATGTGTCTGTAATAAAATAAATAGAAGGTTATTGTGTCCATAAAGATAAAATGTCTACTCCTTCAACACCCAGCAGTTGAAATACATTAAAAAGATTTGGATATTTCGACCATTCGTCTTAAATTCAAACCCAAAAACACCAAGGTTTCACTTTCTCCTCTCATTTTTGCAACCGAATTTCGAGTTGTAAGTCTTTTGCTTCTAGTACCGTAGACCAGGGTAGTGAAGTACCCTTTATCTACCCCTTTGTCACCTTTGTCACAGTCTGAAATAAAACCCCCCGAGGTCTTAGTGACGTCTACCACTAACGTCGGTACTTTAATTTTCTGCGAATGAGGAACCTTCTTTTCAATACTGGTTGGATCTGTCGTATAAGTTTTCGTCTCTGTAATGAAACGGTTGTTTCCAGGCAGATCAGTTCCGATACCAAAAAGGTCATCAGTACATACCTACACTCTCAACCTGACACTTCTTTCGACTCGCGGTTACTTAACTACGAAAACTTGACACCACAACCTCTTCTGAGAACTCTCAGGGAACCTGACGTTCCTCTAGGTTGGTTAGGTAAGATTTCCTCTAGCCAGGACCCACAAGAAACCTTCCTTACTACGATTTCGACTTTGAGGTCATGAAACCGGTGGAGTACGCTTCTCAACTGAGTAACCTTTTCTGAGACTACGACCCTCCCTAACCCCCGTCCTCCTCTTCCCCTGCTGTCTCCTACTCTACAGACCTACCGTACTGCCTGAACTACCTGCACTCAAACTCACTTGAGGTCCTCTACCACTAACTGTCCCTCCGGACCGCACGACGCTAAGTACCCCAGAGTTTCTCAGCCTGTACTGACTCACTGACTGGACTTGACTTCACTATAGGGAAGTCCCAGGAAAAGAGATCTGAAGTATTGTAGAGAAATTTAGGAATAAAAGGTTTTAAAAGTAGTTTAAGTTCCAAAACAACCTAGTAAAAAAAGAGGGGTTTGAGACATCCAGTGAGTAACAAAGGTGTGATATCACAACTTACTTATTTAGGTTTAAACGAGGAACCATTGTTAATGACAGTGGTAATACAGTTCGAGAAGACCAACTTGGATAACTGAGACTCATTTACCTTGGACCCTGACAACCGTCTCCACCCGTATCGGACAATACTACGTCGAATTACGTGGGACGCCCAAGTACCTACCTATTCGATGTGGATTCATCCGGTCGATGTGAAGTACCCGACAGAAAGGATTTTCTCTACGACTTGTATGACATAAAGCCAATACATGTAAGACATTATTAAATTGTGAATCGGGAGTGTATGACGACAAGTTAGTAGTTATAAGATCTGTTTGTATTAAGTTAAATCTCCCAACAACGCTGGATACCAGTTCAGTATGGTGACATTTAATTATCACCACCAACCACGTACCAAAATAAGTGACGGGTAATGTTAAATGAGTACTCAAAATAATTCCTATACTCCTAAAAAATTACAAAGGAAAGATGAATTATAGTGTCAATCGAAATAATGAAAATCGTTCTCAATTTATCAGTATTATATACCATAGACAACTCGAGTAAACGACAAGAAACTATTAAACAGGTATTATCCAGTGAAAATTACTTTGAATAAATTAGTATTTCTCTTATGGAACTCCCCTTTTTTCATTCTCGATCAAATATTGTATACGTATAAAACCGTGTATGATAACCGTTGTCTACTCCAACGTAAATAACTTAAATTTTGACTTCCCGTACGACATGGTTACGATTTGAACCATCTAGTCTCTTGAAACTTGTATTAAGAGTAATGAACAAGTCGAAAATTCTATGTCTTTCATTCCGACCTGATATTTACTTTCCCTGATTGTAATTTTTAAAACTTACTCGTCAAGAGGAAAAGGAAGAACTCCGGAGACTGGATTGAACGAAATCGTAGTTAAATGGACCTTCTACCTTCACCCATCCACCCGTCTCTAATATTGAATAATCCTTCCTTGTGACTCCTCTCTGGTTCTCTTACAACTCGGAGGTAATACGGTAGTATTCTAGTAGGTCGTTCTAACATCAAGATCGGAAGATGGAACTCTCTCTTGAAAGGGTAAAAGGAGCTAGAGGAGAAGTCGTAACGGTGTTGGTTCATACCTGCTAAGTCAGAGAGCTCTAGAGGACACCACATCTCTTCTACATTGTGAACGGTAATCCTAACTGACCTCAGACCTTCTCCTATAATCACTTCTTCCTTTATTTTTGGAAGGAGACAAAAAATTAGGGGTTTCTAAACATTCTTCCTTTCACAATTGAATGATTTATTGTAAATAAGAAAACCCAGATACAGGGAGATACATACTCGAAGGGTCCACCAAGATCTCTATTTCTTAGACGGACGGTTACGTCCTCTGTGTTCTCAACCCCCAAGGTAGAGACCCAGACCTTCTAGGGAACCTCCTCTTTTACCTTTGAGTGAGGTCATAAGAAAGGACCTCTTAAGGTACCTGTCTCCTCGGACCACCCGATGTCAGGCACTCCAAAGCTTCTCAGTCTGTACTGACTCACTGACTCGTACGTGTTGAAGATACATATACTTATATAGTCAAACAAAGTAGGAGTGTTACTGTGACACTTCATCACTTCAGTTAATGATAAAATAAGGGTAAAATAACATCTCCTTTGACCATGTGTCTCGGTCAGTTATTGAGTAGTGTCTAGTTCGTAGATTACTTGCAGTGTCACCGTGACCCAACAGATGGGGTAGTCGAGGATTCCTCAGTCCAATGACTCCTATTGTGACTTCCGTTTCTCCCGACCGTCGTCAAAAAGAGGAACGAGGGATAGGTCCCTGTCCTTTAATGGAGACTCGAAGCATAACGTGGTTTGAACCCGGATGAACTTCGATGTATCGGACTAACAGTCTTCTCCCTCTAGAAAGTCATACTACCAAGACTTGACGGAGGTCCCTGGACGTCACTTTTTGATTGGGCTCTCGGTCGGTCTCCGGGTGGTTCACTAAGAAGTCCACCATACTCCGACCCTGGTGGACCTGGTACCTGACTTTCCTCCGAAATCCGGAGAACGTCTTTTGACACCGGTTACCCTCGCCACAACTCTGTCCCAATTAATAGGTCCTATCTCACGACCCGTAACAATCTCGACCCCCTCTGACTTAGTCTCAGGACGACTGTGTCTCACTTCGATACGTCGTATCGTCGTCCCGTTTGTCGTGGGTCCTCGGTCCCCACAACGGTACCTCTGGACCCCTTCGTCTCTTGTAACATGACTTCTGAGACTAATAAAAAGGTCCTCCTGAGTTTTCGAAATAAGGGTGGGGGTTGTGGGTGGTGGTACGAGGTGTACAGTAGTGTCTTCCTTCACGTCCCTCGACCCGATCGAGGGACCCTGATTTACTATAAAAAACTTTATGACGTATAAAATTTCCCCTTCGGTTGTGATAATCTACTCTAATTTAAAATTGACTTAAATCAATTAAACAACAGACCAATGCCTCACCCCTCCCTTGGTTTTGTCTCCTGGACTAAGTCATCTCTTGGGATTTCTCGAAAGTAAAAGAGAAGTATAGACTCAATATGTCCCTCAATTCAAAGTATTTGGACGATGTTTTAAGTCGATTATTTTTTTCCTTTCTCTTTTTTTATGTAACAGTTGACACGTCCGCTACCTTCGTCGTGTGTATTTTCTTAGTCTTTTTAATTTCCCTCTTTAACCTTAATGTCTTTCTCCTGTTGCCCCATTATTATTGAAAGGACTCTCATCGGCCAAGATCATTTTGGAGGAAACTGTTTCTTTTTAAACGTTCAGTAAATTAAAGTTACGATGGAATGACACTGTCTTTCCATGTACCGACATCTTTTGTTTTTGTTTATAGATTTGTGACACTCATCCTACCCTTTCTTACGTTTAATATCCCTTTCTTGGTGTTAAAGTCATAGAGTTATCCAACAAGATCCCGGTGGGTGTGGAAATAAATAGTCTGACGTACCAAAAAGGAGGGACAACGTGAAGAACCTGACCAGGTCTCCCACCGTCCACCTCCCTCTTCGTAGAGAAACGTGGGAAGAGGTACGAGAGGGAGGAGAGTGAAGTGAGACGGACAGACGTGGGTGACGGAGTGAAACAGGTCCGGGAGTAAACGAGAGTGAACCCGGTAACACTTCCAAAGGGATGTTGGAAAGGGAAGAGTTAAATCGTACATTTTGAAAAGGTCTCAGTGGAATGTCTTCGACTAAAAGTACCGTAGAGTTTTAGATATTTTTAGGGACGTTTCTCGAGAGTAAACCCTTCGGACCACACGACATCAGGTTCCAACGTTTCTCGACCTGTGTCGATTCGTTGACTTGACTTGACTCTACTAGTTTATTTATCCACCCCTTTCTTTTTTTTTCTCCTTATATTGGTACACTAGTCCACTCCACCTTCGTTCTCCTTGGATCTCCTTGGTACAATAATAATCTCTCTTCCAGAAGACTCCAAAGACCTTCCCTGGGTTTGTTCTTTAGATCGAGTAAACCTTCCGGTGTCTTTGTGTGTTCCCGATCACTTTACCTCCCATAGGATGAGTAAGAAGTGAAAAACATTCTGTTTACCCTTATAACACAACACTCATCTTTCGACATTTGAGTGAGTATGGTGGGTGTGGAGACAATGTGAACTGGTGGTAAAACCCCCCGGCAAAGTCTCTAGTTGACTGATAGATATAGGTAGACAACAAATAGTACAGACAAAAAGTCCATTAAATAAACGGTCAGACACCGTTAAATAAATACAAACACCCTGGGTGAACCAACTTAATTATACATACATCTGAGGTTTATGAAGATCAAAGGTACCAAACCTCGTTGTCAGTCTATTTAGTAAATTACTTCTCTACTCCTAACTTATCAGTCCCAGAAAGTGTTTTCCTGAGGGTCTCGGATAGAGGAAAATAAACGTGTAAAAGAGAGAAAATAGAAAGTCGACTGGTCTGTAAATCAAAACACCGGTGTCAATAATAGAGAGTTTGTATTCGATAAAAAGGATAAACGAGAAATACAGTCAATGGTTTCCGACATAACAATCTTAGTTAAACAAACAAATCTGTAGTCTCTCTGAATCTGAAAATCTCGACTTTTCATACAATCATTAGTGGACCAAGTTTCTAAATAACTTGAAAATTAACAAAAGGAAGAAAATGACAAACAGTGTTGGTTTCTGACAAGGTAAAGACATTATTGACCGGTCAAACCGTGTTCACTTGATGTACCTTTTTTGAAGTTCAACAGTTAATATAAGTGTACATCATTTGTCGTTCGTCTTTTTCTCGAGAAACTTTCACTTTAGAATTAAGTCATCTGTGAAATAGTTGTACAAGTAGATTTCAACCACTACTTAATTCATGTCTGACTATTACCCCCTCCACTAACTTAAGAACCAAACATGAATTAATATCTCCCTTGTAATTAGAGGTAGTTTTTTTCATAAATTCGGAGTATTTTTACGTCTCTTTCTTTGAGATAGGGTTACCGGGTACTGATGATGGAATCTATACCTACGGATGTAAGAACTAAGTCCGTCCAAGAATGAGAAATATTTTACATTCGTTATATTAGCTTTCTAATCTTAACATACTGTCTCTGTGTTTATTAAAAAGTCGTAAATATACACGTCTCTCTTCATATTAGTATAAGGTAAGTAAGAAAGTTTCATACGAGGATTCCTATAACTTAAATGAGAGAACCATCCCCTTTCTGAACAACTTTCTATGACAAAATATTTATAAATATCGTTGTCAAGTTAAGATGTCAACTCCAAAGTTTCCCTACCGTACTGAAAGATCCAGTAGGTTTATTTACATGTCTTCTTCGACAAAAAAAGATCTTTATATCTAGGACTTTGTTTCCTGAAAATATACTGAGATCTAAAAATACAAACTTGTTCTACTGTCTTTAGCACAGAATGTCCACATAATAGGATGTCAACCTCTTTTGTGATTAAACGACGTGTCACTCTATATAAAACCACTTTATAGATTTTATCTCTGGAGGTCCAAAATCAGGGTCAATAAGATTGAATCATACAAACCTTACCCCGGTCATCATAGTTTAATTTTTTTTTTTTTTCCTAAGAGTCCACTAAGACTACCTGTCTTGACATTTCATGACTTAATCACATTGGAGAGTGGGTCATAGAGGTGAGTAGTTTTATAGACATATCCCTTTTTACGTAGTAGAGATCCTAATGGTTGAAATAATAACTTACTGATATTACGAGTTTTTTAGTACCAATGTAGTTTACGTTAAAATTAGAAGAAATGGGATGATACGAGTATTGGTTTAAACCAAGATCAAGACGAAAGATATATCATTCCATTTTGTTTAGGTATTGTTTAGGTATACAAGAAGGAGTACCGTTAAAAACCGTCAAAAAGGATGTAAAAAAAGACTTCCAATGGATCGGTATTAAGTCAGTTTACAAGGGAATTTTACACTAAATGTCTAGAAAATGTAGGTACAGTATAAGATTAAACGGTTTCAAGAAAAAAATTATATATCTTAAGTTTTAGATTTAAGTAACAGGTAAGTTCAAATCTTTACACCGATAGCCTGTAAAGAGTCGCGTTGAACTCTAACATAACCGGAAAAATTTTTTCTTGGATAATTGTGTCTAGTATGTTTTTAAATTAGTCGATGGAAGGGATTTAGAAAGTATACATACACGTATACACACACATATATGTATGCTTTCTAAATCCTTTCCATCGACTAATTTAAAAACATACTAGACACATTATCCAAGAAAAATATACATATATCTCAATTTGTTAACCGTGTGTCCTCCATTGAGATTCTATCCTTAGTATTAAAGTATATACCTGTACCCTGACCGTCCACTTTTTATTCACTCTCTTAATCTGGTGGACATTTATTAACCCTCGTCGTCATAGATATCGTTCGACCTCTCTCGTAAAAGGTGGATTCCCGAAATTGTAAAATTTTTTGATTTTTTTCTTTTTTTTCCAGAAAGGTTTTTAACCTTTGTTTAAGATGGTTTAGTCTTAGAATAGTCACCCGGTTTACATCATTTTTTATTGTAGTAAAAGTCGAGGACAAAGACCCAGTTTTTCGACTCTCAGAACCTTGTACAAAGGTATCCAAGAATCCAAAAACGACTATAAAAATTTCTCTACATCCTTATTCTCTCACGGGAAATTAGTATACACGAAACTCTAGAGGTCAAAAACTTCTGTTCGATTATTCAAATCAAACGGTATGTATTCCTCTTACACAATGTGTTCGTGTAGTGAGACTGTGAGTGAAAGAGAAGTTAATACGTTTAGAACGATATATCTTGTTTATTATTCTTTCTGTCTTTCCCATTCTTTCTTTCCTAAAGAGGACACACTAAAGAGATCATCAGTAGTTTGATCTCACATTAGCTTACATACAAAGGTACAAAGGTCGTGAACATATGGATGTAAGTAAAAATATAAATAAGAAGAGAATAAAGGGTTGAGTATTTGACTTTAAAGAGAATCCGTTCATTGAAAATTTGTTAATAAGATATCAGAAAGGTATTACTTAGGGTACCACAACATAGTGTCCGACAATTACAAAAGACGAACACACACACGGTTCAACGCATTCGACACAGACTGAGACGTTGAGTGGTCCGAGGACAGGTACCCTAAGAGGTCCGTTCTTATGATCTCACCCAATGACACGGGAGGAGGTCCTTACGACAGACGAATGACTTAAGATTTAACTAGGTACTTAAGATACTATTAACAGAAATATGGGAATGGAAATGTAATCTCATGTCCATAACGTCGAGATCTTAAAACGAAGTTGGAATATAAACGTTACTAAACTAGAAAGGAAATGTCAAACATGTTCGGGAAGAACCCTACCTAATGTCTCGTAACTTTATGAAGAATGTCTGACAAACCAATACGAAAGGGTTCACTTGGGTATAAGAATAACCTATTGTAAAAAAAGAGTGAATTGACCCACAATAAAAGTCATAACTTAAATCAGAGTTTTTGTAAAGACTCGTTTAACAATAATTCCGGAAGTGGTAATAATTGAAAATTTGAGAAGACTAGAATTGAAAATGGAAATCCCACATTGTCATTAAAAGGTCGAATAATTTGATACTCCGGGAAATAATCTTTTCGTTCAGAACAATTCAACTACAATATCGTTGATATCGAAGAATTCGACAAGAAAGAAAATGTTTGGGTAACAGAGACCGGTTTCGACGAAGACTTCCTAAGAATACACATAAAGACTGAATAATTAATATTAACATATAAGGACAGATTTTAAAGGAGCTGACGAGGATAAACTATACCCGCAAGATAGTTACTTCATACGTGACAATATATATACCGTTGATATCATTGAGGTTCAGACAGTGTCTCTTTAGACTTTGTCGGAATTAAGTCCTCTTTAATCCGGTCCCACAACCGTTAGCCTCCTCTGTGTTTCGAATATAATTGTCTTGACAACTACGTGAAAGAATAGAGTCAACACCGTCATTAGTGGTGTTCCGTCGGAAACTAAAGTCCGTTTCGGGATTAAGTTTGGAAAGAGAAGAAATCGACACCCCTAGATGGCCTCAAATATATAAATAAGACCATGGGCGACTTTTCCTAAACTCTGATGTGTCTCGAACTGTTTCAGACCAAAGTTTCGGAATTTTTTTGTTCCACTTTCCTTGGACTACTAAAACACATACTCTTGGGTCTCCCACCGAGGTACGACCGGAAAAAACAAGGTCATTAGTCACATTATTACCCTCGTACTGTTCATCGAAAGTTTTGAAGTGAAGGACTGGGGAGAAACGTGTGAATTCTTTCCCGTGTCAACGGAGTTAATGAACAAAAACAACGTCAGTTCTTTCTATTACCATTGTTAAATTTAGAAAATCCCTCGTAAAAGGTAGGACCTTACAATCTAATACCTCACTCACTTTTGGTTTCTCTCCGCACTTCATATATCAACAAAGTCAAGTCAAGTCAAGTCAGCGAGTAACACAGGCTGAGACGCTGGCGTACCTGACGTCGTGCGGTCCGGAAGGACAGGTAGTGGTTGGGGACCTCAAATGAGTCTGAGTACGGGTAACTCAACCACTACGGTAGGTTGGTAGAGTAGAAGACAACAGGGGAAGAGGAGGGCGGAAGTTAGAAAGGGTCGCAGTCCCAGAAAGGTTTACTCAACAGAAATGTTTTATCAACAGACGTTCTGTGAATATTAATTAAAACCCTTTTTGACCTTTTTTACCGTTAAAAATTTACGGTCAATTAGATATACTTGTAGACACTAATTATAGAGAACTCCTTTCAACATTTCTAAAGATTACATTTACTCAAAGTTCCTACCCTTAAATAGATAGTTGAAATCGTATTCGACAAACTGAATCGACCGAATGAAACCAACTTTCACAATCAACGAGTCACTACAAACTGAGACACACTGGGGTACCTGACATCGGGTAGTCCGAGGAGACAGGTACCCTAATAGGTCCGTTCTTATGACCTCATCCATCGGCAAGGGAAGAGGTCCCCTAGAAGGACTGGGTCCCAAACTTGGGTCCAGAGGACGTAATCGTCCGTCTAAGAATTGGTTTCTCGGTGTACCCTTCGGGATTGAACCAATTCACATAGTATTCCCTGACCAGACTAAACCTCCGTCATCACTCTACCCCTCTTCCGTTACCGTTTGAGTGAGGTCATGAGAACGGACCTTTTAGGGTACCTACCTCCTCGGACCATCCGACGTCGGGTACCCCAGCACTTTTGTCCTGACTCGCTGAAGTGAAAGTGAAAAGTGAAAGTACGTAATCTCTTCCTTTACCGTTGGGGGAGGTCACAAGAACGGACCTCTTAGGGTCCCTGCCGCCTCGGACCACCCGACGGCAGAAACCCCAGCGTGTCTCAGCCTGTGCTGACCTCGCTGAATCGTCGTCGTCGTCGTCGTCACTCTACCCCTCTACTGGTCAACGTTAGATCAGGGTTGAAATAGTGACAGGTCGACACACTAGAACCCGTTTAGTTAGTTTAGAAGCGTAGAGTCTCAAACAACAAACCAGAGACTCAATACTGACTGAGGTACCTGACATCGGGCGGTCCATAGAGATAGGTACCCTAAAGGGTCCGTTTTTATGACCTCACCCAACGGAAAAGGAAGAGGTCCCATAGAAGGGGTGGGTTCCTACCTTGGACGCAGAAGACGTAATCGTCCGTCTAAGAAATAGTTACTCGGTGGACCCTTCGGGTAGAGTGTTAAATCTTAATAGGTCATTACTCACCTCTCAATCTAATATCGACTAAAGCAAAGGAAAGGGTCGAGAAACTAAAATGTCTGAACCCTCTTCTACCAACTTCGGAACCCACTGATATGAGTCGTGAAGACACTAACGAACCTTTTAGAACTCCCCCCGAGGTACCGGGGACAAAAACCATCAAGAGAAATCTTTTACACCATGCATCGTGGAATAAAAGTCAAGATCCTGAATCGAGGTTAAGTTCCTGTTTTCCCTTTCAAGATCAGTAGTTAAACGATGTTCAGAACATAAATTCTTTAGACCGATGTAAATCTCCCTTAAAGAGGTCATAAAAATGTCAGACATATCTCTCTCTAAGTCTAACGTCAAAATCGATAGTTTCCTCTCCTCTAAATCTTGAGTTACCACTTTAAGAAACTCGGCTATTTGAATCGGTTTTCGAACTTTCGAGAAATTTTTCAATCCGAATCAACAAGTAGGGAACGTTTGACTGTAAAATACAACGAAGTTGTCTGATAAAAGATCATCTTAGGTCCCTAATTGACCCATTTTTTTTTCAAAAACCAAAGTATTAATAAATGGTTATACCTTGTACGTTGAAAGACGAATATTTGAAATTCAAATAGTGGAATCTTGATAAAAGGTGGAAACTAGAGACACCATAAAGTTTTAAAGGGTGTCGTATACGGTACTTCTTTCTTTCTTATTTACCGGCCAAACAATCTCCTAAATAAAAATATTTATAATACGATATTTAAATATATTAATTCCTTACGAATCTTCTTTCGTACGACGACGACGACGATTCAGTGAAGTCAACACAGCCTGAGACACACTGGGGTATCTGTCGTCGGGTGGTCCGAGGGGACGGGGACCCTAAGAGGTCCGTTCTTGTGACCTCACCCAACGGTAAAGGAAGAGGTTACGTACTTTCACTTATGAGGAAAAATTTTAGTGAGGGGGAAGGGGGTTATGAGTATAGGGAAAGGGAGAAAATAAAGAAAAGAACCTTTAATCAGATCGTATGATATAGTAAACGAATAAATAGAACGATGGGAGAAAGGGGTAATCTTGCACAAAGTACTCCGGTTCCTTATCCGAAACAGGTAACACATTGGGATGTGGAATCTTTCATAATTATTTATAGTTACTTACTTTTGTGACTTACTTATTTATTCATTGTGTATAAATTATTGAGTGTACAGACTTATAGATCTTTTGTATATGAATAATAATTCAGGTTCTTCGTACGTTATTGTAAAATTGGTATAGTAGTGGCAGACGTAACCTAGTGGAAATTATACCCTATGGAACCATACTCTTTTGTGAAGATTACATCCTTAAAAGACACCAAAGGAATACTAGTATTAGATCCAGAAATTAAAGAGAGACTCAAAGTACCTTCGATTCCGTCCTTACCTTACAGAACAAAAAGTCAAGAATTACCACAGTCACCATTTCTTTCTTTCCTACCTTAATAGGATCTTTTTTCTCCGAAATAGAAACCGAAGAGGTCACCGTCCTGTATCTGGGTCGGGGATATCCCAACCTCTACCTCCATAACTTAGGTAATAAAAAACAGTGAGTCCTTAGACTCGATTCTCTACCTGTCTCTGAGTTTCAAGTACCTCCAAACAAAATCAACTTTCGTGTCCCACGGGTACTATTTCGGGCGTACAACTATATTCACTCGACTCTTTCGACTGACGGTTGTCCTCTGGTCCCGTCTTCCCTTTCGATTCTTAAAAAGGGGTTGTCAAATAAATCTACTCCTAGTTACAGAGTCTGGAGTACTGTAGAAGTAAAATTTTACGTACCCCTCTTACTAGTCAATGTAAGTCACTAAAACTAACCCTCCATAAGAATAAAGATTTTATTAACAAACCAGTGCCAGTGAAGACTTAGAACTATCTGTCACTTTTGTGACCCTCTGTAATGTGTATAAAGAAAGGACCTATCACGACCGTAAAGACGAAAATACTTATCAAGAGTTCAGAGCTTTGTACTGTCCGAGGTGAATCTTTCGACCTGATGACTTTATGAGTTAGAACTAAAGATGTGAGTGTTGTATACTAATTGTTTTAGATCGTAACGTTATCGGTCGTTAAGTCTCAACTGACGACCATCAATACAACAACAAACAAATAACTAACAAATACTTCGATTTTTAAACCTTCCTAATGTCTAACTAATGTGTCACTTCTTTACTATCGAATCCTTACACTTTTACAGTAACGTGACCCTAAGAACTCTTAGAGCTATGTTACTCTTTCCTAAATTGAACTATCTTTGAACCGGAGTGAGTCGTTCTCTTATTATACGAAAGCAAAGATAAAACCGACGACATTTTTGTGAAGACTTATTCTTTTAATATGTAGTCCTACGATAATACACTTAGCCTTGTATAAGTCAAATGGATTTATTAGGAACCAGGTTAAGACGGGTAAAACGAACGAATAAGGATCAAACAAAACAACGGAGGTACATAAAAGTCTAAGATCAACCATAAGTAAACACAAACTTTCTGACTCAGTTTTTACAAGAATCAGTAAAGGTAGGGGACATGCCCTCCACTTGCCCACCTCGGTAGTTCCCGAAGTAACACGGAGAAAGGGACAAGGAAGTAGGAGATGATCCGTAGGAGAAGAAAAGTCCTTTTGTTAACATAAATAAAAAGAACTTTGACAAGAGGGGGGGGGGGGGNGGGGGGGGGGGGGGGGGTGGCGAAGAATCTGTAAAATAACAGACTCCGTGTGAATTAACTGAGTCCATTATCTCTTTAGGTGAGTCCCGAACCGAAGATCGGATATTTCGGATAACAGATCACTTGATCTTCCCTCAAAGGAGTGAACAAAATATAGACTAATCAACATCTTAATTCGAATTATTCTTTCTTTAAATTGTCTTCTCTAACTACAAACGTGGGAGAAATTCGTAGAATATTAAATTTATGAGTCCTTTTAACACAAAGACACGAATCGCCGCACCTCACCAGGTAACTTACACTTCCGACCTCAATCCGTCTAGACTCAAAATCAAGAATCGGAAGAGTGATCGAGAGGTTCAAGGAAGTGACAAGATTCGGAGTCATAGAAGTGACCTTTTTATTTGGGGCACCGACGAATTCTCACACCCGAGACCGGAGCCTAATAACAACGACAACTCAACGGGTCAGTCCAGACCGAGAAACGCTGGGATGTCTGACGTAGTGCGATCCGGAGGGACAGTCAGTGGTAGAGGGTTTCAAGTGGGTTCAAGTACACGTAACGTAGTCACTACGGTAAGTCGGTAGAGTAGGAGACTGTGTGAGAAGAGGAAGACGGGAGTTAGAAAGGGTCGTAGTCCCTGAAAAGGTTACTCAACCGATAAACGTGGCCTACTGGTTTTATGACCTCAAAGTCGAAGTCGTAGCCAGGAAGGTTGCTCATAAACCCCAACTAAAGGCAGTTCTGACTGAGTAAACTAGAGGAACGACAGGTTCCCTGAGAGTCCTCAAAAGAGGTCGTGGTATCAAGTTTTCTAACGGACGTAAGTATAGGGTCGAAACAGTGAATCAACTTGTTAGAACCCTTTTAATACATCTAAAAAACACAGAGTCAAAACAGTCGATATTTTACCCTATCATTATCTTGATATCGCATCTCAACACTTTTGGTTCACTGTTCATTCACTCAATTACTGTTATTTCCCGAATTTTGTCGATGGACCATATATCATTCAAGAGTCGTTACTAACAATAGTAATGAGTCTCCAGACTACGTTCCCGATTTGTTCTGTCTCGTGAACTTTTATGACTCCCATAAATCGTTGGTAGTTAAAGAAAATAGAAATAGTTTAATGAAGGTTTAATAATTAGCAAAAGATCACGTCTAAGAACAATTGTAGTAAAGGTATAGTATTCGATAACAGTACACGCAACGTCAGACATGGCACGAACGTTATACATGTCGTCTCATTGCATGAATGATGCTATGAGGTCTCAACCTTCCAACTGGAAACCATCTTCCGTTGTAAAAGAAAATTACCGGTGAGGGACCCAGTTCTTTTAGGGGACCTCTTCGTTTAGCGTTGGATGAAGTCATAAGAACACACCCTTTAGGGTACTTGTCTCCTCGGATCGTCCAATGTCAGATACGCTAACGTTTTCTGCATCGGTGATTTGTTTCATCACTAAGTTGTTGTTGGTGTTGTCTCGCCGGATGTGACATAGTTCGAGATTTTACAGGATTCGAAGACACAGGAGGTCTCTAAAACGAAGTAAACCCCTGAATGAGCTTTAACTTGTCACGACTGAATCGTAAACTACTCGTCTGTTTAAGTCTTTCTTTTGGTTTCTTACCTAATTGACTCTCTGTCCACCCGTTCCCCTTTACAGTCGAGTCCTACCGGATCGAATCCCGGTCAAATCCCTACTGTTTATGTGCGGACACCGGGAAGCGGGTCGGGTGCTGTTAGTAACGACCCGGGTGTATGTCGAAATATTAAGAAAAGCTACATTAAGAGGTGATTAGATGTTACTAGTAAAACCGTAAGGTTCGACAGTCAGTCCAAATCAACCTACATTTTCACACCAGTCTAAACGAATAGTTCTAACCTACTACAGTGGAAATCCTCGTTATTAATCGAGTCAAGAAAGACTTGTACTTTCGTCGAAATAAAAGAAAGTTTAAGGTTTCTAACAGAAAAACTTGAAGTTTAAATAAAAGGAACCCTTTTAAAATTTCCAAAACATGTACATGTTTCTTACTAAATCCGTTAAATTGAGTAATATGGAAATACAAGAAACTACATTTTTTGATTTTGATAGGATAAAAAGACTCTTTATTTTATTTTTTAAGGAGTAAATACGACTACGATCAAAAATTGGCCAATATAATGCAACTAGATATGGAAAAATAAGTCACACCAGAATTATTTATAGTGTATACTACCTCGGGTATCTTAGACCATGTTTAGTAAATCTTTATTCAATAAAACGATGTCACAATTATTAAAATACAAAAACTTTAGATCTAGTCTATCGAGATCTCCGGAGACACTTCATTAAGTAAAGACGAACTATTACGTAAAGTGATAAAAATGGGTTAGAACCACTTTGTTCCCAGTATATGTTGTTGATTTGACATAAATTTAAAATTTTTAAAATAAGAATGGTGAAAAGATCCTATATCAAGATTCAGATTATAGTGACGACACAGTTACCGGGTATCTGTTGAACTTATTTTTCCTGTCTAACAAGAATGGTAGTTGGTTTGTCTCTAGTAAGTATCAGGATCTTAAGGGAGCTGAACCTAACGGAACTACGAACCTACTTAGTGAACGAAAGTAAAAACTGTCACTAAATCCACCACAATTGGTCTCCTACTTGTGTTTATGTTACCCTCCGGGTAAGGTTTACGTCCTCGTCTGTGTTCATCTTCGACTCTATATTCCTTACAGTATCCTCTCTGTATAAAATACGTTCAAAGTTTCCTAATTCGTAGAATAAGGGTCGCGTTCTGGACAGAACAGGAGGGGTTGAGTCCCCGTGAAGATTATCGGGACGTGAACGATTGTCGGTGGTGTCTGTGTGATCATAAATCTTTGAAGTGAAAGTCTTTTTGGATTAAACTAATAAGAAGTCCAGACTGGATAGTTAGTAAGTGACGGAGTGGGGTTGAGGGTGGTGTTGGTGAGGGTCGTAAAGTCTTTTAGTAAAAAGAAGGACTCTTTGTACCCTCCATACTGACCTTTATATCCCGATGTGATCGGAAACGTGTGATGTGAGTGGTGGAAGTCAAGAGCCCACATCGACGAGAGAGGACGGAAACGTGCCAGGTATAGGGATGCTAAGTAAAGGGGAATCAAACAATCGATTGAAGACGAGTAGAAAGTTCTGAGTCGAGTACCGTGAAAGAAATGTTTCGGAGAGGACAGGAAGGAAAGTGTAGGACCCTTTTTATTTTAAGATGTCAAAACCAAGGATATCGTGAAACGGGTATTACGACGACAGAACACCAGTTATTTCTTCTCAGATAGAGGTAGTGATCCTACGTTTCAGTAGGAACATTGGGACCGTGATTCACTACAAGACATGTATCAAGAAGAATCATTTCAAGTACCTACCTTTAATACATGAAGTAAGAGTTGAGACGTACTTTTACGTTCACGAAAAGATCTCTGTACTCAGTTCAGCGTACCCCTCCCAATAAATTCTCGACCTAAGACATTAACGACTAGTTGAACGGAACCTTTTGTAGTTGGTAAGACGTAGTAAGGTCATTACAAAAGAGACATTAGACAAGGATAAAAGGATCGTATCATGAGGACCGTTGTTGTAAGCGTATTCCGTCTATGGGATCGACATCCGTGCACACCAACCATTACCTACCCTGACCTAAACCTCGATAGAGTTTCTAAATGAAACCTAGGAGAGACTACAAAGTTTCAGAACCAAAACCAGTCAGACAGCAAACGGTCAACAGTTTATTCAACTCAGTAATCAGACCGGAACAGTAAATTGTCGGAGGTTTACTAACTAATCCGAGACGACATGAAGGGTTACCCTCTAAATTCACAGGTAAGTCGGGGTAGATGGACCAGAATATTTTCATTTTATTTTTGTCAGTACGGTAAGGAAAGGATGGA
This sequence comes from Capra ibex, assembly GCA_006410555.1. Taxonomy (NCBI): domain Eukaryota; kingdom Metazoa; phylum Chordata; class Mammalia; order Artiodactyla; family Bovidae; genus Capra; species Capra ibex. The sequence continues at coordinate 1,600,375 of SJYO01016727.1, forward strand.
CATTTTCCTCGTTCGACCCCTTTACGTAAACTTGTTCGACAAATAAGAGATTATGAGTCAGAGATTTCCTGTTTAAAGGACAACCGTTTTAGTTTGACACGTCAAAGAAAGGTCCGATTGTTTTATTAGAGGTAAACAGATAAAACGTATCACTAAAACATGTGTGAAAAGAAAAAAGAAGTGTTGTTGAGACACTTTTCCTGTTCGCAATAATAGGGGTACATTGTTTATTTATAGGATTCTGAGTCTTTAGAAAATTTCCAGTATAAGTCAAGGAGATAATATAATTAGAGGACGGTATGGTACGATAGTTCCTAGGATTCGATGTTTTCCATACAGACTTATAACGTAGCCACCGAAGACACAATAAGAGAGTAGGTTCCAGACAAAGATTTCATATATCAAAAACTGTGTGAACAAAAGGTTATAGGACCTAGGGAATCCCCTTAGACAACCCTTCCGGGGGTTCCATTGGTCCTGACCCAGTAGAATAGGGTCTCGTCTCTTGAACAGAGGTACGGCCCCGTTGGTTGTCGAATTTAACGTCTCATCCTACCTTCCACTATTAAGTTAGGGTCTTAACTATTCTTTAAACACTCTGTAAGGGATGACCGGATGTGTTTTCCAAGGAAAGTTTACATTCCACGAATAACAGAGGTTATATTACACCGAGAACCTACGACAGGTCAGTCGTTTCATCTTTGAGTATAAACCGTTCCGCTTGGGCCGGTACCAAAGGACCACACAACTTAGTTATCCTTTACTGAAACCTTTTTATGTCGATACTTTCGTTGTTTACCGAAACTTGAAAAGGTTGGTTTGAATTTCACTTGACGGTTCTTAAAGGGGACACTATAGGGAAAAGTCTACTATTGTATACTGATACTTGAAAACGGGTCATGTATGATATACCAGAAGGAAGAGGTCTCAACTAATTTGGTTTTAAGAAAGATCTCGACTTTCAAGTAAGGAGATTCCTGGAAGTCAAAGGAAGTAAGAACAGGTTAGTCCAGAACTTAGAATCACTATAACAGTCGTTGAACCGACGGTAAAGGTGGTGATAGAAAAGAGACACGAATACGACAAAAAAAAGAAAAAAGAAAGAACTTATAGTTCTATTTAGAGTTTTCTATCAATGGTACATTAAAGAGTGAGTATACCCATACGTCCGACTGTCACTTTTCCTCACCCATCCCTACCTCCCTCCTCCTTTCCGACTAACGTCCTAAACCCCCACCACCCCACCCAGGACCTCTTGACCGTCTCTTCTCGACACCCCTGGTCTCTAAGTAAGGCACCTTTATCTACCACCCCATGCTTCCCCAATCAAATAACAACGACCACCAAGGGAAAAGGTAAACAAAATGGTAAAGTCAAAATTCCACCATTATAAAACCAAAACACTCATAAAATATTACCTTTTTGTGAAACACATACTTTTTTACGTATTACACGACCCTAATCGAGAGTACATGTACATTTGATCATACAGATTCTCACTCGAAACAAGAACGAGGAACCTGTAAAGACCTGTTAGGACCTCTTCTGAAGATTCTGTCCGTTTGCACCATTTGAGAGAAGGTAAAAACCTAATATTTCCAATTCAAAGGTTTGTTTTGATTCATCGTATTTGGATCAAGATCTATGAGTGTGAAAGAAGAACGGAGGAAAAAGATGTTCTAGTCCCTTAGACCCATAAAAATTTGTCAGATCTAAGTCGATTTTTGTTCATTGTAGTTTCACAGAACGTTTGTTTTTCGATGAGAAAAAGGGGTTAGAACTACTACCACTACCTCTTATAAAACGTGAATGATAGGCTGTCCGTGTCATTGTGAGTAATACATGTACATAATGTATGGAATAAAGTAGAAGACAAGAGTTGAAAGACCCCGTTGTTAATGAGAGTCAAATTTCCACCCTTTGAACTCCAAATCTTTCTAATTAAATAACTGATACGGTTTCGACAACTGACACACCTAGTGTTATTTGACCTTTTAAGATTTTCTCCACCCTTATGGTCTGGTGGACTGGACGGAGAACTCTTTAGACATACGTCCGGTCCTTCGTTGTGAATCTTGACCTGTACCTTGTTGTCTGACCAAGGTTTATCCTTCTCCTCATGCAGTTCCGACATATAACAGTGGAACGAATAAATTGAGTATACGTCTCATGTAGTACTCTTTGCGACCTGACCTTCTTTGTGTTCGACCTTAGTTCTAACGGTCCTCTTTATAGTTATTGACGTCTATACGTCTACTGTGGTGGGAATACCGTCTTTCACTTCTCCTCGATTTTTCGGAGAACTACTTTCATTTTCTCCTCTCACTTTTTCAACCGAATTTCGAGTTGTAAGTCTTTTGCTTCTTGTACCGTAGGCCAGGGTAATGAGGTACCCTTTATCTACCTCTTTGTCACCTTTGTCACAGTCCGAAATAAAACCCCCCGAGGTTTTAGTGACGTCTACCACTAACGTCGGTACTTTAATTTTCTGCGAATGAGGAACCTTCTTTTGAATACTGGTTGGATCTATCGTATAAATTTTCGTCTCTGTAATGAAACGGCTGATTCCAGGTAGATCAGTTCCGATACCAAAAAGGTCATCAGTACATACCTACACTCTCAACCTGACACTTCTTTCGACTCGTGGTTTCTTAACTACGAAAACTTGACACCACAACCTCTTCTGAGAACTCTCAGGGAACCTGACGTTCCTCTAGGTTGGTCAGGTAAGACTTCCTCTAGTCAGGACCCTAAAGAAACCTTCCTTACTACGATTTCGACTTTGAGGTCATGAAACCGGTGGAGTACGCTTCTCAACTGAGTAACCTCTTCTGAAACTACGACCCTCCCTAACCTCCGTCCTCCTCTTCCCCTGTTGGCTCCTACTCTACCGACCTCCCGTAGTGACTGAGCTACCTGCACTGAGACTCACTTGAGGTCCTCTACCACTAACTGTCCCTCCGGACCACACGACGCTAAGTACCCCAACGTTTCTCAGCCTGTGCTGACTCGCTGACTTGACTTGACTTACACACACACGTAAGATCCAGTGAAACCAGTATAGACTGAAAAACGGTGGGATACCTGACATTGGACGGTCCGAGGAGACAGGCACCCTAAGAGGTCCGTTCTTATGACCTCACCCAACGGTACGGGAGGAGATCCCCTAGAAGGGTTGGGTCACTATCTTGGGCACAGAGAATGTAGAGGACACAACCGTCCACCCAAGAAATGACGAACGTGGTGGACCCTTCGGGATTGAACAGATTTTCATGGGGTATTACCTCGGTCCTCACCTTGTCACCAGTCACAAGTATTTTCTAAGTACTAGAACAAGATAATTATAATGCGTACACCGCGAATAAATAACATCAAAAAGAAAAAGGATTGTCCATAATGGTGTTTTTCGTCTGAAATAGTTACCATAATCCGTCGAAATAGTTTTGACACTCTACTGACGACTTTTACACAATTCCTCCTGAATCCTAACACCAATCTCAGGTAAAGATAAGTTCGGAGTCTTTCGAGGAGGTCGGTAGTTTAAGAATAAAATAAGGTCCTAATAGGTAAAGTCGAATGACTCCACCAATATTAACGTACAGATATTGACAGTTATGTAAAGTAAACGGATAACACTACTGAACTTTTATTCGAGGTTTTACAAGGGACTAGTTAAGAACTATTGACCTTCTTACTTTTTCTTTTATCACAGTTAATAACTTATGAATACCATGGTCTGTAACGTGATTGACGAAATGCACGGTGGAATTAAAAGTGATTCTACTATATCTTATCTACCAGAATAAAATTGAAACGGGTATTTCTTTGGCTTCCAGTCTCCTCAACTTATTGAACCTGTTCTTGAAAATTGTTCGGTATTTCGGTCTAAATCTCGGTTGAGTTACGTTGGGTAAACTAGTTAAGTGACTCGTATTTGTGACACGACCCATGTCTCATGACTTACCCCTAAGGTGTCCCGTATTCTGTGTGAACCAGAGCGTCTAGATTACTCGGTCCTACCAAACCGAGGGGACACACGACTCACGGAGATGAGTACTACTGTTTAGTAAAAAAATTTTAACTTCCTATTAACGAAATGTCTTGAAAAACAAAAGACAGTTTGGAGTCAGAATTAGTCGTAGTCAAGTCAAGTCAAGTCAGAGAGTCGGTACAGGCTGAGAAACGCTGGGGTACTTGACGTCGTGCGGTTCGGAGGGACAGGTAGTGGTTGAGGGCCTCAAGTGAGTCTCAACGCAGGTAGCTCAGTCACTACGGTAGGTCGGTAGAGTAGGAGCCAGCGTATCCATATGTATATAGGGGAGGGAGAACTTGGAGGGAGGGTAGAGGGAGGGGTAGGGTCGGGAGATCCAACTACGTCTCGGGGACAAACTTAAAGAATTGGTACGCCGTTTAAGGACAAACGACAGATCAAATGTATACCATTACATTCAAAGGTACAGTGAGAAGGGTATGAAGAGTGGGAGAGGAGCACAGGCATTCAGATAAGAGATACAGACAAAGAGGTGACGACGGGACATTCATTTAAGAAGTCCTGGTAAAAAGATATAAGACATATATACGCAATCTCATGCTACAAAGAGAGAGAGAAAGACTGGATGAAGTGAGACATATTATCCAAGATCCAAGTAGGCAGAGTAATCTTGACTGAGTTTCCGCAAGGAAAAATACCGACTCATTATCAGGTAACACATATACATGGTGTTGAAGAAATAGGTAAATAGACAACTACCTGTAGATCCAACGAAAGTACAAGATCAATAACATTCATCACGACGTTACTTGTTGTCCTATGTACACGAAAAAGTTAAAACCAAAGGAATCCCATATAGGATCCTCACCCCAACGACCCAGTATACCACGAAAAAAGGATAAAAAATTCCTTAGCGGTATGGTAGAAGGGATCACCGACATAGTTAAATGTAAGGGTTGTTGTCACGTTCTCACAAAGGAAAAGACGTGTGGGAGAGGTCGTAAATAACAAACATCTGAAAAATTTTTTTAATTTTTTTTAAAATGAAATGTTATGACATAACCAAAACGGTATGTAACTGTACTTAGGTGGTGCCCACATGTACTCAAGGGTTAGGACTTGGGGGGAGGTTGGAGGGAGGGGTATAGTAGAGAGACAGTAGGGTCACGTGGTCGGGGTTCGTAGGACATAGGACATAGGACATAGCTTGGATCTGACCGCTAAGTAAAGAATGTACTATCATATGTACAAAGTTACGGTAAAAGGGTTTAGTAGCGTGGGAGAGGGAGAGGGTGTCTCAGGTTTTCAGATAAGATATGTAGACACAGAGAAAACGACAGAGTGTATGTCCCAATAGTAATGGTAGAAAGATTTAAGGCATATATACACAATCATATGACATAATCACAAAAAGAAAGACCGAATGAAGTGAGACATATTAGCCGAGGTCAAAGTAGGTAGAGTAATCTTGACTAAGTTTACATAAGAAAAATTACCGACTCATTATGAGGTAACACATATACATGGTGTCGAAAGAATAGGTAAGTAGACGACTACCTGTAGATCCAACGAAGGTACAGGACCGATAATATTTGTCACGACGTTACTTGTGACCCCATGTGCACAGAGAAGGTTAAGACCAAAGGAGACACACATACGGGTCGTCACCCTAACGACCCAGTATTCCGTCAAGATAAAGGTCAAAAAATTCCTTAGAGGTGTGACAAGAGGTATCACCGACATGATCAAACGTAAGGGTGGTTGTCACATTCTTCCAAGGGAAAAGAGGTGTGGGAGAGGTCGTAAATAACAGACATCTGAAACTACTACCGATAAGACTGGCCACACTCCACTATAGAACAACATCAAAACTAAACGTAAAGAGATTATTACTCGTTACAACCCGTAGAAAAATATACAAACAATCGGTAGATATACATAAGAAACCTCTTTACAGACAAATTGGAAAAAGGGTGAAAAACTAACCCAACAAACAAAAAGGTCATAACTCAACATACTCGTCGAACATATAAAACCTTTAATTAGGAAACAGGTAACAAAGTAAACGACAACGAAAGAGGTAAGACTCCCAACAGAAAAGGGAAACGAATATCAAAGGAAACGACACGTTTCGAAAATTCAAATTAGTCCAGGGTGAACAAATGAAAAGAAAAATAAAGGTAATGAGATCCTCCACCCAGTACCTCCTAAAACGAAACTAAATACAGTAACTCACAAGACGGATACAAAAGGAGATTCTCCAAATGTCAAAGACCAGAATGTAAATCCAGACATTAGGTAAAACTCAAATGGAAACACACACCACAATCCTTTACAAGATTAAAGTAAGCAAATGTTCATCGACAGGTCAAAAGGGTCGTGGTAAATAACTTCTCCGACAGAAACGGGGTAACACATAAGAACGGAGGAAACAGTTTCTATTCCATGGGTATCCACGTACCCAAATAAAGACCCGAAAGATAGAACAAGGTAACCAGATATAAAGACAAAAACACGATCATGGTATGACAGTACTACTGACATCGAAACGTCATATTAGACTTCAATCCTTCCAACTAAGGAGGTCGAGGTAAGAAGAAAGAGTTCTGACGAAACCGACACTCCAGAAAACCCAAAGGTATACTAGGTTGGTCGGATAAGATTTCCTTTAGTCAGGACCCACAAGTAACCTTCCTGACTACGACTTCGACTTTGAGGATATGAAACCGTGGAGTACACTTCTCGACTGAGTGACCTTTTCTGAGACTGCGACCCTCCCTAACCCCCGTCCTCCTCTTCCCCTGCTGTCTCCTACTCTACCGACCTACCGTAGGGACTGAGCTACCTGTACTCAAACTCACTTGAGACCCTCAACCACTACCCGTCCCTCCGGACCGCACGACGTTAAGTACCCCAGCGTTTCTCAGCCTGTGCTGACTCGCTGACTTGACTACTTAACACTTTAAAAAACAAGATCAAGACACTTTTTACAGTAACCATTAAACTACCCCTAGCGTAACTTAGACATCTAACGTAAACCAGGTTCATAGTCTATGAGGATAACCCATTATCACAGGGTACCAGGGACGTCGTCGGCGTAGAATATCGTGAGTACTTAAGGAAGGGTCTACAGGAAGTCTCGATTTCAAGAAGGTAGATTTTTCGAACGGGATTTCGTTTCGTGTCCGTGAACCGTCGACGTCCTTATATGCTGTACTATAAGTATAGATTAGTGAAACCGACGACACCACCAGAACCAATGTAGTTTTACATTGGCTCCACCCCCGCGCCTTAGATTTCGGAGGAGGTGTCCTTCTTTATAGACATGTACCTGTCTACAAGGAACTACACTGTAACGTCAAGGTAAAAATTGAACTTTTACACAAAACGTATACATCGGTAATCTTATGTATACATCGGAAACTTCGAGAGGTAAGGGTTAGTAGTGGATAGAAAACACTTCCAAATTACTTAAGACGTACTATTACGACCTTACAAAAAAGAGGTTTCTTGAGTAGAAGAGGGTATGATTTACTCTTGGACGGTGGGTCGGGTCAACTACTGTTTAGAATATTTACGAATATCAGATATAAAGACAAGAAACGACGACGACGACGACGACGACGATTCAGTGAAATCAGCACAGGCTGAGACACGCTGGGGTAACCGGATAGTAAATATTAACAACATTACCTTTTTAGTATGGACAATTCATTATTAAACAAGTATATTGTCGGTGACTCCAGGTGTACTATAAGAACTATATTAACGTCTGAAAGAACCAAGAAAATTTTTTATAAACAAATAAATGAACCGTATGGTCCGGAATCACCGTCACATGACCCAGGAAATTAACACCTTATACCCTAGATCAAGGGACTGGTCCCCAACTTGGGTCCCCGGAATGTGACCTTTGAACCTCAGAATCGATGACCTTGTTGTCCCTTCAGAGGGTCTGAAAGACTATCTTGTATTAAACAATTCTGTCCAATCCCCGTCGAAAAGGATTTTGTTTCGTCGTTATCAATAATATTTTTATCGTCATTGTTTTCGGGTTCACTTAAATTCGTTTTTTAAATTAACAGAAGTTGACGTTTAGGGTTGTATTTTGAAAACTTTGTTTGGCCGGTCCTCTAAACAGGAACCTTTCACATAAAGGGAAGGAACTTATGACCATCTTTTTTCTCGAGAGTTCAGTCCACCATCGACAAGATTGAACCCATCTTATACGGTACTCTTAAGGTGAAACTGGAAGGAACTCCGACAGTAAAATTTAACGACAGAAACAATGTGTGGAGAAGGGTAAAGATTTAAATTAGAATTTAAGATACGATTCTTTGACGGTGAAAATAGTGTACTATTTTTTTTAACAGAAATTTAGAATTTTTTCCTCAAACTTCTGTGACTCATGATACTTGTACCTGTATGTGAAGTTTTAGGTCTAAAGAAACCCAAAGAGAGGGGTACCCCCTAGGTCAAGGAGACAAATGGGAATGAGAAAACGGGATAAAACATACAAAAACGAAATTTCTTCTGAGTGACATCGAACAACAACAATTAACTTTGGTCTCTTCTCTAATAACAATGCTTTAATTTTTCGGATTTGGACGACTTATTTGTGGGAATTCCTTTTGAATTTCGTCCAGGTACATAAATACCATTGGTAATATAAAATACTGAATTTACTTGTGACGGACATCTCTTTATACGAATTTAAGTTGAAATCGATAGAGATTATTATAACGATAGTTTTTTCGAGGGTACATGACACGGTACGTCAAACGGTCCATCTCTTATGTGGACGGTTACGCCCACTGAGTCCCAGTTAGGAACCCAGTCCTTGTATGGGACCTCATCCTTTACCGTGGACAAGGTCATAAGTACGGACCTTTTAAAGTACCCGTCTCCAAGGACCACCCGGTGTCTGGTACCCCAGTGTTTTTCAGTCTGTGTCGACTCGTGAGTGCGTACGTGACACGGTACATAGTCGATTGATACCCATTTGATTAAAAAAGGGTACCTAACGGAAGATGATCACGAGTGGTATTTGACACGTTGTTGAGATACAAAGAGAAATGTCCTTTCTTCTGATAGAACTAACCCCTGTGTGTCAAAAAGGTACAGGATCCCTCGTAAGTTTCTGGTGACTAGGTCAAGGCCTTGAACTTGTACGGGAGAATAGAATGACTGTAACTTATAAGTAGTCAAATAAATAAATGAATGAAAATTCACACTTTTTAAATGGAAAAACTTTATTGTTGTTGTTTTACATATGTATAGAACTTATTGATTGAAGAAAGATCTAGAAGAAGACTAAGTTTACTAGAAGAGAGACAGAGACAGTCCGTACGTCGGGATGAGAAATAGAGGGAGAAAAAAAAAAAAAAAGAACTCGAAGACGACCATGGGGGTTTGTTCGAGTCGTCAATAAATAACTCGTAAATATACACACTCTATATTAATTATAAAACCCTTCTCGTCGAACTGGAAATTCGAGAATCTAGTACGTCTAGTAGAACCCCTTTGGTGTACGTGTCCATTATTTCTCACTCCTTATGCACCACACATTCACTGTGCACCGGAATACCTTCATCTGTCTTTCCGAGATGAGTACTCCCTACTCGTCCCCCGTGCCGTCCGTCGGACCTTTGATCACAAATTTCTCTCTTCTGTTCATCTCCGGCCAGTCTCTACCTTCCCAACCCCGTTAAGATTCGTCTTCACTTTCGTCCGTGTCACAGGGTCTGGGATCTTTCTCGGACAAGTATCTTATTCTCCTACGAGGAATCCCGGACCCGACAGTGAGTCCGACACCAAACCCGACCTCGATCTTTCCTAATCTCTTTGATATGTTTCAACCCTTCTAGGGGAACTCTTCCTTTATCGTTAGGTGAGGTCGTAAGAACGGACTTCTTAAGGTACCTGTCTCCTTGGACCATCCGATATCAAGTAACCAGTGTCTCTCAGCGTGACCTAAATCACTGATTTTTTGTTGGTGGTGGTGGAGTCCCGGTCCGGATCACAAGTCCGACCTCGACCTCTTCTACTCTCTTTAACATGTTTAAGACGATTCCTCGGTTCTCGATACCTGCCTCCGAGTACTGTAACATGTTCTCCGTCACTAGTCCTGGTAGGGATTCTTTTTCTTTACGTTTTTCCGTTTTACCAACAGACTTCTCCGGAATGTTTATCGACTCTTTTCTTCTCTTCGATTTCCGGTCGTCTTTTTCTTTCTATATGTCTAGACTTACTTCTGAAGGTTTCTTATCGTTCCTCTCTATTCTTTCGGAAGAAGTCACTAGTTACGTTTCTTTATCTCCTTTTGTTATTTTACCCTTTCTGATCTCTAGAGAAGTTCTTTTAATCTCTATGGTTCCCTTGTAAAGTACGTTTCTACCCGTGTTATTTCCTGTCTTTACTATACTTAGATTATCTTTGTCTTCTATAATTCTTCACCGTTCTTATGTTTCTTCTTGATATGCTTTTTTAAAAGTACTGGGTCTATTGGTACTACCACACTAGTGAGTGGATCTCCGTCTGTAGGACCTCAGACTTCAGTCCACCCAGAATCCTTCGTAGTGACGTTTGTTTCGATCACCTCCACTATCTTAAGGTCGACTCGAGAAGATTCAAGATTTTCTACTACGACACTTTGACGATATGCATTATACGGTCGTTTAAACCTTTTGAGTCGTCACCGGTGTCCTTACCTTTTCAGTCAAAAGTAAGGTTAGGGTTTCTTCCGTTACGGTTTACTATAAGTTTGATGACGTGTTAACATGAGTAGAGTGGACGACCATTTCATTACGAGTTTTAAGAGGTTCGGTCCGAAGTTGTCATACACTTGGTTCTTGAAGGTCTACAAGTTCGACCTAAATCTTTTCCGTCTCCTTGGTCTCTAGTTTAACGGTTGTAGGCGACCTAGTAGTTTTTTCGTTCTCTCAAGGTCTTTTGGTAGATGAAGACGGAATAACTGATACGGTTTCTGAAACTGACACACCTAGTGTTATTTGACACCTTTTAAGAATATCTGTACCCTTATGGTCTGGTGGAACGGACGGAGGACTCTTTAGGCATACGTCCAGTTCTTCGTTGTCAATCTTGGTCTACCTTGTCTGACCAAGGTTTATCCTTTTCCTCAAACAGTTCCGACATATAACAGTGAGACGAATAAATTAAATATACGTCTCATGTAGTACTCTTTACGACCCGACCTACTTCGTGTTCAACCTTAGTTCTAATAACCCTCTTTATAGTTATTGGAGTCTATACGTCTACTGTAGTGAGAATACCGTCTTTCACTTCTCCTTGACTTTTCGGAGAACTACTTTCATTTTCTTCTCTCACTTTTTCGACCACATTTTGAGTCGAAAGTTTTTCGATTCTAGTACCATAGACCAGGGTAGTGAACTACCCTACCTGAAATAAAAAAACCCGAGGTTTTAGTGACATCTACCACTAACGTCGGCACTTTAGTTTTCTGCGAACGAGGAACCTTCTTTTCAATACTGGTTGGATCTGTCGTATAATTTTTCGTCTCTGTACTGAAACGGTTGTTTCTAGGCAGATCGGTTTCGATACCAAAAAGGTCACCAGTACATACCTACACTCTCAACTTGGTATTTCCTTCGACTCGTGACTTCTCAACAAAACTTGACACCACAACCCCTTCTGAAAACTCTCAGGAAACCTGACGTTCCTCTAGGTTAGTCAGTTAGGATTTCCGTTAGTCAGGACTTATAAGTAACCTTCCTGAGTACGACTTCGACTTCAAGGTTATGAAACCGGTGGATTACCCTTCTTGACTGGGGAACCGTTTCTGGGACTACGACCCTTTCTAACTTCCGTCCTCCTCCTCCCCTGTTGTCTCCTACTCTACCAACCTACCGTAGTAACTGAGTTACCTGTACTCAAACTCGTTCGAGGTCCTTAACCACTACCTGTCCCTTCGGACCGCACGATGTCAGGGACCCCAACGTTTCTAAGCCTGTACTGACTCACTTACTTGACTTGACTTGACTTCCTCGGTTCTGGTGGACTAGAGATTCTTCCGAAGAGAACAATATTCTGTCAGGAACACCGACGTTAAGTATTTGAGTAAATGTAGGGACCTAAAGGAGTGGGAAGAGTTCTAATCTTAACAGGTCCGATTACGAGGTAGGAGTGGTTTTCGGAAATTAAGACGAAGAGTAAACGAGAGTCAAGTCAAGTCAAGTCAACAAGTCAGCACAGACTGAGAAACGCTGGGGCACTTAGCGTCGTCCGGTCCGGACGGACAGGTAGTGGTTGTACGAGATGGTGACTTGACATGGACGGAAACGAACGAGGGGAGACCTGGACCCACGATAGGAACCGATAGTGGAATAAGTGTCCTCATGTTTACCCTCGTGGACCGGGACTCTTGGGACTTACGGACAGTCATCACCAAGAAGTCGCAGTGACGGTCACAAGTCCGACACTTTAGAACCGTGACGGGACGTGTACACGTCACGGACTAAGATGGGGGATCCAGTAGTGAGGTTAATATGTAAAATATTTTGAGATCTTTGTCGGACTTTACGTCCGACAGTTTCGTTAGTGACTTTTCTAGTTCGACCTAATGAAACGAGTTAAAAATACAACGGACCACTAATAAGTTTACTCATGTCAAAGAAAAAAGAAAAAAGGTACTATAAATAAAAAATCGTCTACCCTAGGTGAACAAAGTTATACTAAAGATAAAAAGTTCCCGTATGAGAAAAGAGGACCTAGTTAGACATACATCCTTTTTTAATATTAAGTTCTGTATTCGCCAAAAACGGTTACCCATCCTTACTCCGTCAACTGGTTACTCCCCTCTTGTGTTTAGACACGATAAAACTACAATTAAGGACCACCATGAGGAAGAAACTTTGTGACTACTATTAAAAAGTTATACGTTAGGTAAACTGGGGTCTCTCGTGACCCTTAAGACGGTCTGAAAACAAGGTGGTGGTGAATAGAGACAAAAATTTCTTCGTAAACATGTCGTCCAGTAGAAGTAATTAGAAAAATCCTCAAACACGACCCTTCGTTCTTGAAAAACAATAAGGGTAAAATGTCTATTTCACTCTCTGTTTTCCCTTTACTGAACAATACTTATAAAATCATTCAATAATCCGGAATTTTAAAGGTTAAACAATAATTCGAATATCTTAAAAGGGTTATTGACTCAACACAACGGAGAAAGATTTAGTCATATGGCCTAAGCTTCTCCCCGTCAGACAAATCTCAAACCCAAGTTATAAAGACGGTATGTAGTGGGTCAGGGTCAGTTCAGAGATGACCATACGAAACAAAAGAAACAAAAAACAGTAAAACTCTAATATAAGAGTTCCGATCTTTTCTTCTCTTGCAGGGACTCAAAGTAAAAGAGTGGAATTCATTTCTACTTCGTCAGAAGAAAAAGAGGAAAACATTTAATTTTTTTCTCCGAGGTATCCATTCCCGATAAATGAGGTCTTCTTTTTTTATGCATCAAGAGTTACGAGTATCGATTTGTTAAGACCACATCGTTCCTTCCATTCTGTGTTTTTATTGATACGTAGTTATATTATAATTGTTACCGAATTTAAATAACTTACGAATGATGTAAAATCCTTGAAATGGATGTAATAAAGTAAATTAGGAATGCGATCAGGTGACTCTTTCCGACATAATAATGTGAGTAGCATATATACTCTTTTGGTTCCGAATCCTTCGACTCGTTAAACGAACCTCTGTATTGGTTTTTCTCTCTCGGTCCGGAGTCCTACGATACCAGACAGTGATTACTCAAGAAGAGACACGAAGAAAATGTTTTGACAAGTGGACAAGTACCCGGAAACAAGAAGGGTCATTGAAAATCCGAGTTAAACAGTTTAAAATGTTTATCGAACGACCTTAAGTAAAACTCACATTGTAGAAATTTCTAATTAACTCCCTTTATCGGTTTCTTAACTACGAAAACTTGACACCACAACCTCTTCTGAGAACTCTCAGGGAACCTGGCGTTCGTCTAGGTTGGTCAGGTGAGACTTCCTCTAGTCGGGACCCTAAAGAAACCTCCCTTACTACGATTTCGACTTTGACGTCATGAAACCGGTGGAGTACGCTTCTCAACTGAGTAACCTTTTCTGAGACTACGACCCTCCCTAACCCCCGTCCTCCTCTTCCCCTACTGTCTCCTGTTCTACCGACCTACCGTAGTGACTGAACTACCTGCACTCAGACTCACTTGAGGCCCTCAACCGTTACCTGTCCCTTCGGACCGCACGTCGTCAAGTACCCCAGTGTTTCTCAGCCTGTGCTGACTCGTTGACTTGACTTGACTTATTGTTTAACAAAGTTGGTTCTGGTTACCTTACAAAGAGGTAAATGAGTCTACGAAAAAATATAACGAAGTATTTCTATAAACGAAAAAGAAGTAGTTTTGACAGATGGAAGAAATAATGTAATTAAAGAATAAAATATTAGAGACAGAGATAAATTTACAAAACAATAAAGACCACATTTCTCTTAATAGAAGATTCGACTAGAACATGGTTTTTTGGAAAAAACAGTCGGAATTGATACAGATCATCAAACACCTGAAAACAAACGAACAGAAATGTTTACTATTATAGTAGTCGTTTATTAAGGTCAAAATAGAGAAGAAAAGGTTTTGATTACGAAGAAAAATGAATAAGAGGTCTGGTCACAACTTGTCATCTCCACTGTTACTCGTAAGAACAAAGGAGAAGACTTTCCTTTATTTAGAGTTTCTCTATAAACGTATTACAAACCCCTGTCCTTATTAGTTCCTACTTTAGAGTCGAAATATAAAAACAAAAGAAAAATCTAGTATCTTTTTAAGACTGGTTAATTCAATATACACTAAAAAGAGGAAAACCTCTATATTACTGAGGTGACTCACATATCTATACCTATTTATATGAATATACATTATATGTTATTATAATATTTAATACACACGTACCAGTCAGTGAAGTCAGTACAGGTTGAGACGTTGAGGTACCTGACATCGGGTGGTCTGAGAAGACAGGTTCCCTAAAAAGTCCCTTCTATGACCTCACCTCACGGTACGGAAGGAGGTCCCCTAGAAGGACTGGGTCCCTAGTTTGGACGTAGAGACAGAGGACATAACCGTTCACTCAAGAAATAGTGATCACGGTGGATCCTTCGGTGTAATATACAATATATAATATGATATATCAAATATTCTATAATATTTATATGTATTCGTATATTATATATCTTGTGTGTTAATATAAATCTAAATGAGAATGAAGGAGTCCATATATTACCAGGAGGACCACGACAGACAGAAGACATACCAAAATTATAACGAAGGTACTGACAGGAAACCAAGTTTAAACAGATTTTATAGTGGAGAAATAAAATTTGGAAAATTATAAGAAAAGGAAATTTTAAAACATAATGTCTATTGTACAATGACAAAGAATAAAATATTAGACACAAAGGTTGAATTAAACTTTCAAATTGAACACATAAATAGTAAAACAATAGGGATGTAAAGTAACTTGTCCACTTAAAAAGAACCAACTTCAACTTTCAATATATAAGACAAATAAGAGACTCACCAAAAAGGATTCCAATTTCCAGTTATGTGATAAGTAAAAAAGGGGTTTCCTCCGTACAGGAACCTTACCATAGTAACGGAAACAAGACAAAGGTAGGAGTCCAAAAAGAATCAAAAAAATACAACCATAGTAAATCTGAAGAAAAAACCGATACGACACGACGAACACCCTAGAATAGAGGGACTGGTCCCTAACTTGAGTCCGGGGATCATCACTTCCGTGGTTCCGAATTGGTAACATGGTGGTGTCTTAAGAGGTAAATCTGTAACTAAGACCAAAAATACTTATAAAGAAGAAAAACCTACACGAAACCATAAAGAAAGTTAACTACATATTAACCAGAAGACTGAGAACAAACCATTAACGAATAAATATAATGTGGAGTTTTTCCAGAATTAAAGAAATAAGTGTGAACAAAGAGTAAAGAACACTTTCATAAAAATGTAACGAAAGAGGAAAAATGTACTCATGAAAGAAGCTCTTGTAAATTTTTCACAAAAAAACACATCATTTAGAAGACTCAAGATACAGACTTGTATAGAAATGTAGTGAAAGTAAAACTTTAATTATAAAATCGTCTTATATAGGATTCAAGTTTATGATACAAAAATGTCACATTTTTACAATGAAGTAACAGAGGAACGAAGGTTACAGGACCTGTATACTGTGGTTAAAAATAACAAGAGACATACCAATAGACAAGAAAGAGAGATCCCATATCAAATATATTAAAAGTGAAACAAAGACTACAAGAATATTAAATACTATTGCACAAATCTACACCTAAAAATTTTTAACAACTAAGACAAACTGTGATAAAATACACAACTTGTTATTTTCTTCTACACTAACCGACGTATTTGTATTACTGTTTGTATAATGGGTCGTGATTACTAAAAAGTAATAAACGAATTTTGGTGGACTCTTTGTTACTAATATATATAAATTGTTTCTACGGATAAGTAAACAACGAGGAATAATACAATCTGAGACATGTTTCTCAAAATGTCAAAAAAAAAATTAAACAATAAAACTTCATATCAACTAAATGTTACACAGTTAAAGACCCCATATCGTTTCATAAGTCGACGTATAAGAAAAAGTATAAGACAAGATAGCACCAAATAGTGTCCTATGACTTATTTCAAGGAACATGATATACCCTCCTGGAACAAATGTATAAGATATGTATTATCAATGTACGTACCAAAATATTGATAACGTTGTTGAAGTACTTTATCGACGATTACATTAAAGGTAGAAATATTCTACTCCTTAAACTTCAAATTTTGTGAACATATTGAACAGGTTCTATCGAATCGATTCTTTATCACTTCGATTCTGTCTTAGATGAAGGTCCACCAAATTGAGTTCTATAAAGAATTTTGTGGTACAATGAGACATAAAAATAGATATATCTGTAATACTGTTTAAAAGGATGAATTGACTAATCATGAGCGTTACATAGTGGAAAGTCAAGTCAAGTCATGTCAAGTCAAGTCAGTGAATCAACACAGACTGAGGAACGCCGGGGTACTTAACGTCGTGCGGTCCGGAGGGACAGGTAGTGGTTGAGGACCTCAAGTGAGTCTGAGTACGGGTACCTCAGACACCACGGTAGGTCGGTAGAGTAGGAGACAGCAGGGGAAGAGGAGGACGGGGGTTAGGAAGAGTCGTATTCCCAGAAAAGGTTACTCAGTTGAGAAGTGTACTCCACCGGTTTCATAACCTCAAAGTCGAAGTCGTAGTCAGGAAGGTTACTTGTGGTTCCTGACTAGAGGAAATCCTACCTGACCAACCTAGAGGAACGTCAGGTTCCCTGAGAGTTCTCAGAAGAGATTGTGGTGTCAAGTTTTCGTAGTTAAGAAACCGCGAGTCGAAAGAAGTGTCAGGTTGAGAGTGTAGGTATGTACTGGTGACTTTTTTGGTATCGGAACTTATCTGTCAGTTCACCCGGAATCTTTCGTAGTGATGTTTGTTTCGATCACCTCCACTATCTTAAGGTCAAGTCGATAAAGTTTAGGACTTTCTACTACGATACTTTCACGACTGAGTTATACGGTCGTTTAAACCTTTTGAGTCGTCACCGGTGTCCTGACCTTTTCCAGACAAAAGTAAGGTTAAGGTTTCTTTCTGTTACGGTTTCTTACGAGGTTGATGACGTGTTAACGTGAGTAGAGTGTGTGATCATTTCATTACGAGTTTTAAGAGGTTCGGTCCGAAGTCGTTATGCACTTGGTGCTTAAAAGTTTACAAGTTCGACCGAAATCTTTTCCGTCTCCTTGGTCTCTAGTTTAACGGTTGTAAACGACCTAGTACCCTTTTCCTTCTCTCAAGGTCTTTTTGTAGATAAAGACGAAATAACTGATACAGTTTCGGAAACTGACACACCTAGTGTCATTTGACACCTTTTAAGACTTTCTCTACCCTTATGATCTGGTGGACTGGACGCAAAACTCTTTGGATATACGTCCAGTCCTTCGTTGTCAATCTTGACCTGTACCTTGTCATCTGATCAAGGTTTGTCCTTTTTCTCATGCAGTTTCGACATATAACAGAGGGACGAATAAATTCAACATACGTCTCATGTAGTACTCTTTACGACCCGACCTTCTTCGTGTTCGAACTTAGTTCTAACGACCCTCTTTACATTGGAGTCTATACGTCTATTGTGGTGGGAATACCGTTTTTCACTTCTCCTTGATTTTACGGAGAACAAACTTCACTTTCTCCTCTCACATTTCCAACCGAATTTCGAGTTGTAAGTCTTTTACTTCTAGTACCGTAGACCAGGGTAGTGAAGTACCCTTTATCTGCCCCTTTGTTACCTTTGTCACAGTCTCAAATAAAAACCCCCCGAGGTTTTAATGACGTCTACCACTAACGTCGGTACTATAATTTTCTTCGAATGAGAAACCTTCCTTTCAATACTGGTTGGATCCTATCGTATAACTTTTGGCCTTTATAATGAAACGGTTGTTTCCAGACAGATCAGTTCCGATACCAAAAAGGTCACCAGTACATACCTACATATCAACCTGACACTTCTTCCGACTCACGGCTTCTTAACTACGAAAACTTGACACCACAATCTCTTCTGAGAACTCTCAGGGAACCTGACGTTCCTCTAGGTTGGTCAGGTAAGATTTCCTCTAGTCAGGACCCACCAGTAACCTTCCTGACTACGACTTCGACTTTGAGGTTATAGAACCGGTGGAGTAAACTTCTCAACGTATCCTTGTACCTTGTAGTCCAGGTACTTAGTTCCGTTTAACCTTTACCAGTTTGTCCTCTACCGTTCTCATTTGTAACCGTAAGATCCTTATTCGTTTGATTTTACCTGACCTTACCCACTTAAATTGAGTCTACTCGTAATATAGATGATGACGTCCGTCCTTAGGGAATCTTCTTTACCTCATCGGTAGTACCAGTTGTTTTCTCAGGTTTTACGTCATGAACCTACCTTAGAGTTTTCCCTGTCTTACTAGAGACAAACAAAGGTTCCGTTTGGTAACTTATAATGCCATTAGGTTCGGATACGGGGTTGGTCATTACGACTTCTTCGACTTCAACTTGAAGTAGACTCGACCAAGATACTTCGACTTGAAGTATCTTGACCAGGTTACTTCTGGATGTTCTGGAAAATCTTGATTGTAGGGGTTTTCTACAGGAAAAGTAATATCCCCTGACCTTACGTTTTCATCCTTCAGTCCTTTGTGGACCTCATTGTCCTTTTAAACTGGAACCTTATGTCTTACTTCGTCCCGTTTCCGATTACCTCAAAACGGTTCTCTTACGTGACCAGTATCGTTTGTGGGAGAAGGTTGTTGTGTTCTCTTCTGAGATGTGTACATGGTCTACCAGTTGTGACTTTAGTCTAACTAATATAAGAAACGTCGGTTTCTATCTCTTCGACATATGTCAGTCGTTTTTGTTCTGACCCTCGACTGACACCGAGTCTAGTACTTGAGAAATAACGGTTTAAGTCTGAATTTAACTTCTTTCACCTCTTTTGGTGATCTGGTAAGTCCATACTGGATTTAGTTTAGGGAATATTAGTATGTCGTCTTCACTCTTTATCTAAATTCCCTGATCTAGACTATTTGTCTTACGGACTACTTGATACCTGACTCCAAGTACTGTAACATGTCCTCTGTCCCTAGTTCTGGTGTGGGTACCTTTTCTTTGCGTTTTTTCGTTTTACCGACAGACTCCTCCCGAATGTTTATATCGGAAATCAAAGTTTAAAATAAAAAAAATTCTTCCTTAAAATGAATGGATGCTGAAAGTTTTTGAACGGATTAATGAACATAAATATACACACATTCATCTCTCTTCCGTTCCCCTCTCTCTCCTTCTCGTAATTATGTTTAACGAAACTCTAATTAAGTTATTAAACCGTGTTGACACTACAATTAACGATACACAATCTCACGTCTTACGGACATGTTTCCTGTACCAAATCTCCGTGATAAACGAGTAATAAAAGGGGGACGTTTAACGGTAGAGGATCAATGATGACTTTATTAGAGTGACAATCATTTTATTTACAATCTCGGTGTAAACTTTCTTCTTTCTAACGATTGTCTCGACACCCGTCCCAAGATTCGGAGAGACAGAAACAGTTGTCTTCAAACGTAAATAGTAGGTAAACAGGACAATTGACGAAAAGATTATAACGAGGAGTGACAGACTATTGTCCGATCTTTCCGTCGGCTATCATCGTCTTAGTCTACCCATTCTACGACCCCGTCTTCACCCTTCTCAAGTTTACGACTAAGATCTTGTTGAGAGAAGGATCTATTAAAAAAGACTCCAATTTAATATGAGAGATTTATAATTATTATGTATGCTAAACTCAAAGTTCAATTTTTCATGACAAAGTCAAGAAACTAATCGGTAAGTGAAAAACGGTAAAGAGAGAACTTATAGAATGTGTAAGGCGTAACTGAGACTCTCTCATAATGACGTCCCTCTTCCTTAAAATTGGTATTGTCCATTCTGAATACCTACTCTCTAGACAAAGAAACCATAGGAACATTGACATGTACACACTTAGAGGACGACCAAACCCTGTCTTGAGGTAAAATAAATATCAACAAGTGAATATTTTTTTCTCCAAGAACACAGGATTTAATTTATCACCGAACTACCGTAAGTTAACCATGAACGACAACACTGACATTGAGAATGTCAATACATGGACAGTAGTAGTATTATTGACGGCCAAGAACTCTACGTAGTCCTTAAACCTCGTGTAATAAATACCAAGAGAGTTGTTAGACACTCCGTCTATAATAATGGGAGTGAAATGTCTACTCGTGTGACTTCCTTTATAGGGTTCCCGTGGGTCGCTATTTGTAGTCTCGGTCCTAAGTATAACTCTGGATGGAATTTGCGGAGAGTAATGGAGGGAGCGTTAGATTACGTTGTAGTGGACAGAAAGGACACGACTAAGTAACGCAAACATCAGAAATAAGGAACCATGGTACAGACAGTCGTGGAACCGATACTCCTCAAATTTGTAACTTTATGTCACGGGTTTAGACACAAAAATAAAAGTCTCGTGTACATTGTCAAGAGATTTAGTTTGTAAAGGAACGAGTTATTAAAACTCACTTAAGTCTGAACGTAGTCAACTGGTAACCCGACCTCCACCTTCCCGTCCTTAGTACACGTTTGTATTTCGTTCTGATAAGTAAATGAAAGATATAAAAGATGTAAGAGAAAGGAATTGTAACGATTAGATTATTTTATTAATACGGAAACTAGGATATATTGATGCAATACCTAACGATGGTCTAAACTAGGGCTCTCCTTCGACGGAAGCTAGACTGACTTGGTAAACTACGTAAAAGGGGGTAATAATGTGTCACGAACATTACTTATCAAGGGACCCTAGAGATATCGAGTTTCTGATTAAATATCGATTTAGTCTATTATACCAAACATAAATCGTGGTACCTAGAGACAGATAAGTATGTGACAACTTGTGCCATCAGTGAACGGTATCGTCCGACAAAATTTAGTCAATTGTACTTTATTTTAATTTTTGGTTAAAGAGACAGTGTAATTAATGTAAAGTTCACGAAATATCAGGGTACACTGATCACCGATGACATGACCTGTTGCTTCGATATCTTGTTAAGGTAGCAACGTCTGTAGAGATAACCTGTCACGATTTGACATTTCTTCTGTCTTTACTTCGCTTCATATTAATGAAGTGTCTCGCACGACTAGTCGCAGTGACTCAAGATCTTACATTACCCAGTACCACGTAACGTTACGGGAAACGAAAGAAACAGAAGGATCTGTCGACAACCCTTCTTCCTTAGACCAGAACACACATATCATAGGGACAATCCATTCTGTCGTCGACTGAGGGTCCCCAAGTCATTTATATACAAGTTACGAGACACTTACTCGAGTTCCTTTATTCAACTTATGTCCTCTTAAGAACCTCTAATATCTTATCTCACTGATGAACCCGTCATATTTATTTTATCAGTAAAAAAGACGGACTTTATACAGTCGGAAGCTTTACCCTATCAACTAGTTCCTTACAAAGTTACATCTCCTCTATTGTTAACAGGTCTAAAGTTTCGGATTACGGTGTACAGTAGTCTTTTCTTTTTCGGGTCTCAAATTATATAGTAGTTTAGGTCAACTGAGACTATACCTACCCCACCGACAGTTCAGTACCTTCTTGTAAAACGAAGAAGGTCAACTTCCTCTGGGTTTTTTCTTTTATTGAAAAAATAAGTTTCATAAAATTATATAAAGGAGAAGATCTTGATTCAGTCCTTATTCAAACCTCTTCACTAACCTTACAGCAAATGTCTTCGAAAACAGTAAATCCAATACACTTTCGGTACTATTTCCTTAGGAATTCGGAAATTTTTTATCTCGTTACAAAGTCTAATATCGTTTTATGTCACGACAACACAGAAAGAAAAGGATATAGAGTATAAATCATTCACACAATATACATTTATTTCTCTTACTCAATGTTGACACCAACGTTATCGTCTTGTTTACTAAAAAACAACAACAACCGTGTTGATCACTCCAGACCCCCTACCTCAGTCTTCTAAGGTAAACCACGGTATCTCCTCTCAACTTGGACCCTAAGTCGACTGTAAAGAGAACGGAGACTAAGTGGTTCACAGAATACTGTCCATTACAAAGTATATCAGTGAGTCTTTTTGTTAGTGGAGTGTGACATTCACTATAAACACAAGATACCTAACATAATAAGAGTCACCGATTCAGTAAAGTTCCACAGAGTGAGTCGTGTGAAAGGAGAAACGGTCCCCGACCTAGACGATTATAGACAGACACCTGTACGGGACCCCAACAAAAAGGTGGCTGTTACCTCCTAAAAATACGTTGGTGAGTGTAGAAAAGTAAACTAGGAGTAAAATGGACCTGTTCGTAAAAACTACATCACTGGATCTTCCGTCACCGTGGGGTGAGGTCATGAGAACGGACCTTTTAGGGTACCTGTCTCCTCGGACCATCCGACGTCAGGTACCCCAGCGATTCTCAGCCTGTGCTGACTCGTTGAAGTGAAAGTGAAAAGTGAAAGTACGTAACCTCTTCCTTTACCGTTGGGTGAGGTCACAAGAACGGACCTCTTAGGGTCCCTGTCGCCTCGGACCACCCGACGACAGATACACTAGCGTGTCTCAGCCTGTGCTGACTTCGCTGAATCGTCGTCGTCGTCGTCGACATCATGTCGATATCATGTCTTACACCTGTAGACTAGAGTTATACCCAATCTAAACTGAGGATTAAAAATAAAAGAATTGACCTACGAGAGTTGTTGACTCTTCTTATCCATTAGTTTCAGTATAAGGAATCCGAAACTAAAATATTGAAAAGGACACTCACACCGGTTCCACCCATAAGACTCTACTCTTGTTTCGTTATAATAAAACGATACCAGGCCTTCAATCTACATCTCTGGCTCTTATGTAACCGAGGTCCAACGCACTTTAAGACAAGGGAGTTTACATCTTCTTTCTCTCTGCCTTTTGAGTTTCTTTAATTAGACGGTTAACAAGAAAATCTTTATCAAGAACCAATATCAAAAAAAAAAAAATTAGATTTATAGATTCATGGAGTAGAAAAGGAGATTTATGAGATGTTTCATTTCACTTCAGCGAATCAACACAGACTGAGAAACATTGGGGCACCTGAGATCGGGCAGTACGAGGAGACAGGCACCCTAAAAGGTCCGTTCTCATGACCTCACCCTACGGTAAGGGAAGAGGTCTCCTAGAAGGGCTGCTGGGTCCCTAGTTTGGGTCCAGAGGACGTAACATTCGTCTACGAAATGACAGACTCGGTGGTCCCTTCAGTTTATGAGATATCAAAACTCTTTAAAGTCCCTTTTCATTTAGAACAGTATAGTAACCGTGACAAATGACAGTTTGACTAACCTTCCTTCATGTGATTCAGAGGATGTATTGGAAGTTGAGACTCTCTACGGTTCCACACAAAATAGTTGGAGTCCGTACTCACTTTAACGTCGAACGGGAGGTTGAAGATAACGACTTCTAGGAAGTCGGGACCCGAACGGTCAACCACGATCACCACTTCTTGGACGGACGGTCACGTCTTCTTTTTTTCTCTGTACCCAAGCTAGGGACCCAGCCCTTCTAGGGGGACCTCATCCTTTACCGTGGGGTGTGGTCATAAGAACGAACCTCTTAGGGTACCTGTCTCCTCGGACCACCCGACGTCAAGTACCCCAACGTTTCTCAGTCTGTGTTGAAGTCGAGACGATAGAGGGTTGAAGAGAGGGAGAAATTCATTCATTGAGAAGAACGGACAAGTGAGTTACGGTCGGGAACATACGGTTTACAACATGGCGTAAAAAGTTCCGTGAATGACATTCTGACTTTAAAAAAAGAAGTAAAAGACGTAAAAAATACATATTAAACACACTTTTCATAATATTCGGATAATGTCATCATGTATCGGTCGACACAATCCACTCCTTGACCGCCACCGACTCAGAAAGTCAACACAGACTGAGAACGTCGGGGTATCTAACGTCGGGCGGTCTGAGGAGACAGGTACCCTAAGAGATCCGTTCTTACGACCTCACCCAACGGTAAGAGAAGAGGTCCCCTAGAAGGGGTGGGTCCCTAGCTTGGGTCTAGAGGACATAACGTCCGTTTAAGAAATGGCTGACTCGATACTCCCTTGGGGTAACTCATGGATCCGATTGAAATAACCTCAATCTTTGTTTAACCTAAATACTTGTACGAGTGCCTTGCCTTGAGTAAGTATACATCCGTGAATTACATATGAACTGATGGGTGTACTAATCTATACAATCTTATTACTATATCACGAATAACATGTTAAAATGTGCATAAGGAAATATATGTAAAAGACAAAGAAAAGATATTGTTTATTCCAAAGAGGAACGTTGGAATGGAGTGAACGGTCAGTATAATTTTTTTTCTCCGAGGCTTGGTTAAAGTTGAGGAACCTTCAGTCCTTATTATTTCTTGACCTTGTGTCGAACAGGACGGTAGGGTGTGTATCATCCTTTATAAGTTTCAATCGTGACAACCCTTGAACATTTTAGTTTTCTATATAAAGGGAAACAAAATTATCTTTTGTCTATAATTCGATCCTCAACCCCTTTTATGTAGTTCGAAGACTCGATATTTTTTTAGACTTCTTATTGTGATCCAATAACCTGAGTGAAATTCGTTCGAAACCGGCGAACGGACTAATCCATACAGTCTCTACCCGTTCTCTTGTCAAAGAGAGGAAGTGAAGGACCGTCGTATACTATGTGAGAGAGGAATACCTCTGATGTAGTAATTCTCTAGGTTCACACAGGACTCCTACAATCGACTCTACCTAAGACCGTCCGTCGAGGTCTTTTGAATCGGTCCTTCAAGACTAAGTCTTCCCTGTCATTACACAAACACTGTACTAACCTTATGTAGTCTGAGGTAGTGTCAGTACCTCTGGACCCCTCTCCCTAACATATTCTGAAATATCAGTGTGAGTCTATTCACGGAAAGACTGATATATCTGTTAAACGAACAGGACTGTCCACACTTCCCTATGAACCGTGAGAGGCTTTTCGTGATTATTGGGGTAAAATTTGGTCTCTCGGTGACTACCTGGTGAAAATTATTCAAAACACTACTCAAAGGAGATTATAAATTTAGATATACAAGACTGTCGTCCTTACAAGTGTCACATACCCTTTTCTTCGGACTCATTCTGTCCAGTTACTGTCGTCGGAACTCCATAGTTTAGTCGACACCGTCTCTCGTGTCCAGAGATTTGGAGATTCTGAATAGGATATCAGTTGGAACGTTCGACGACATTCGAAGACACCCACTTTCGTTTAGTGAAGAAGTTAGTGATTTTACAATAGGTCCGTAGAACGAATTAAACCGTAGGAGGTATCCCACCATTTTGACAAAACTTTTTTTACGTTTATCTGTTTTGGTTTTTACCACGTAGGGAAACCTCCTTATGAACGTCTTGACACAGTTGTCGACTTTCCAAAGGAGGGAGTCACGTCAATACTCGTCAAACACACTCAGAGAAACCCGTAGGTACGTGAGACTCGGGGAGAGAAACCAGAACTTTGTTAACAGATATATCCGTCTTCTTACAATTTTAAACACCATGGAAACCCAGAGTAAAGGGTAACCAAGATCTTGGTCGGTATATTTACTTGGTGAAAAGGATTAGGTCGGAACTTTCTTCGACGTAAAGAGTTGAGACTTCGTAGGTGTAATACAAATCTGAGGTTCACTAACCGACGACTCTACTGGGAAGTGGGACTACTAGGTCAATAAGAGTAGACCCCCACTAAGATAGGAGGTTCCCCTGTAACCCATTACAGGTCTTCGTTAAAAACCAATAATCTTAACCCAACGATACCCGTAGATCGGCCATCTCCGGTCAGTCTGCGACGACTTATAGGACTGTACGTGTCCTGTCGGGAGTAGTGTAGTGGACCGAATTTTACGGTTATCATGACTTCTCCTCTTTGGACACAAGGTGACACTCTACTACCGTCTGGTACACCAGTCAAGGAGACGGGTCTACTGTGTAAGTGTACCTTTGTTCTCACATTTCCGTGGTCCCCCGACGTCTCGGTCGTCCTCTTTACTCGTGAGTCTTTTGGTCGTGGGGACCTTCTAAAAGAGGGACTCGGAACGGAGGAACAGACCTTGTAAAGTTGGAACCCCCTACACGAGTTTTTCTTGGTATGAGAGAGTCGTCCTTACTACCCGTTATTACTCCCCGGTAGGACATACGGAGGAAAGGGAAGTTCTTAGTAAATACGACAAGAAACATGAACATAATCGATGTTTAATGACTAATAACTTAAACACAGTTTACACACCATTCACGAAATGTCTCCAATTAAATAAAGTGAGAATGTCCAACTTAACTACAGTACTCGAGGTAAACACATATACAAACTTTCAACCAAAGTTTGTGTCCAGTGTAACAAACATTTATAACTCGATGCTGTACTTCAACTCAGATCGAACTGTAGTTTTGTGTACGAATATTCGTCTGACGATTTAATCACTCAGGGGACGATCCATAATACCTCTTATAATTCCTTCTGTTTGTGTAGACGAATTACTATAAGACAGTAGGAACTTAACAACTATAAATCCGTATTTGTGGTACCTTTGTTCTTAGTCCGAAAATACATCAGTAGACCTGTTTTACAGTTCTTTTCTTGACGACACGTTCTTAAGGTCTTGTATTCGAGACACTTTGACTAACTAACAAGACAGACCAAAAGGAGACATAGTACTTGTGTATCTTGTCACGAACCGTGTGTCTTCCACGATCCAAATGTGGTAACTTAGTTACTCACTATGATGGTTTCTACAGGTATCAAAAAGGTACCACTGTAACAGGTACACCGAAACACCGAAGTTTGGTGTCGTTAAGGAGAGTATAATTTGTTTAATTTGGTTCTTAGGATATCATCGAACACTTTAAGTTCCTTTATAACTTCATATTCCGGTGTCCTTCTTAAGTCCCATCAAGATCCTCCGAGAACCTGAAAGTAAGATCGCGACCTTAGTGTAAGGTTGAAACACAGAGACAAGTTTTCAGACTTCTGTAGGATTACCGGAAGACAACTCAGCTATTCAACAGAGAGAATAATGGTGTCCCACCATTAAACCAGGTTATTTAACATCGGTCCCTACCCCGTCCCAATACGTCACGTTTGAGATGGACACCCTCTTGTTGTAAACCTCCTTTACACCTTTCCATACCGACCTCACCTTTCCGCACCGTGGGGGACTCTACACACCTTTCGACTGAAAAAACGAGCCTCTCCCACAGAACCCGTGTAAGTCAGACTTTAATTATAGAGGTATGAATCGAACGGGAGTCCTGACATCGAAGTAATCTAGAGTGTTGGTTGACAGGTAAACCTTAAACCAACTCCCTCTCGTAACAGGTTTCTTTCGTGTAACAATGCAACTAATCTATAAATATGAACTATTGACCGTTTGTGGAATAATGACCGTCTGCTTCAAACCAAAGTTGACGAGCGAAAGGTTTAGTCTACGAGTTTAATAACCAGAGTCCGAAGAGAGAGTTAGAGTTACATATCTAACCCAGTATATACCCTGTCTAAGAATAAAAGGTAGTCTTTTTCGGATATAGAATTCATCAGATATTCGTTCTAAAGAGTCATGACCATTTCACAAACCAAGTACACGTAAATTATAACAATGACTTCGAGAGGTGTTACCTAATTACTCCTTTTACTAACCTGGTAGGTTTAACCTAATTCTTCGTCCCCAGTGAACGTCTTCACTGGTCTTGGACTTTTTATAACATCTTATCCTTTTGTGTAAAAGAAGAAGACACAAGTAGTAGAATTAAGTAGTAGATTCTTCCTCCAAAGTTAAGTGAGAGACGAAATTGGTTACAACATTAAGGACCGTAGTAATTCTGTGCTAACGAATATTACATATCTACAATACACATATTGGCCTGTGTTGGCTACAAGAATTAGATACGACTCATCTAACATTTTGAAACAAAGAATCATCTTTTTCAGGGATCTTGGACTTGAGTCATTCTGGGCTAAGATCGTACACCTCTTTTAGACAGTGCACCTGTGGAAAGGATTGTTACTCCACCCAGTGAGACGTGTCGCCACTCCTTTCATAGAAGATGAACAGACTGAGAAACGCTTAGGTATCTGACATCGGGTGGTCCGAGGAGACAGGTACCTAAGAGATCCGTTCTGGTGACCTCACCCATCGGTAAGGGAAGAGGTACCCTAGAAGGGTTAGGTCCCTAGTTTGGGTCCAGAGGGTATAACGTCCGCCTAAGAAATGGTAGACTCGGTGGTCCCTTCGGACATAAGATGGTACTTAGGTTTGTATAAGGGGGAAGGATTGAAAAGGTAAGATGAGGGGAAAGAAGACAATATAGAGTAATGTTACAATTCGGTTTACAGTTGAGAATTTCACGTTTCTGGTAACTAGTGACGTCGTCGATTTTCAGGGTAGCTTTAAACGAGATATACAGAAGATTTTGTATATTTGGAATTAATGATAACATAAGAAATACAGTGCGCTCACGTACAAGGAGCTAAGAAACAGAGCAGTGTTGTTTCTAAACCTCACTGCCTGTAATTTCGGGGGAGCCGCTCAGTGTCGAGAGTCCAGAACCTATCTGGCACAATATCGAGAGTCCAGAGTTTACCTGGCACAATATCGAGAATCTGTTTAGTCACAATGTCGAGTCACAATGTCGAGATAAAATAAATCTTCTATCGTCCTTTTAGGTAGAAACTCCGTACTCCCGTGCAGCTAGATTTCTGTGCTCCTCTTCTCGCGGGGTCGCTCGCCCTCTCTCTCTCTCTCGACCGAGACCGAGGAGATAAATATACAAAGAGAGAGGGACCCGGACAGGATACATTTAACCCGGTCGATTCTCACAACAAACGAGATGGACTCCAGGAGTGAGGCCAGAAGCCTGGAAGAAGACAAAGTAAAAGCGCCCGAAAAGGGAAGGAACAGACACCGGTGGTGGTAAAACCTGAAGACAAGGGACAAGATGGATAGATTGTGAATATAGTACTGAAAAAAAGAAAAAGAAAGTGGTGTGACGTGTTGTATGTCTAAGAATCAGGGACTGGTCCCTAGTTTGGGTCCGTGGGACGTCACCTTCACGTTTAAAGAGTAGTAACCTGACGGTCCCTACAGGGATAGTACTGAAAATTCCGAGAGCCACTAAACAGGAAGTTTATAAAGAAACTGTAAAGATATTAGAGGGGGAGTGTGTAAGATGAAATTCGTGTGGACCAAAAGTAATTTGTGATTTCGTATAAGGGTTTAATTTGGAAACCTGTACGAAAAAGGACCCAGACCTTCCAAGAAATAGACATAGTCATCTCCCGAACCGGGTAGTACGATAAGGTAGAAACTAGTAAAAAGGAGGGAACTGGTGTTATATATTTTACCGTTAAACACTAAACAAAGGAAGGAGACTAAACACAAAGAAGTATCAAGAATAGAGGTGAAGTCAAGTCAAGTCAAGTCAACGAGTCAACGCAGACTGAAGGGACACTGGGGTACTTAACGTCGTACGGTCCGGAGGGACAGGTAGTGGTTGAGGACCTCAAGTGGGTTTGAGTACAGGTAGCTCAACCACTACGGTAGGTCGGTAGAGTAGGAGACAGTAGGGGAAGAGGAGGACGGGGGTTAGGGAGGGTCGTAGTCTCAGAAAAGGGTACTCAGTTGAGAAACGTCCTCCACCGGTTTCATAGATAGAGGTGAATCGAATTTCAATAATATCTAATAAAAGATTTTAACAGATAGAGGGTCCTCCTCTTACATTCCTAGAGATCCCACTTCTTAAACAGTCAAACCAGGTAATGACATATGGGTTAGGACCTTGTTTCATTCAAGAGTTATTTACGTACAACTCATTTATTTGTCCGTTTTATTTTAATATTTGTCTAAAATGTTAATGTAGTCCTCTTCGTAATTTAAACGTGATCCATCATATTCTGTAGTGGACTCATTGTGTAAAATAAGTGTCTACATCATATAATCTGACCCTCACTTAAAGTTAACGTAATGAACTACTCAACTCATCTTATTAAATTACTGAAGAATTACAATCCAAAGATAAATTGTTTAGAGTTATAATAAAAAAACACAGTAGACAGTGAAACACAATATCTTTCTTAAGACTTGTGTGTTATATAGTTGAACAGGATACTTACACAGTGGTAAAGATAAAACTAAAACCCGTGGTTAATACTTTTGTATCCTCCTCCTTTGTCATGTGAGATAAGAGTGTACGTTAAATTAGGTAAATTTTAGTTCCTATTTCTGAAAAATGAAAAGTTGGATCTTAGAGAAAATTTTTTTTCTGTTACGTTTCACCAAGATATAGTCGGGTAGAGTCCTTTTATATGGACTTCGTGAACTGGAATTTTGACCACTACTCGTGTCTTCTAATCGTTATTGCTCTGAATCCACCTGTACCCTTTACCTACATTACACAGAAATTTTAGGAGGGTTACAACTACAAAGAAAGAATGTAGTATACAGGACAAAGACTACCAAACAAAGAGTTTCAAATACCGAGGATATAGTAAGTGTAGGGGTAGGAAGAACTACACAAAGATAACCTTGGAGAAAGAAAATCTTAGATATCTTAACTACTACTATTTAATGTTAACAATTATTGTAAGTATTATTAGAAGTTTATTAAGTTTATTAGTGATTAAACATTAACAAGTCCATAAAATCTATAATTATTAACGAACCTATTTAGTTAAAAACGATGACTCGATTACTCTTTCCCAGACTTCAGACTATAGGTCAATTGTATACACCCAAGAGGGTCCGAAGACTAATAGATAGACATGAGTTTTAATAAATACCTTACGAAATATCACTGAGAACACCATGATCGTTACGTCTAGAATAATTCCTACATTAGTATTTGAATATACCTCTTGACCGGTCCGACATCCACTATTCTTCTCAAACCTGAATACTTCGTCCACCCTTCTTTGGTATACTCTCTAACTTGATAGGGAGACTAAGGGGGTTTATCTTTTACTAACAAGTGGTAGAATGGTTCATACTAAAAAGTCTTTCGTTAAGTAAAATAATAGTAGATCGTATCTAAGTTTAATTCACTTCTCCTATCAAAAGTCAAGACTATACAATTGTTAAATCTTTTTATTTTCTTGACTTATGACCTT
The DNA here is from genome assembly GCA_006410555.1 of Capra ibex. Classification (NCBI taxonomy): domain Eukaryota; kingdom Metazoa; phylum Chordata; class Mammalia; order Artiodactyla; family Bovidae; genus Capra; species Capra ibex. Next base: position 1,632,233 of record SJYO01016727.1, read on the forward strand.
ACTATTAAAGATATTTCGAAAATCGAAATGTAGTCATAAGTAGAGACATGACAGAATCCAACGTCTCTAGAATCGACCCCTGGTTGACAGAAGTGACGACTACCCGTCTGTCTCCGTCATTTATTCTCCTCGTCGGTGGTCGTCAGTTAAACGCACTCCCTGAATCCGGCGTGTGTCCCGCTTCAACGAGATAATTGGTTCATCGAGTACTAACAGTGATTACAAACCAAAAGATAAGTCAGTAGCGTACTGATATAGACTTAGGTTTTTCTCCAAGACTCGAGATTAACGTCTAGACAATTATGTCTTATTCCTCAACTTGTGACTGAAATAAAGACCTGTTAAGGGGGGGGCGGGGCGTTGGTTTTCCTTCTATTATAAAAAGACCATACATAAAGTCGTCAGAAGACTTCTTTATTTGTGATCTGTTATATTACTAATTTTGTTCTTATCAGATTTCAGTGTCTATTTAGATGATTGTAAATAATCTTACAACCTTAGTAAAATATTCATTCTACCAATATTCATTTTCACAAAAAAAAAAAAAAAAAAATTGTACCAGACTTACACAAAAAAGGACTACGACCCTTTCTACCTTCCGCACTCCTCTTCCCCTCCTGCCTCCTACTCTACCAACCTACCGTAGTGGTTAAGCTACCTGTACTCAAACTCGTCCGAGCCCTCAACTACTACCTGTCGGACCACACGATGTCATATACTGCAGTGTTTCTCAACTTGTACTACCTCACTGACTTGACTTTGCACACAAACGCGAAGGAACCACCAAGTCACCATTTCTTAGGAGGACGTTACGTCTCCCGAACGTCCTCTACGTCAAGACTAGGGACCCATTCCTTCTATGAGAACTCATCCTTTACCGTTGGGTGAAGTAGTAAGAACGGATCCTTTAGGTTACCTGTCTTCTCGGACTAACGATGTCAGGTACCCCAGCTTTTCTTAACCTGTACTGACTCCCTGAGTTGTTGTTTGTTGTTTTACACAAAAATACAGTGAAGTCCTCATCATCTTTTGTTCGTACCTAAATTGAATGCAAATAAGTAAAGGGTAAGGAAAGATAAAAAACAGAAAGAAAAGACAGATAGGGAGGTTGGGGGTTAGGGACTGTGAGTGTGTGAAGTTAGTTAAAGGGAGTCCGAAAAGTGAAGAGACAGTCCCTGTCGGAAACACAAAATCTCAGTCTTTTCCACCCTAAAGAGTGAGTCTAGTTGAGGTCTCTCGTGGAACAAAGAGACGGAAAGAGTTTCCTATCTTTTCCACTGAATGAAGGAGTATAGATTACGTTCTACAACTCAACGTTTCTTTGAGATTTCGCCGTTAAAGATAAAGAAGAAGACTCAAAGTCTCCAACCACCGTATAGATAAAAACAATCAAACATTTCCCTCCATTTAGAGACTTGTCTAACCCTTAATCTCTAAGACATCCGAAATTTTGTCTTTTTGAGTAAAAACGGTCTCCTCAATCGACTAAAATTTTGAATTTTACTCGGAGTATAAAACCGACGAACCCCCGAATGAGTCGTAGAAGACTACTGGCTATACACGTCAAGACACAAAACGAGTCGAAATCGCAGAGTAGGAGTGTATCGACAGCCACCACGTCACACACCCGCAGAGACACCCGTCCTCTCGAGAGGCCCACCCGTGACAGACACGGGAGCTTGCGTCTACCGTGAGTCCCCTACCTCGTCCACGAACAAGTGATAGGAGGGTGAGTTGGAAGATTATTTTTCAGTAGAAGGTACAGGTGTCGTAGTACCCCCCAGACTAATCGGATGCCAAAGGTAAGACAAATATTTCTTTTATTCTCAAATATGCCTTCACTACGTTTACCTATTAAATCTCTGTACCTAGTACGCCCTTTCCCTCCAACTAGTACATCTGTTTGGACCTTACTTACCTTCGAACTTTTTATTAACGATTGCTTCATAACTTGACGGAGGTTTACAGGAAAGGTTTTCGTTTAAATGTCAGGACTTACTCAGGATTACGTCTGAAATAAACTATCAATACTAGTCTACTGAATCGAAACCCCGTAATTGGAGGAGACTTCGGTTCCAATAAACCATTAAAGTCTGAAATACAAGGATATAACTCCATTTAAGTGAAGATTTACATATGAGTGGAGAAAGAGGGACATGACTTTTCGTGTTTTGTGCTTTCGTACCGGTAAATGTTAGATCACACATAGATCACACTTGTCAATAAGAATTCATAATTAACGAATTCAGATAATCTTTTTCATATAAACGTGGAGTAGGTATATTGAAGATGTAGCTATAGTTGTCTTATATAAAATGAAACTCGATCTGTCTCTCTACGTCATTGCCCATGTCATCCTTCCATTTCTTTTCCCTTCCAAGATAAACTTTACCAATTCCCCTTCGTTGGTGAATTTTTTCTTTGTTCTGAAACCTTTACCATATACGAAGTCATTTCCCCTCTCGACAACCATAAAAAAGAGGTACCAATGTTAAGTTATTTTTAAAAGTCGATAACAAGACAGAGAGCCGTCCTTTTCGGTCTTGTTTGTAATTAAATATATAAACAACCGTAGTCAAGTCTAGGAGGTCATTCACCTGTGTCACTACCTTAGTCTTTATGTTCGCTCAATGCCGCTCCCTCCCCACCCCCTCCCCCTCCCCTTCCCTAACGGACACTTTTTATTTCCCCTCTTGACTCCACTCTCCTACCTCTGACGTAACGTACGGGTTGTGAACACTTTTTTGTTCCTCCTAGTAATCCGACTTTCTCTCCTTCCGACGGCACGGTGAGGGTCTTTTAGAGCCACTCCTACGACCCGGTAGGTTTCGGTTTCGACAAACAATTTTATAAGGACGTGACCAATGTACACCACCGAACGTCAAGGGGTGGACGGTCGAGCCTCGTCGGACCTTACCACCACCCCCGTCCACCACCCCACCTCCCAGGTCCGTCGTACCGGAGTCACACTTACGGATTCGACCCTCAGACTCGAGAGTCGTGGAGTACGAGAAACGTCGTCCAAGAGAAAACTTCCTCCTGGAGTCGTAATCGGGGAAGGGGGTGGACACCGATTGTGTGACATTAATATCCGGACTGAGGAATAAGTCAAGTCAAGTCAAGTCAAGTTAGCGAGTCAGCACAGGCTGAGAAACCCTGGGGTACTTAGCGTCGTGAGGTCCGGAGGGACAGGTAGTGGTTGAGGGTCTCAAGTGAGTTTGAGTACAGGTACCTCAGCCACTACGGTAGGTCGGTAGAGTAGGAAACAGTAGGGGAAATGGAGGACGGGGGTTAGGGAAGGTCGTAGTCTCAGAGAAGGTTACTCAGTTGAGAAACGTACTCCACCGGTTTCATGACCTCAAAGTCGAAATCGTAGTAAGGAAGGTTTCTTTAGGGTCCCGACTAGAGGAAATCTTACCTAACCAACCTAGAGGAACGTCAGGTTCTCTGAGAGTTCTCAGAAGAGGTTATGTGTCAAGTTTTCGTAGTTAAGGAGCCGCGATTGGATCGTTAAAATATATAAAAGAGTACGTAAAAACGATCAAAGTCTACAAGGTAAAAATACAACTCCGGACTGTCAAAATCGTTTACAAAGTAATTCGAAGGAGGTAAATAATAAGACGTTGACCGATTACACGGGTTTACCGAGACGAGTAAACCCAACAAAACAAAGGTACTCCTCATACTGAATTTCTTTTAAACGGTCTCACATCATTGATGAGGCGTACGGTATTGACTTCACCACATTTTATATACGATAAAGACTATTAAAAAAAACGATCGTGTATCAGTGTAACAACAACAACTGTACGACTCAACACAGGTTGAGAGAAGCTGGAATACCTGATATGGGACGGTCCGGGGAGAAAGGTACCTTAAGAGATCCGTTCTTATGACCTCACCCAACGGTAAAGGAGGAGGTCTCCTAGAAGGACTACGTCTCTAACTTGAACACAGAAGACACCGAGGACGTAACGTCTACCTAAAAAAATGGGTGTCTCGGTACCCCTTCGGAGTTAACACATCTGGGTCCTAAAGAAGGTTTATTGAACCGGTGAGAGGATACTTCTCAATTCCTATGAAAGGTTTCTACTTTTAAGAGTAAAATTTTATTTCATAACACTCGGAATTCTACTAGTCACAGGAGTGTTAACCGTAGCTTTTTCATGTCAATTAAAATTTTTTACAAAAACTCTGAACTAAAACTTTTCGTTAACCAATAGACAATGCTCTACGTCTAAGTCTTTTAATTAACTATGATGATGATCGAAAATAGGTATAGTAAAGATTTAATTCGATGGTGATTCAGTCAATCCGTTCTTAGTACATACATATAAGAGAAGTGACGTACTCACTTTGACGAACAGTTTCCTAACACAGTTCAACCACGAGTCCCGTTTACAAGTGACAACATGATTAAGACAGTTTCGTTAGAACCCCTAACTGTCGTACAAGGGACTTTATAACGACCACCTGTAGTCGAGTTATTTCCCGAGATGACACCCAGATGACGATTCCAAATGAGTCTATGCGTCGATTATCCTTCCTTGGGCTTAATCACAATAAAGGTATTCCCCGTCGTAAAGACTCAGGAACAAGGTTAATACTGGAGTCCGTCGGTGAATCGTACGAAGAATTAACGGGTAGACTGGACTTTTCATGTGGTAAAGATAATATTTTGTTCCTTCTAGGACGTCACCTTTTCAAACTCATATAGACCTTACGTCATCTAAATTATTGTCTTCATAATCGTAACTCAATTAACAAGTTATCAAAATCCACTTGGATTCGAAAAGTAAACTTTAACATAAGGGATTACCTCAATTACTTTAATGTCACGACCTCTTTAATTCAACTAAGAAATACTATCGTGTATATTTTTATCCAGAAGTAAAAGGAAGGAATGGTTTTAGAGATTTAACTCCGGTATAAAACGAGATAAATCAAACAACAAGAGAGCCGTGAACCACCTTATCATGTATAAATTTCTGACCATAAAACCTTGAGACGTTTGGTGTATTCACAAAAACGACTCTCTTCAATAAAGACAATCAACTGAAGAAATGAATGTTCAACTGACATTTTGTAGTACTTCAAATACGGGATATATTTAACGAAATTAATACACCCCAAATACATTGAAGAAGAACAAACATATCCGATTTACACACGTACTTTAAAAACGAGTTTTGAACTCTTCGAATAACTTACAGTGTCATTTTTTAGGTTGGTGTAAATTTAGTTTCATAAAAAAAAAGAATAACCGAAAGGAATTCAGAACTAGTACTTCTAGTAACAGAAACGTCCTACTATGAAGTAAGACCATTAATTCACCCTTCTTGTCCGGACATAGAAACAGTTTCGTTAAGGTCTACCGTTCACATTAAGAATCTGAAGGTCAAATGGTTGTATTCTTAGGAAAGATGGGAGAGGAGACAGGATGTCTTTGTTTGTACCGGGTCTACGGCACTATTTACACACCCTAAGTAGGATATAAAAACGTCCTTGTAAACAGTACCGGTTGAGATTAAATTCTGGTTCTTTATGAAAGTCGACGAAGATAGGTCAACGATTTACTTTACTGTCGTAGTCTTTCTTTAAGCTCCTTAAAACTTTACTGATTCTTCGATTATATATTACTTTTAGAGTCGTCTTTTATTTTTTCGGTTACATTATGGATATTGTGTGTAAACACAAACGGGTCATTTGACGTCCGTTTAACTTGAAACAGTTTATGTTATTTTGACATTCTTTTAAATTTTTAGAATAGTAACGAGTGAAATTAATGGGACTGACGACAGATCAGTTGACCATTGTGTCAGTCCCAAATTCTGGAGACTATTATGAGTCACTCATAGAGGTACAGGTAAGACAAAATTACAGGAAGGTAGAGTAAATAGAATTAGTAAAATATCCTGTAACTTGTACTTATATTGACTTCTGTACAGTATGGATGAAAAGGATAAGTATTAGTAAAGTCCCATCCACTACGAAACCAATACTACTTTATTCTACGAAACCAAACCACTTTTAGGTCTAGAGGATCCTGGGAACACGACGATGTATCATGTACTGAGAACCAGACAGTTTGTGAGTTAAACAAAACCATTTATAAACATACCATAAGTTTTTCAAACTATCGTAGTGGTTGAGTCACCTGTACTTAAACTCGTTTGAAGCCTTCTATCACTTCCTGTCCCTTCGGACCGCACGACGTCACGTACCCCAACGTTTCTCAGTCTGTGTTGCATCACTCACTTGTATTAGCTTTCAGTGGACTGACTACTAGCCTCCCTGTAAAAATAAGTAATCAACTATTGCTCCATTCATTTCACAACTCTTCTTCTCCCATTACATCTTTTAGGAATCAAAGAATCCCATTAGAGTGAGACAGAACACGAAGGACAAGTAAACACACCAGGATAGATGATTAACCCAAGAATAAAAATCCAAATCATATACGTTTTCAAACCCAAACCACCTACTTTTTGTAGTATGTTCGTCAATAGATCCTTTTCTAAATACGATGTCTATATATTAATCGAAGAATATTCACCAAGTATTAAAAAATTTTAAACAAGTCAAAATTAACTTCCTATTAACGAAAAGTCATATCGTGACCAAAGATGGTGTGTAGTAGTACTTAGACAGTATCCAACTGGGTATAGGAGAGGGTTCACTTGAAGAGAGGGTGGAGGGAGGGGTGGAGTTGGGAGATCCAACAAGGGGTTGGGACCAAACGCGAAGGACTCAGTATGTCTTTTAAGGGTAACCGACAGATAAAAGGTATACCATTACATACAAAGGTACTATTCACCAAGTATTACTAGTAACCATTGTTCAATTTAGTATATAAAGGGTCGCTACGACATTGTGTCGTGGTGTCTGACGCCTGAATTTAGTCGTCTTTTAGTAACAGAGTCTTAAGACTTCCAGTCTTCGAACTCTGCTCCCACAACGACCCCGGTGCAAGGGAACCTTTGGAGAGCCTCTACGGAGGAACGGAGGGGGATAGAAACCTCCAAACCGTCCCTAGGAGCCGTCGAGACCCGAACCTCGACGTCGTACTAACGAGAAGGGAGCTAACGTACACAGAAGTGTCTCGTAAGAGAGGGACACGTCTCCTCCCAGAGGGGAGAAAGACTTTCCTGTAGTCAGAAAACCTAATTCCCGGGTGGGATACGGTCATCCTGGAGTAGACTAGAACTATCGAAGACGTTTCTGAGAAAGGTTTAGTCTAGAGTGAGGGACCTCTAGTCTTGTGACATAGAAAATCCCCCTATATAGGTTGACCTTAGAGACATAAAGCTAAAGAGGTCTGATCTCACAACCAATACTCGTGTTTTTGTTGGGGCCGGTAGACTCGGTTGCCTATAAATAACACCCATAAATAGAGGTAGAGTCTCGAACCCTTTACTGTATTATTTACCCTGGATCTCCTGACTTGATCCTCTTTCCTGTCCTTCATCCCTACGAGACTCCCTACTCGTCCGTCTTAACGTCGGTCCCAGTACGGTATTCTTGTCAAACTGGAGATAGCACATACTCCTAATGAAACTGGAGTTGACAACTTAGACGTCGGGACCTTACTCACTACCTCTCTTACATCCCTTGACACGGTTCCCGTTTAACTCCTTCTTAGACGGTGTGAACCGAGTACTTAACCTTCCGACGTCACCTGCGCTATTTTGACCTTAAAAGAACACTTTTTATATCAGTTAACCCTTTAAAAGATTTTTCTTACTACCGTCAGGATTATCCTTCTCCCCACCCTTTAAGTCCATAACCTCTCGGGTTGTCTTGTTTACAAACGACTGACCTCCTTTCTAGATACCGTGGTTTAATTTTACGAGGTAAAGAATCCCTAATCTTTCTAGGACTTCAAGTATTTATTCTTTCTAGTCCGAAAAATACCCCCCCGCCCGTTATATGCTTAACATTTAAGACGGAATCCAAACGAAATTAACTACAGAAACTAGTGTTTACTCCTATTTGTAATCAAGGCACGTAAAGAAGTGTTGAACGTAATGAATGTACTGGAGACACAACGACAGGAAACTCTTGAATGGTAACCTTAAAACCACGAAAGGATATCTAAACTTACACAAATTGTAATCTCTATGTTCATAGTTACAACGAGGGTTACACAGGAATAGTAAAATCAAACCCAAAACGATGAAATTATTATATTGAAAAGAAAAACCAAAACACATGTAAAAATACACTATTTGACTACAATTCTTCATAGAGACCATCTGAATAACATAATTCTTCGGACAAAAAAAAGTGGGGAGGTATATAGGTGGAGAAAAGTTTTTGATACCAACTAAATGTTATAATCAAAGTTCATATATTGTATCGCTGAACTATCAAAATGTCTAATAAGAGGTAAATTCCAATAACATTTTATAATCGAGATAAACAACTCGATATGTTAGATAAGACCCTCAAATAAACAAAATTTGTATTATCAAACATGGACGGTCACGGGATGTGGATAGAACAGGGAGAGGGTAAGGCAGACGAGTGACCCTTGGTAATCAAACAAGAGACATAGACACTGATACAAAGACAAAATAAAATAAGTAAATAAAAAATCTAAGGTACACATTCACTATCTTATATCATAAGCAGATAGAGACAGACTGAGTGAGGTGATTCGTATTATAGTAGATCCAGGTAGGTTTAGTAACGTTTACCGTTGGAAAGTAAAAACTGCCGATTATGAGGTAACATATGTACATGGCGCAGAAGAAATGGGTAAAGCGACAGTTACCTGTAAACCAAACAAAGACGTAGAACCGATAACATTTATTACGACGTAACTTGTAACCCCACGCGCATAGGAAAACTTAATCACAAAAAGTAGAAGAAAGAAACAGGAAATGGTAAATTAAAAAATAAGAAAGGACATAACTGAAACCCAGACGGTCACCGTACGACATTTTCACCGTTGTTGTCTTCGAACTTTGTTGTCCTTTTCGTGAGTGCGTTAACAGTAGAGAGAGGACGGAGGGCGTCAACGAGATTCTGACACGATCCCGATACGACGTCCAGCTGTTGTGAGTCCCTCCGCGGTACGACACTTCACGATCGGGTGGATCTAATCCCGTCCGTCGACTGGGGGTCTATACACTCGTTTGGGACATCTCTAGTCGTCTCGGTGGATGTGTGAAAACTCAAATCATTCCAAGTGTCACGTACTATTCCCCCGAAATACCAACAAAAGATACGTCAGAAAAAAATACCTCTTACCCGTTAACTATTTCACGGTAAATAAAAAAATAAAATAAAATAAAAAAATGAAATGTTATAACATAACCAAAACGGTATATAGTTGTACTTAGACGGTACCCATATGTACACAAGGTAAATTTTTAATGGTTGATACTCACACAATAGACACGGAACACAACCACCGACTATGATCACCTTCCTTTGAAAAATTTTTATACATTTTTTATATTACGATTATAACCAGTTTATAATTATAAGGTAACATGGTGGTACGGATCATTCATGACCCACCCATTTAAACATACCCATTTTAACTCTTGTTAGGTTTTTTTGGGAAGGTATTACCTGTCTAAATCACTTCTAGTTTCCTAAGAAGTACATCATTTAGACACACTCTCTCCCCTAAAACGACCAATTTGTTCTTATGTCTGTCGAATTTCCGTTTTCAATTTACGTAAAAGTCATCCTCTACTACTTGTGTCACGGGTCAGACCGTGATAGGGGAGAGACACCTCTTGTTTCTACATTTTACAACACGGTTTTCTAGTGTCAGTATAAAATGACCATTGTGACTATTCCAGTACGGGAAAGGAGGTTCCTGTAGTTTGGTACCACACGTCCCTGACAACCCACTGACAGTAGCAAAGTTCTTCTCGAATAAAGGTCGAAAGACAACAAAGAAATAGTTTAGATATTACCGGGGACTAGAGTTCTTTTAGGACCATAAATCAAGGTTCCATTTATTTTACCTAGTTTTCCGATAGGGCTCAAAGGAGACGCCTGGTGACGCTAACTACCTGTCCCGAGAGGAAATTCACGACCACAGTCCTAGGGAATCAAACGAGTCAGAGTGTCGGACCCTTCCTTTTATCTAGACTCGTCTACTATAACTCTGAGCTTGATTAGACCCAGTGGGTAATCATAAATTTAGTAACTGAAAAATTTTTGAACATAAAAATGAAAACACATAGGTAATAAAAATTTTAGTCTAGGTCGGTGTCTAGATTATTTACAAAGTAAACCACGGTCCGAAAGGTTTCAAACGAAAAGACGTTAGACCTGGAAGTTTCATACCAATTTCAGACTAATATTCCAATACTTATTACTCCCAAACTTGTATAAATTTCTCCTTTATTAGTATAAGTTGTGTTAGATTTTAAAAATACATTTCTCTTGATTGTTTTCTTCTTGATTGGGCACTTAGTAAATTACGACTACGGAACTAATATCTACATTCACTTTAAGAAGGACTTACACATTGAACCATAAAAATCTAAAACTACTTTTTACTCAAATTACTTCCAGTAAACTAAATTGATTTATAAGAATTCTTTATTTCTCTTTATATTTAAGGTATTGATCCATCAGTTACTTATTTTTAAACCAACGTAAACACCATTATGACCGTTAATTTAAATGATTTTAATACGACATTCCATAATATCTGTACGAATCTAATATATTTCACGTTTTCCTAAAATATAACTAACATTTAAAGACTCATTAAACTATTATAACATAATCTAACTAAACTGCCGACCTCCTCCTTGTGTAATAATAAAATGTTTAGTCTATTGGGTATACTACTGTAGTATTGTAAATAAATAAATTACTTGTGGTTTATTCTTGGATTTTACACTTAACTCACTGACTTTACTTTTAACCCGTTGTCCCAGTTATTTAACCTTTGACATCAGTTCTTTTTACAATAGTATATTTTTGATCACTTTACCAATTTAAACTGAGCTACACTGAGCCACAAAGTCAGTCTCAAGGTAAATCCCTTGTCTTCGGTAAGATCTATAAATTTAGTTTTTCCTTAAATTCTATTCCTTACTTATCCAATATTGCAGAAAATTTCTCGATTTCAACCGACTCCAATTGACAGGGATTCTGGGTCTTCAGTCCTTCACTAACGCGAACAATGGTAGTGACTACGGTGATGATCACGGAGTCAGAGCTTCGACCACTGGTCTGGGAGCTTATGTCTAGGGTAACCGGTGGTTGTGGTTATGTCCCTCAGGCTGAAGAACCGGTCGGAGGTGTCGACCTCTCCCTCTACGAGAGAGAGAGAGTAGACGTAGCAGGTATAGAGGGGACTCTGACAGAGTGACCACCTTGTATACAGTGTACCTCGAAGGACAACTCTCCGTCTGTTTACCTTCGCTGTCGGAGGGTCTTGGAATTTATGTCGCAGAAGAATCTTTCCCTACTTTTAACTACGACTTAGGGATAGGATGCGGGAATCAAATAAAACTTCTGAGTCTTATCGTAAGTCATCCAAAAAAAAAAAAAAATTGCTCTACTTGTTTTTATAGTCCTTGGAAAGGAGTTTGATAAGATTTAAGTGTCTATTGAATTATTCACAGTTTCGAATTGACAGTTTTACACTATGTCTAGGGATGCCTAATTTCCTGAAATCTGCGTATTAGGTTTTTAATAATATTTTATTTTAAAATTGAAGGTATGAATAGTGTTTCTCTTGATAATTGTGGAGTTGACATTACAGGGATTGCTATGACTTAAGTCGAAATGAATGAGTAACATAAAGTTCCGTTCATGACTGATTTCTACTACTATTAAGTTCCGAACAACTCGTAAATGGTTCAAAGTCACAAAGTGTTCATAATGAATAAATTAGAAGTTTTGATGGATTACTCTACGATGAAGACAACCAAGGTAAAGTGTTCCTTTGACTCTTAATCTAAAAAGAAAAAGCTGGCACGGAACACCGGACACCCCAGTGCTCCCTCGTTTGGGAACGGGAGACGTACCATTCGCACCTCAGAATTGATGACCCGACGGTTCCTTCAGAGGTCTCAATCTACCTAACCGAACTGGTCATAGTATTAGGTGGTTTGGAAGGGGGGTAGACGGAAGAGGTTGTAGGGGTTGACAAGTTCATTTTTTAAAGATGCGAACGAGTATATATAAAAAAGAATGAAGGTATAGTTTGGGTTATTGTTTACGACAACTGTGATGATGGTTTTATACATATTTTTGTTTGGATAAATAGTGGACTCAATGGTGGGATTAGGTTCGGTGGTAATGAAACACTTATGGTGTCATCGGGGTACTGAGAGACGAGAGCGGAGAGATATTAGGCAAGAAGCAAGACGTCAGTCTTACTTGAAAAGACGAATTTTATAAGGTTACGGAAAAGTGACGACGAGATTTTTTAACATGACTCGTGGAATTTATCCCAAATTTCACGACGAAACTAATTGTCCTTTCATTACTCACTAAATTTTTAATCTTCTACTTTAAAATCAAAAGACTTTAAAAACCAACAAAACTCACAGTAACACTTGTCACAACCTATGGTACAACTCAGACGTGTTAAGTCTCCTTAGGGTGTATCCGTTTAGATAACCTTTGAACGTCTCAAGTTCTTTCAGTATGACTATCTTATAGTAAGTGTGGAGAGAAAACCGAGGGGAGAGAACCAAAAGCTACGGTTTATATATCGATATGATTCCCTGACACTACAACCCCCTTTTGTGACCCAATTGTGTTTACATTTTCGTCTACGTCGACCGTTTTCTTGGTCCTTTATGATGCCCTCTATAGTGTTAAAGGACTTTGTATAGTTTCCTTGTGTCCCGTCAGTAAAGAACCACCTACTATCTTCTTTACCTTATTTAGAATCATACCTCTTCGTAGCCCGAAGGGACCACCGAGTCTACCATTAAACGGACGTTACATCCTCTGGCCCCAAACTAGGGACCCAACCCGTCTAGGGGACCTCTTCCCTCACTGATAGGTGAGTTCATAAGAAGGAACCTCTTAAGGTACCGGTCTCCTCGGACCGTCCGATGTTAGGTGCCCCAATGTTTCTCAACCTGTGTTGACTCGCTGATTGTGTGCAAAGACCTCTTCGTAATACCTATAGAGTTCCGTTCCTCAGAAGAGAGTCATAACAAGAATAATTGTACGTTTCTAGTCCAGACACACCCTTCCAAGGTGACTACGGACCTCGATCGAAAGTTATCAAACAATATAATTTACATTCGTAAACCACCACACGACGACGACGACGATTCAGTGAAGTCAGCACAAACTGACACCACACCACTTGCAATTAAGATTCCGTCGTGACACTAAGGACGGGGGACCACCGGTGTGAACCACAATTAATAAAGGGGGTTGCACACATCCATCCTTAAAACTGAAGAAGGATGTACCGTCTTATACCCTTTCGCTGTCCAAAACAGTCTACATTAATTACCAGGGTTTAGTCAAGTTGAAGTCTATTATTTTTATGTATAGAACCCACTCGGACAGAGAGAGTCCATTTTCGACATTTACTCCGCGACACGGGAGGACTTTACTCTCCGAGAACACCCGAATTACCTCATACGTCAATGTAACTACTGTAGGCACACCGTTCTTCTGAGAACTCTCAGGGAACCTGACGTTCTTTTAGTTTGGTCAGTTAGGATTTCCTTCAGTTGGGACTTATCAGTAACCTTCCTGACTACGACTTCGACTTCGAAGTCATGAAACCGGAGGACTACGTTTGATGACTGAGTAACCTTTTGAAGGACTAAGACCCTTTCTGACTTCCGTCCTCCTCTTCGCCTACTGTCTCCTACACAATCAACCTACCATGACGACTGACTTACCCGTATTCAAACTCGTTTGAGGTCCTCTATCACTTCCTGTCCCTTCGGACCGCACGACGTCAGGTACCCCAGTGTTTCTCAACCTGTCCTGACTCGCTGACTTTTTGTCGTTGTGCACCGTTCATGAACTTACTTCAGGGATGCTGTACTCCCACCGGAGGTTGGTCTTATTAGTCCACGGGAGCCAGTTAGTCGGTGTTCCTTTACACGAGACAATCGTCTCGTTGGACTTTCGTCTAATAAAGGGTAAACTGGGAGGTCTACTTTTAAGTCGGACCAAATGGAGAGGAACCATAGGGACACCCTAAGATTTGTCTCCCGGGGTGATACGATACCGGTCCAAGTCCTGGGTAGTTTTGACATTGTAGTGTTTACAAAATAAAATTCGATGATTCAAAAACCGCTAAGTAACGTATCGTATCTTGTGTACATCGAAGTTGTGATCGTTGTTTATCCTCCGAAACAAGAACTTGTTAAGTAAAGATAGACCAAACACTATAAGAGAGATCAACAGGGATCACACCGACTTCACAAGTAAAGTTTTACGTTTACAGAGTAGAAGAAACGACTTGTGGGTGATTACTAAAGGTAACAAAAGACCTTTTTTGTCTTAGGAATGGTAACGGGACGTGCTAGATAAGAATGGTATCAGACACAAGGGAAACGACAGACGCGAGACCCGTAGGACTCCCAAAATCGAAGAGTCTACGAGAAACAAGGGAGTACGGTGTCCCGAAAATCTGAAGGAAAAGAGAGACCAGAATTTGATAACGATGAGATAACGCCAAAATTTTCTACAAAAACCCTTTATAAATAGACGGTGTAAGGTTTATTAAGACGACAAAGTAAAGGTAAAGTCTCCGACTTTGTATTCGTCTTGGAATTACTTGTAAACGAAAAGACCGACTTCTTGATCGAATAAGATGTCCTTTCGTATTACGAACGAAAAGATAATACGAAAAGTTCTTCCACTACTTCGTTTATCAAGAGTACCTATATCTACTCAACAAAACAATTTGGGACTTTCTATTGGACTCTGGTTTTAAGTCAACTTTTCCACATATCTGTAAAGTGATTTTTACTCGAGATCTCTAGACGACATGTTGTAGCATGGATCAATTATTGTTACATAATATGTGAATTCTTAAACAATTGTCCCGTCTAGAATATTCACAAGAATGTTTTAATTTATATCAGTGTCATGATATTGTAAACCTTCAGTTCCACTTCTTTTGTATACCACTAGTATTCATTCCAAGAATACGGGAAGTTACAGTTAGAATCATTGTTCAGAAGACGACCCTAAGACGTACAGACGATTACGTCTTATAGACCCTCCATGACCCGTCTTGAACGGTACAGACTCAATGTTTTGTAGAGTAAAACGTTGTAATACTGTTTGCAGTCACAGGACGTTCCTACGAATTCCGAGGAATCACTGACGTCTACGAAAGTGACTCATGGTCCGTACTTGTGTCGGAGTCGAATGTGGAAGGGTGTAGGGAACAGAAAGAAAAAGAGTTCACTTCTTTTCTCTTTCATGATCTCCGTTTTGACATCGTGAAAAATAGTGTCAACTGTACAGGTAGGGATGAAACTCTTCATTCCTTTATTAGGTAGCCTATAACAACCAATTAAACGATTCCTATTAAAGAGAGAGGTTCCTAGTGGATAACGTTGTCTTTCGTTTAACTCGTTTTGATAGGGTGAGTAAAGGTACCTGAGTCTTTAACAAAATGGCAAACTATGTGAAGTGACGTATTGTACAGACTCACCAGAATGGAATCAAGACTGACCTTGTTTTAAATCACAACTAAACTTCTATATGGTTCTTAGTATATTATCCTTGATGTCACGACATAAGTCTTTAGACAAGTGATTAAGTAAATAAACTTCTGTTCACTAGAAATAAAACTGACTTTGGTTGAAAATAGTAAACTTTTTAAGTCCTGAATTAGAAAACGACATACGATCACGACACTTTCGAAATCCGTGAGTCACGTAGACTGAGAAACGTTGGGGTACCTGACATCGGGCGGTCCGAGGAAAGACACTTTAAGAGGTTAGTTCATATGAGGTCCTAACCCGTCGGCGAGGAAGAGGTCCCTTAGAAGGGTTAGGTCCAGAGGACGTAACGTCCGTCTAAGAAATGGTAGACTCGGTGGTTCCTTCATCGAAAAACGATTGGTTCACGTTTATGACTCACGGTTTATTCAGAGTACATATATGAGTGTTGAGAGTGGTAGGGGGTGGTAAGAGGTACCGTTTGTAGCGACTAACTAGAACTATTAGTGACTAGAAGTCAAAGGGTAACTTGGGACCAAAGTCTGAGGTAGAGTCGTATAATGTCGTTCGTAGAAAGTCGGTCAAAAAGAAGAGGGTAATTCACCTTTTACTCTGGTCGAATGCATATGTATTTTACATTCGGTCACAAAAAGTTTGACATACCTAAAGAAATAACGTCCTAATCAGAAGTTATGAACCTACAGATTATACGAGAAGATTTTCTCTGTTTTTACGTATCGTGAAAGGGTGGAGTGACCTAGTATCTTTGGGAAAATTAACTTATAAGTACTCAAGGACCATTGTGTCAAACCTTTTATGTCATGACATGGTGTCATGACATGGTGACTATCTGAAAGATGAACTCCGACGACTCCCAATACCCACTAGGTCTACCAGTCAGTTGTAAAAAAATTAGTAACCAAAAGATCTATTACTATACCTAAACTTAGTATACGATATTAGGACACGGATTCTCGGTCAGTCTGTTGTTCAATCGGATCACATAGTGTGACATAAGTGTAAAGTTTTTCCTAATAGAAAACGGTCGATAGAAGTGACTCGTAAGTAAACCTTGGTTTTTACATGATTCGTAGATGTAGAGTAAATTCTTCTCACTACTATATAGAGTCGAAAACGACTTCCATCAGGTTCAAATACGGACGAAAAATTTTTAGTATTAGTGATCGATATGAAGTAAAATGGTAATTTTCACAGAAGAAACCTACTATTTAAAAATAAAAAAATGAAAATTAAGAGTTTGGTGGACACGACTACAACCATAACTATTGGGGTGAAATGATTACTAATTTATCCCGGGACCCTTTGACTTTTTGACCGTAGTAAATGTATCGACCCTATATCGACTCCGATATACTTTTGATCTAGTCAGGCTTTCGAGTGTGAAAACTTACGTACATTCCTGTCCTTCAGTAAATTATGGACACTTTAATACATTCTTAAATGTAAAACTTCCACTCTTATGACTCCTTTAGTATACGACATTAAATATTTGAACTCCGGATAAATAAATAACCGGGGTGACGCGTCGAACACTCTAGAGGTCCTAGAGGGTCTGCTCCCCAACTTGGGCACGGGGCTCGTCGCCTTCACCCCTCAGGATTGGCAACTTGGTGACCTCTTCAAGGTTCACAAAAAAACACACCGTCAGGAACGGAATTTACAGTCGGGGTGTTTTGTTCCGTCCGGTTGTTTATACCAACCGTCCATGTCAATGTCTTTCTGTCGTTGACCCCAGAGTATAGTCGGGACACAATTGACCGACTCTCGATGATCGAGTCCAAGTCCTCGTCTGGTGAAAGAATTTATAAATGGTTAAATCTTTTCGTTATACGAAAAGATTCGTATTTTTAAGTCCCTTCAGGTTCAATAATTTTAGTCTGGAGGACTCGTAATATTCTTCCTTGAGTCCACTCGTTTATGAGTTCTCGTGCTTATCCTATATTAGTACTGAGTTCCATGTTCTAGTATAAGTAATCTTGTTATGGCTCTTGTCGGAATAAAAGATTTTTGACCTCAGAGGTGACCATCTTATGAGACAAACTAAATACTTTTACATAATCTCAGTAGGTAAAAAAACTCAAAAATTACCAGGTAAGTTCAATACGGTATACATGAAGTTTTATTTTTGTAACTAAATATGATAGTGTCCCCTAAGGTGAAGGTCTTTTAAGGTATATTTTAATTGACAAAAATGAAAGTTGTTGTAAGAAAATTCACAACTAGGGTAAAATGAAATCTCACATCTAGTCTCAAAGGGTTACAGCGTGACAACTATAAGATCTATTAAAAAACAGAACACCTAATGTTGTATAAATAATCCCAAGTAACAGAGTTGTGGGATCTACGGTTCTCGTAGAAGAGGTGTCAGTTCCGTTACTTTTACAGAGGTCTATAACGGTTTACGGAGTCTACTCTTCGGGAACAGATCTACTACGAAAAAATTTGATCTTTTAATTCATCTTTTATTTACTTATAATTTACATTTTAAGAATACTATTGTAAATTAAGGTTAGGTTTAAAGAGATCTTCAACCTCAACTTATTTAAATTTTTGAACCCCTCCCCCCATCAAGAACACATGCAATTCTCGTTGCCGAATCCTTACTTAGGTTTGACTCCTTCCCTGCTACCCTTTCGATCCCATATAATGGATGTGTCTAACGAGTCCGAAGGTCCTAACCGTGTTTTAGTAGTCTAAAGGGTATGTCCAGAAGGGAAGGACCATCACTGATCCCGAGAATTTGTTTACGGACTTTAGCGGTTCCTTTCAAGTATGGAAGGATCAGAAGATCAGGTCTAGAACTGTAAGCTAGAGAAGGTGGTGATTTTTTTCGAAGACATTACACCGAGTCTAAACTACCTCTCATAAGACATACAATCCCTCTTTCGGGTCTTTAATATTTATATCGGGGACCTTGAAGGGACCACTAGGTCACCAATCCTTAGGTGGAAAGTTTGGACCCCTACACCCAACCTAAGGGTCCATTCCTTGATTCTAGTGTATACGAAGTCCCGATGATTTCGACGTGCAGTGTTGATCCCTTCTAGTACACGGTTACTTCTCGGACACGTCGGGTTTTTTTTTTTTTTTTTTTTTTCTTCGGAGGAAGACCTGTATAAGTCAGTCCTAGTAAGGATTTAAACCTAATGGGAAGGAGACGAAACCGTAAAGAGGTGAAAAGTAGAGAAGGAAGGTACGTTATCCGTACAACACTTGAGGAAAGACTAGGGCTAAGATTTGAGAGAAGACGGGAGACACGAGTCCACACACGTTGAAAACGTTAGCATACGTAACGTCGGGTGGTCCGAGGAGACAGGTATCTTAAAAGGTCCGTCCTTATGACCTCAACAACGGTGAAGGAGGAGGTCCCCTAGAAGGGTTGGATCCCTAGCTTGGGCTCAGAGAACACAGAAGACGTGACCATCCACCTAAGAAATGGTGCTTACGGTGAGTCCTTCGGGGTTGTCCACTTCGTCCCGTCCTCGGTACCGAATCCTCCGTATCACCCCTGGAGTCAATAAAAATCCAAAGAAAAAGAGGGAAAGAAATACTACTGTTTCAGTTTTTTAAAGTTCCCGGTCTTGAGATCCCTTCTCTACTAATTTCCATAAAAGGGATAGTAAAATAAGATTTAATCGGGTCAAGTCTTCCATCTGAATGTCCAGGACTGAAATCTATAGAAAGACACAATTTCCTGACTTATTGTAAGTACGAAATTGAGGGTGAAGGTGGGAATTATCTCAGAGTCCATTCTTGTCACCTTTGTCACAGTCTGAAATAAAAAACTCGAGGTTTTAGTGACGTCTACCACTAACGTCGGTACTTTAATTTTCTGCGAATGAGGAACCTTCTTTTCAATACTGGTTGGATCTATCATATAAGTTTTCGACTCTGTAATGAAACGGCTGATTACAGGCAGATCAGTTCCGACACCAAAGAGGACACCAGTACATACCTACACTCTCAACCTGACACTTCTTTCGACTCGCGGCTTCTTAACTACGAAAACTTGACACCACAACCTCTTCTGAGAACTCTCAGGGAACCTGACGGTCCTCTAGGTTGGTCAGGTAAGACTTCCTCTAGTCGGGACCCTAAAGAAACCTTCCTTACTACGAGTTCGACTTTGAGGTCATGAAACCAGTGGAGTACGCTTCTCAACTGAGTAACCTTTTCTGAGACTACGACCCTCCCTAACCCCCGTCCTCCTCTTCCCCTGCTGTCTCCTACTCTACCGACCTACCGTAGTACCTGAGCTACCTGCACTCAGACTCACTTGAGGCCCTCAACCACTACCTGTCCCTCCGGACCGCACGACGCTAAGTACCCCAACGTTTCTCAGCCTGTGCTGACTCGCTGACTTGACTTGACTTCTTTACTAGATTCGGGAAACATTAATCTTCTCAACGGTAAAATGGACAATTACCTAAAGTGTAAAAATTATTCTTATTTCAGTTGTCATCTTGACATGTGTCATCAGTGTCCGGACTTACCGTTAAGAGTGCAATCTTTATGTATCGTACAATCATGAGTCAACGTAAGTTGAGAAACGCTGGGGTACCTGACATCGGGTGGTCCGAGGAGACAGGTACCTTAAAGGGTCCGTGCTTATGACCTCACCCAACGGTAAAGGAGGAGGTCCCCTAGAGAGGTTAGGTCCCTAACTCGGGCACAGAGGTCGTAACGTCCTCCTAAAAAGTGGACGACTCGATAGCCCCTTCAGGTTATCTCTATTATCTCTGTGAATTTAAAATGTCTAAATCTTTTAATGTCTTTTCATCAGTTAAAAGGATAACGAAAAGGACTGAGAAACCCACCCTGTTAGGTGTCTTTACTTTTACTTTCAACGAGTCAGCACAGACTGAGTGACACTTGGGTACCTGACGTCGGACGGTCCGAGGAGACAGGAACCTTAAGAGGTCCAGTCTTATGACCTCACCTATCGCCAAGAGAAGAGGTCCCCTAGAAGACTTGGATGCCTAGCTTGGGTCCAGAGGGTGTAACGTCCGTCTAAGAAATGGTGGACTTCGTGGTTTACCCTCGTAAGGTAAAGAACTTTTAACTTTACACTTTGATACCTGGTTTAAAGGTCTACAGTATTAGTTTTTAGTGGAAGATAATCCCTAACTAGTTTGTTGATATAAGAAAAAATTTTGAACTCAAAGTCTCACAATTACCAGTGTTCTTTGAATGTCCGTCACAAAACGTCTTAGTGAAATAATGATAAAAAAATTATGATTTAACAAATAACTTAACGTAAAAAAGGGGAATATTTGGTGTAATCCTTACCACCAATGTACATAAATTTTAAAGGTAATAACATACATAATTCATATATATCATACGTACATAAAAATTTTAATTAACTAAATAAAATTAACGTCCGATTAATGAAATGTTATAACCTATAAGGATAGTGAATGACAAATATTCGATCTTTTTTATTAAACACACAAATAAAATACTCGGGATGTGTCATTTTAATAATTTTTTTAAACCACCTGAAGAGAGACATTTGATCATTCGTTTTCTGAAGTCTCCAATTAAAGTATGTAAACAAAACTTTTCAGTCTGTCGAAATTTGTAAGTAAAATAAACATCGTTGACACCCGTCTTTAGTATCTTACCACTTTGACGTAAGATAAAATTCGAGTATTTAACGAAGATTCTTAAACCAACTACTTTAACATCCGGAAAATTATCTTTTATATCCAACACTTTTACATATAATTAGACTCTATATTTCCAATATACGTTTGTCCGAGACTTTTTACCTTCCAACAACATTCGTACTAGACTATTATTGTTAATCTCAAAACTGCACTCTTTAAGTCTTTTATCTAATAGGTGACCTTTTCGGTTATACATATTTTGTTTAAACATAAAAAAATACAAATAAGAATCACATCCTCCTCATTTGATATTCCAATCGGGGAATTTATCCGGGTTATTGAAACGATGTCTCGTAAATTTAAGAGACGAGAACAAAAATTAAAATTTTTACCCTTTATGGGCGAAGTATTCGTTTCACGGTCCATTTTACGTTCTTAAAAGTTTCTTACGTTGACGAGATATCGTAAGTTTGAATTAGAACTATATGAGTAAACTTCGTCCATGTTACGGTTATTTCACACCGTTATTGTAAGACTTTGAGTTTTGAACGAAGACGAAAGTATCGTATCTAAATAGGATTCTGTCGTCCGTTAGGTTTACGTTCGAACGAAGTGGGTCTTTAACAGACGTCTAAGAACTCAAAGTAATATTATCGGACTTTTATTCTAGTGTCCTGTACATAATCGTTTATTACCTAGTAGTTGATTTTAACTAATCGATCGTATTTTAGTGGGGATGTGTATTTAGAAAGATGCCTTGTTAGTGGAAATCGAACTTTTTATGTATACAAATAGGAAAGTCCTCTTCTGTTACTTTATAAATTCCATAAGGTAAACAATCTGTTTACTAGAAAGTTCAAGGATTATTCGAACGAAATCCAAAAGATTTTTAATACCAACTATATATCGACTATAAAATGGTAGAAATCACTAGAAAGGACGTTGTCTTTGGTTTTAGAAAAAGGTGGACCCCAGCTCGTCCTTCGATTCCTTTTTTATGTGTCTTAATCGTAAAGAGGTAAAATTCCGACTTGTTTCTTTGTACTGTTTCAGTATCGACGGAAAGCGTCAGTGCCCTCTTGTCGAAACATCTCCGTTGACCGTTCTATCAGGGGGTAGAATTTTCCTTTCTTAGTAACAGTTCAAGTTGGTGCAGTCACAGGAACTCAAGTTTAAAATAAAGGAAAAGCTCCCTCTTATTCACAACCCTTAAACATAATAAAAGGAGAATGGGTTTTCGAACGAGAATTTTATCAGGAAGTCTAGAACATCTTCCTTGAAACGAGCTGTTTCTATAAAAGTATTTCGATCTACCATGGAGTGTTAAGACGCTGTCAGTTTACCCAGAGTGCTCAGATACGCGATGTCTTGGTAATCCAGATATCGAGTGGCCACCCGGTGTCTTACTAGGTCTTTACGTTTCTTGATGAAGTTCGTCAAGAATTCTCACTTACTGAAAATACAATTACATAATTGTATTGAAAATACAATACTATATAACTTCCTACCCTCTTGAATTTCCCAATAGTTTTAAACCATTTGATTTTGATCAAACATTACCCGGGATTAAGTCCTAAAATCGTTCTTTAGGTCGACGGTGTGTTGTCCATTATCACGTTTGAAGGATGTAGTGTATATACCTGTTAACCTTATCGCGTTAAAAAATACTTCTTTTCACACACCAACCCTGTAGTTCCTATAACAGAACTTGACCAGAACCGAAAAGGTAAACGTGGAAGAAAGAAATCCCAATAAAAATCGAAGAGTAATCGTTAAATGAAAGTCAATTGTGATGTTACACTTCGTTGTGTATAAATATACTTGTTATAAAAGTGTAATATAAAAAAGGGTTTTGATCTAAAATTCCTAACATATTTGACACCAAGTTTATCTGATTAGTATAAGGAAAACGATTTCTTCTACACAAATATTGAAGAGATGTTAAATAAACCAGACATGTGCAAACACGTGTACAATCGAAGTCCCGGAAAGAGGAAATTCAAGAAGAAACGAAAAAATGTTTGTCAATACAAAAATTTTAATGACGAGTACATAAAACGTGTGTTTACGAATACATTGGATAAATCAAGTATAGACAACCTTACAAAGTTTTGTATCAGTCCTATCTTCCGAAAGTACAAGAAAGAGTTGTTTATTCAAGAAACAAACATAAAATATTTTTACTTCTATTTGTGTTGGGTGGAATGACGGTTTCCCATACAATACATTGTATGAAAGTGACACCCGTGAAAGCAATGGATCTTTATGTTTGCGACAATGATTGCGAAATAAGTAAGTGTGTAAATCATTAAGGAAATAAATCGTAAACTTTTTATATATACGTATCTCATCCTATACCCATTTCTATTTTTTGTGATTTCTCTATTTTACACGTATAACTTTTCCGTAGGAACCGTTAATACATAATTAACCATAATTATACATACATAATTAAAGAGTATGGGTGTATAACTCCTCAACTACTCGAGTCTTTGATAGGTTGTGGTACTTATTGTTGGAGGCAAACTAAAACGGAAGAAGAGAAGGGGTAAATGGTCCTAGTCCATTGACGTTTCGTGTGAAAAAATATTCAAACGAGGATGGGGACGTAACACCGGGTACGGTGAAGACGAAGATAGTGTTCAAAGACTGAAAGGCAGGTCGGTGTGTGAAGACAAGAGGACGAAGACGTGAAGGGTGCTAGTCACGACACGAAGTCCGACCTCCGTCTCGAGTGTCGAGAAATCTGTTGTGGGGTCGACCGGACGTCGAGGAGAGACGGGAGGAGTGAAAGACGTGTGTAAAGAGAGAGTAATGTGATTTCACTTGGGAAGGTAGATAATTCAAAATAAGATTCAAGTAAAGGAGATAGTTGTGAAGGGTGAATGGTTCAACCACGGTAAATGTAGTCAGTAGTAGTCAGTAATATCGTTAAGGGGTACTATCTTAAGAATAGATATAAAATGTATACTCCCTTCACTCCACATTTCTCAAATTCACTGAACAGTTTCCAGTGTCGATCAATTCAAACTTCTCGGTTCAGTCTCAAGTTTCACGTACGAAGAAAATGGTATAGTGTTACGGAGATCGTAGCGATAAGATCTTAGTGGAGTGTAAATAAAACCTATAGTTTAACGGAATGTATATTTATATTTTAGAGACACTCAAAAATGTGACTGGTCGGATTAGTGTAATCCAAATGTAATTATGTTTTCAACCAAACAAGACCCGAAACAAAATCAGGATTTAAGAAATTATTTGTGGTGAATGGTAAACCTACCACGTGTTACCACTCGAATAGATGTTCTGTTTTTTTTTTTTTTTTTTTCTTCGTGTAAGATGACTCAAAACGAGGTACAAATAGAATCCCAGTAGAGAAGAATAACCAACTGATGAAGAACAGAACTCTACTGATACTTCAAAGTGTCAGACTAAAATTTTTTATGGAGGTCGGCGATTCATACATTGACAGAAAATAATGAACATAGTGATTCACACTTTGATACAGAAAAAAAGGAAGGCTACAAACAGGGTGTAATAGTGTTAAAATCTATATAAACTGCGAATTATTATCGAAGGATGAGTCGGAACTATAAGAAAATCGGACTCGATAAGTTCATAAAATTTTTTATTGGACTAAGTCTTTATTAATATATGTCATGTTAAGTATGTGGAACATACCGTAAGAAATCGTAAAGAATGTAACGTTAAAAGGACAGATACTTAAGAGACTGAAGTTAATAGACTTTTACAGAGTTAAAGTTGTTTAAAAACTTCCAATAAAAAGGACCTATATG
This sequence comes from Capra ibex, assembly GCA_006410555.1. Taxonomy (NCBI): domain Eukaryota; kingdom Metazoa; phylum Chordata; class Mammalia; order Artiodactyla; family Bovidae; genus Capra; species Capra ibex. Next base: position 1,657,310 of record SJYO01016727.1, read on the forward strand.
TTAAGATTCAACAGTAAACAAAAATAAAATCGTGAAAGTTTCTATAATAACGTGGCAGAAATCAGGAGGTACAAAGACTGTTCTTTAATCACTTATACCTTATGTAAATACGAAAAGAGAACTATATACAGAAAAAGAGACCGACGATGGTTCTTAAATGGAACTGAACTTCATCGAACTGATGGTCGCGAGTTTATATCAAACCGAATTGTCCGATTGACCTCAAAAAAAATTCAAGAACCTTGTCATACTTCCATCAAATGTAACTTAAACCTTTTATAGACTGGTAACAAATAAAATTTTACAAAACGGGTTTGAGTGATCAAAAAGGAGACCCTGAGACTGATGCACGTACGATCTGACACAATACAGGATAGACAGAGACTCCGAGGTAAGTAAAAATTCAAAAAAATAGAGGAAAAAGTAGTATAACCTATTAAAGATGACTAGACAGAAATTCAACTAATTGAGAATAAAAACGATATAAGTTAGACGACTATTCAAGAAGACTATTAAAAAGTAAACAAAATAACATTAAAATTAAAGATATTTAAAGGTAGACCAAGAAGATATATCAAAGTCAATAGGACAACTTTAAAGTATAAATAAGTGAGAAATTTTGGTATAAAGAGTAATTAAAACAATTCCAGTTGTTATTCTGATAGAGTCCAAGTCAAAAATAACTACGAAAGAAAAAAGAAAAGACACTTAGTGTAAAAGAAAAATAAACATGGAGTAATTTTTTTTTTTTTTGGGACTTATGACCTAAAATTTCCATTAGACATCGTATAGGACCTAAGATATAAGTATAAGATATAAGGAAACTACTTATATCCAAAAACAAAAAGGTCCGTCAAACTAATGACAGTACTTGGACACCATCCGAACCAAAAGACGAAAAAGAGTCACAGTTGGATATGTTTCGAGTTCTACAAACGATTCTGAGAATTATCTCGAAGGGATTACTAAGTCGTCACTTTTTTGAGACGGACGATACGTCCTCTACACCTAAACTAAGGACCCAACCCTTCTAGGGGATCTCTTCCTTTACCGTCGAGTGAGGTCGTAAGAACGGATTCTTTAGGGTACCTGACCGTGGACCGTTCGGGGGCAGGTACCTCCACCGTTTTCTCAGTCTGTGCTGAATCGGTGATTTGTTGTTGTCGTCCTGATTCGGATGCTCAAGGTAAAAGGTGGCCCGAGAACATCCCCAAACCAAGATCCGAAGTGACCCCGTTCAGATCTCATCCAGAATGAGATTCAGTACCAGGAATGAGAAATGTAGAGAACCCACAGTGTCGTCCTACGGTCCGTAAAATTGTTTCACAATCCTCTGGAAAGGAGAGACCGTCCCGTCTTGAGTTTCTGTGTAGGGGTCAAACCGAAAAGGAACCGAAACGGGTTGGAAGTTACAGAGACAAGACGGAAGTGTCGTGATTTTCGACGATAGAATGTACGAAACTAACCAGAACAGACGTGTACATGTCGAGTAGAGAGTCGGTCTGAACACCTCGGGGAGGGAGGGAGACTCCGAAGGAGAGAAGCACCAATGGAGGAGAAGTCACAGAATGGTGTGTGTAAGGTTGTAGAGACGACGATTCAGTGAAGTCAGCACAGGCTGAAACACGCTGGGGTATCTGCCGTCGGGTGGTCTGAGGGGGCAGGGACCCTAATAGGTCCGTTCTTGTGACCTCACCCAACGGTAAAGGAAGAGGTTACGTACGTTCACTTTTCACTTTCACTTCAGCAAATCAGCACAGGCTGAGACACGCTGGGGTACCTGACGTCGGAAGGTCCGAGGAGGTAGGTACCCTAAAAGGTCCGTTCTCATGACCTCACCCTGAGACCGACGGGACTTGAGAATAGAAACGATGGAGTCAAACTGACGAAACGTGTCTGAGATCAGTCTTTTAGTAGAACACCCATTACCACTCTCTGTAGAGTGTATAAAACAAAAAGAGACCCTAATGTCAGATTTAGACGGATAGTAAATGAGGGACTTTAGTCAACGAAGTATAAAAAAAACGGATAATAAACATAGGAATGTCACCCTCCCAAACAGACCATGACGAATAAGGTAAAATCGACTTTCTTCTTGATCAACTAAGGATTAATTTTGTGGTTACTAATTCTCACAATTGAAACCTAAGGTTATCTGTATCTGACATTAGAGATTAGACACACAAATCTCCAAAGAATCAAAGAGTCTAAGAGTCAAAGGGATAACATTTAACCCTGATTACGGATAGAGTTTTCCCAATAATTACCCTACTAAAACACGTATCATCTATTCTGTTATTTATAATCGATGATGATGATAAATTACAAGGAATCACTTTAATAAATATATAAAATATTAAAATATGTAAATTTTTTAAAATGAGAATAAGGTGTAATCTGACATCCAAACATCTTGAGTCAATAAACATTTAATCAAAACACAAGCCCTGGAATTAATAAAATCTTTCGTATAAATACAAAATCTTTTGTAAAGATTCTCTCGAATTTCTTAAGAGATACTTCTTTATCTATTGTTCGGTCATTATATTTTTCTTTTACTTAAAATTGTATCGCTTAAAGTCGTACTTCATGATAGATTTTCAATACGTCATAATAACTTTTATCTTCTCTACCTCCGAAAGTTTGAAAGGATCATCAACAGTCAAAAATTAATAGACATGTCCCCATCCCTGAACCCCTATCCCACCAGTCTCTTACTGTTGCATTAAATAAAAGTTAAAACCTTACGCAACAAATAGAAACCTCTAAATGGTAGAATTATTACAAACACAATTGTAATTTTACTCACAAAAAGGGGGGACCCTCGTTGACGATTAATAATCGTTCCCCTTAGACACAACTCTTCTTCGTACGATCGAAGTCCCCTTCCGTTGTACTCTAAATATTAAATTTTACTAGGTGTACACCTGTTGACACTCTTAACTGATATAACTCTTATAAGATGGAAGAATTTTTTTTCACACTGAGATTGTTAAATTATGGGGCAATAACTCTGAATATGTGTGTGTGTGTGTTGATTTCGTATTAATAGAATAAACGTTGAATATACCTTTAGTTTCCTTTCCTTCATTGATCGTAAATGTAATACCCGGTCCCTTCCACTTTTCATAAAATACACAATTGAACATGTTGGTGAAGGTCCATATACAGACTAATAAGAACAAAACGTCTGGTCCCTGGACTCATGGTTCCTCATTCTGTCAGAGGTCAAATTCGTCGACCCTTCACTGACCTATATTTAAACTTGAGTCCGGGCAAAATAAAGTGGTAAGAACGGAAAAGGTGAAGTAGTGAGATAATAAAAACTTCTCGTCTGTTTAAAATGAATGACATCTGTAAAAGAAGAAGACCGGAAAAAGGTTGTTACGTTAGAGCATCAACCGCATCAAAAAGGAATTACTCCTCTGTTGGTCCTTTCTCTTCAGTTCCAAGTGCTTAAACAGTACTTAACTCTACCTTTGAAATTGATCATGCTGGTCATTTTGGTGATGTTGAATCACGATTACACCATGAATCACAAGGTCGGTGGTAGGAACGACGAAGTGTACATAACAAAATGAATTAGGAGTGTTGAAGTGCTCCACCTATTTTTTGTAGTAGTAGAGGAAAATGGCTATACCTTTGACTCAATATCTTCTAATTCATTGAAAGGATTTAGTGTGTCTTCTACATGTCGGTCCCACCCTTGGGTCTCGGGTTAAGAAGACCCTCGAAGAAAGGGTTTGCTTGTGGACTCCGTAGATGTGACCGATAGCCACGGAGTTTCGTCTTCCGGTTGTATTGTTACCAAACAACGACGGACTCGGGTAGAGATCGGAGACGTCCCACGTACGAAAGGATCGTCCAGGATGATTCTTGGTCCCTGAGTCCTCGTTTACTATGTATTGACCTAAAGGTAAAAATTGAGTAAACACTAGAAAGAAACGAAAGGTTTACAAGATATGACTTGTAGATAATGGAAAAATTGACTTTCCATTTTGTTCGATTACGAGTTATATAGACGAAAATAAATAAAAAATTTTTTATACCTGACGAAGTACTTAAACGTACAGTAGGACGCGTCCCCGGTACGATTAGAAACATAACAAGATTAAAATCACATACAGGACGGTTTCCCTCATGGTTATTTACACGAAAATCTTCTCTTAAATTCTCATCGTGAAAAGAATTCCCGACGGGACGTTTGGATCTTTGTTGAAAAGAATTTTATCTCAACACAAGTAACGGAATTTCTAGGAGAGGATACTCACCTCGTTTGTAAGAAGAAATCCTTGAGCCACTAACACTCGTCCTCTCTCCCCTCGATTTCCGTTCCAAAAAAAGTTAGTAGAGTGGAAGTTGAGGTCCCTAAGATGGACCCAGAAGTAATAAGATCTTTGAGAAGATGATTATTTAGATACGAACACGGTAAAAGAGAGAATAAAAGGACCCTATTATGGAGAGACAGTCATTCTTATATTAAAGTGTCGGGGGAGACTATCTAAGTAGAAACCCTAATTTTACTTATAAAAAACATTTGATGTTCTCATTCTAACTTTTCACATACCAGTCACACATAACCCTTTTATCCCTCTTGTAAGTAAAAAACTACAAGACTGAAAACAGGGGTTACCGAGTCACCCGTTTCTTAGACGGACGTTAAGTCCTCTGTCCCCAAACTAGGGACCTAGACCTTCTAGGGGACCTCCTCCTTTACCGTTGCGTGAGGTCATAAGAACGGACCTCTTAAGGTGTCTGTCTCCTCGGACCACCCGATGTCAAGTATCCCAACGTTTCTCAGTCTGTACTGACTCACTGATTCGTCTGTGCGTCTGTGTTGAAAACAAGTCCGGGAATTCCTGACTAACTTTTTTGTGTCCCTTTTCAGAAAGAGTGTAAGTAGAACCGTTACTATGAAACCTATATCGACTTTTTCGTGTTCGTTGTTTTCGTTTTTATTTTCGACCCTGACGTAGTCTGATTTTTCGAAAACGTATTGTTTTCCCTGTTGGTTGTTTTACTTTTCAGTGGGACACCTGACTCTCTTTTATAAACGTTTAGTATATACACTAGTCCTCAACTATAAACTTTATATATTTCTTGAGTGTGTTGAATTACTGTTTTTACAGGGTTTATTGGACTAATTTTTTACCAGTCTTCTTGACTTGTCTGTAAAGAGTTTCTTCTGTAATTTTACCGGTTGTCTATTTACTTTTTCAAGAGTCGTAGTGATTAGAAGTCCCTTTACGTTTAGTTTGAGTGTTGTCCTAGAATGGAGTCTTGACAATCTTACTAATAGTAGTTTCTTGTTCCCCATTGTTTACTCCAATACCTCTTTTTTCTTCGGAACACGTCTCAACCACCTTTACATTTAGTCACGTCGGTAATACCTTTAGCCATACCTCGAAGGAGTTTTATAATTTTTATCATGGTAGTATACTAAGTCGTAAGGATGAAGACCCATAAATAGGTTTCCTTTACTTTAGTACTAGAGTAGAGTTGCTTTGTCGACGTGAAGGTGCAAGTAACGTAATCGGTTCTACACCTTTGGTGGATTTACAGATCCTTACCCATTTCTTGTACACTATATATACAGACATATACACACACATATATATATATGTACTCCATTATGATAAGTGGGTACTCTTTCTTCCTTTAGGATGGTAAAAACCGTTGTACCTATCTGAGACTCCCGTAATACGGTTCACTTTATTCAGTCTATCCTTTTCTGTTTATGACATACTAGTATGAATATACACTTGTGAATTTTTTCGGTTAAGTATCTTTGTCTTAACTTACCACCAATAACCCCTGACTCCTCACCTTCTTTAAGTCTCTACGACTACAACCAGTTTCCCATATTTGAAGGTCAATGTTCTACCTTTTTCAAGACCCTTAGGTCACATGTCGTTCTACTGATAAATTGTCATGGCATAATGTATATATAATATCTATCGTTGAACTTTCAACGATTCTCTCAATTATAACATACAAGAACAGTGTGTCTTTACAATTAAAACACTGTACTACCTCCACAATCACTCTCTCAGTAAAGGATCCGTCCAACTATTCAGATCCCCAGGGGTTCCTCTCTCGCCAGACCTTAAGAGTTCCTCCTCTTTTCCTGTTTGAAGAAAAAGGGGAGATGTAAGAAATCCTAATACATAGGACGGACTCCTGTCAGAGACCTAATTTGGAAGACCGATTAAGACAATAGAATTTTACATTTAATACCCTCATCCAGATCACTCTAGAAATGTTGGAGGTATGTAAGAAACCTAAGTAACCTCTCATATAATGAGGTAACAATTGTGATCGTTCACCCATGAAAAGATGGGGGAAGACTACAGATACAGTCTTCGAAAGAGATAGAGGAAATATGAAATTATTTTGAAATAATGTGTTTTCGAGACTCACTAGTTCGGAGTAGAGACTGGGACCTAACTTAAGAAGAGACCTCCGGTTCTTAGGGTCGCAGAAACGTACTAAGTCGTTGTTGGAAAGTAATCGATTACGATACCACCAGTAGTAAAACGTCGTATATTTTAATTGGGTGACATGTTAAATGTAAATCTGTTACAAGATTCAGTTAATATAGTCCTTCGAACCCTTCCTTTCCCTTTTCTTGACTTATTTAGGAGCATGAGTCTCAGTGTTCGAAACCCGAAAATACCTTTCATCAAAATACCAAACAAGAAAGTGGATGTCCAATGGAAAACCAAAACAAAACGTATTCACGAATGACATAAGTAATAAGGTAACAAGGATACATAATCTATTCGGTGTAGTCAGAACTTCGTTAACTCATAACAACACAAATCAGGAATTCAGTACAGGTTGAGAAACGTTGAGGGACCTGACATCGTGTAATTCGAGGAGATCGGTTCCCTAAAGGGTTCGTTCTTATGAAAGGATCAGTTCCTCACCCAACGGTAAAGGAAGAGGTCCCTTAGGAAAACTGGGTCCCTAACTTGGGTCAAGGGAACGTAACCGTCCTCCTAAGAAATGGTGACTCAGTAGACCATTCGGGGAATCTGGTGGAAATTAAGAAAGATTTTACTATGACTTTTATTTATATGTTTTTTCTAGAATTACTGGGTCTATTGACACTACCATACTAGTGAATGGACCTCGGTCTGTAGGACCTTACACTTCAGTTTACCCGGAATCTTTCGTAACGATGTTTGTTTCGACCACCTCCACTGTCTTAAGGTCGACTCGATAAAGTTTAGGATTTTCTACTGTGACAATTTCACGATGTGAGTTATACGGTCGTTTAGACCTTTTGAGTCGTCACCCGTGTCCTGACCTTTTCCAGTCAAAAGTAAGGTTAGGGTTTCTTCCCGTTACGGTTTCTTACAAATTTGATGACGTGTTAATGTGAGTAAAGTGTACGATCATTCCAGTACGAGTTTTAGGAGGTTCGATACGAGTTGTCATGTACTCGGTCCTTGAAGGTCTACATGTCCGACCTGAATCTTTCCCGTCTCCTTGGTCTCTAGTTTAACGGTTGTAGGTGACCTAGTATCTTTTTGATTCTCAAGGTCCTTTTGTAGATGAAAACGAAATGACTAATCCGATTTCGGAAATTGACACACTTAGTGTTTCTTGACACCTTTTAAGACTTTCTCTACCCTTATGGTCTCGTGGAATGGATGGAGGGCTCTTTAGACATACGTCCAGTTCTTCGTTGTCAAGAAGAACCTTTTTGTTTAACCAAGTTTTGACCCTTTCCTCACGTAGTTCCGTCATATGACAGTGGGACAAATAAATTGAATATACGTCTCATGTAGTACACTTTACGGCCCGACCTACTTCGGGTTCGACCTTAGTTCTAACGGCCCTCTTTATAGTTATTGGAGTCTATACGTATACTATGGTGGGAATACCGTCTTTTCACTTTTCCTTGATTTCTCCGAGAATTACTTCCATTTTCTCCTCTCACTTTTTCAACCAAATTTTGACTTGTAAGTTTTTTGATTCTAGTACCGTAGACCAGGGTAGTGAAGTACCGTATATCTATCCCTTTGTTACCTTTGTCACTTTCGAAATAAAAGAAACCGAGGTTTTAGTGACGTCTACCACTACCGACGGTACTTTAATTTTTTGTGAACTAGAAACCTTCTTTTCGACACTGTTTGGATCAATCACATAATTATTCGTCTTGTAATGAAACGTCTGTTTCCGGACTTGTCAGTTTCGATACTAAAAAGGTCATCAGTACATACCTACACTCTCGACCTGGAATTTTTTCCGATTCGTGGTTTCTTAACTACGTAAACCTGACACCACAACATCTTCTGAGAACTCTCAGGGAACCTGACGTTCCTTCAGTTTGGTCAGTTAGGATTTCCTTTAGTTGGAACTTATAATTAACTTTCCTGACTACGACTTCGACTTCGCGGTTATGAAACCGGTGGACTATATTTCTCAGCTGAGTGACCTTTTCTAGGACTACGATCCTTTCTTCCTCCTCTTCCCCTACTGTCTCCTACTCTACCAACCTACCGTAGTGGTTGAGTTACCTGTACTCAAACTCGTTCGAGAACCTCTACCACTTCCTGTCCCTTCGGACCGTACGACGTCAGGTACTCCAGCGTTTCTCAACGTGTGCTGACTCACCGACTTGTTGTTATTGTTGACTTATATTTATGTGTTTATTTTATCTTTGTTGGTTCCCAAACTATTTAGTTGATCACTTTAGTGATTGTTCTTCCATAAATCTAACCTAGTGAAATTTAACATTTGAAATAATGTCTTTCCAGATTCCTCCTATTTCATGTAAACTGAATATAGTTGGTTTGAATATATTTGAATAAAAGATCGTAACGGTCCTCTCACTAGACGTCAAGTCGTGAACCCGTGTGAAATGGGTGAAGTCCTTCTCTCCCTACGAACTACCACTACCGTTGTCACACCTGACACGATATCAAGACTGGTACTTGTTGGTAGTGATGTTTTGAGGTGTTAATCGCAAGAATTGTACACAAACATTTTGTTGACGGGGACGAAGTGTGACGTTTTCGAACTGGTCCAGGTCGGTGGTTTGGCGTTGTTCTCGATAGGACGCTCTGTCCACTGAAGATTGTTCCACACACTGGTGTGTACACAACCCCTTCAGGGGAATGGATTTGTTAGAGGGCAGATATACGGTATAGCGAACTTGGTGATAAGACTAAGTAAAGAGACGACAAATTTTTTACAGAAGTCTTCGTGATAAAATTTCCTTTTTACTAGGGAACCCTTTCCATCGTATAATCCGATAATTATTAATAACTATAAACCCGGATTGCATCGATTCCTTTACCGACGGACTCTTGACCGACTCCATACCCCCGAAATATACTCTTCTTCTTTTTTTCACCACTCTATAAAACACTCACCATGTCGGACAACCTATCTATCTTATGGCAGAACTTAGGGGAGTGACTCCTGACAGTGCCCGACATATAATATAATGTACATATCATATGTTAAAAAAGTAAGAGGAGAACCTTGATGGATGAGGTTAAGGGAAAGTCCTACATTTAATAAAAATATCTTCTGTTCGAATAGACTTAAATTATGAGAACCGTATTAAAGGGACATTTAGAACTGACTAGATATACGTTTAGTACTATAGATAAATATATACATATATAAATATGTATACGTTTAAGACTATGTATATATAAATAAAAAGGTTTCCATTACCCCTTATATTTTGTAATTTGAATAAGTCCTGATAACAGACTATACTAAAATTAGTAAAAGAACAAGGGAAATTCAGACCAGATTTATTGTGTAAGAAGTCTTAAGATTCGTACATCACATTTCTACGAAGTGGACTTAAAGTCGTTACTCTAAGTATTTTGGAAGTGAGATGATTCCTGTCGGAATATACAACTAATCTATAATCGATACTATGTGAGTCAGAATCGTTACTCAAGTAGTCAACAAACATTTGTACTTTGGACCCATAACGATTTGAAAATTAGCCATTAAATTTCGGAGAAAAAGACCAATCAATTTTTACTTTCTTTCTTGTTAATGGACATAAAAAACAATTCTGATTTATAAATGTTTCACCGATCCTGAGACGTTCCCTTCCTTGCAAGGTGTCATCTTACCCCAGACATAATGGACGACTTAATAGAGGTCCGGTCAGAAAGGGTAGACGGTCACAAATTTGAAGAGGTCCCGAAGCAGGTATCTGTCAAAGGGTAAGAACTGAAAGAGAACGTCGTCCTACTCAAGGAGGACAGGGCGTCGTTCCGTCAAGGAATGCCACCTCTTCCAGACTGAAAGGTAGGCTGGAGACAGATGTTATGCTCTCTTCCCACAAAAGTACTCTTCACAAAATTACTGTTGATCCCCCTTTTTTTTGTGAATTTTTTTACTTCGTCAAACTCAAAAAACAAGGTCGATCAGATATCCGTCAATGTCTTGTTTGGTCTTGTTTAAAAAATTACGTGAAAATTTTTGACAGTACGGAGTCTGGATCTCAATGTCCACTTTTCTTGCACAGAGCAGTGACTTTTGTATTTCCCTACTCCTCTCTTTCTCGTTGTTGGTTTCAAAACGAGACGTGATCAACACCCGTCACGGTCAAAGTACCAGGAAACCCCCTTAATGAAATTTAATACGAAGGGACCATCGAGTCGACCATTTCTTAGACAGGAGTCACGTCCTCTGGGACCAAACTAAGGACCTAGTCCTTCTAGGGGACCTCTTCCCTTACCGTTGGGTGAAGTCATAAGAACGGACCTCTTAAGGTACTCGTCTCCCAGGACCACCCGATGTCAGGTACCCCAACGTTTCTCGACCTATGCTGACCCACTGATTCGTGTCGTGTCGTGAATCGTGTGTACACGTGTTTTATGAATCGTAACCCGAACGGCGTATCTTTCGATTCATTTTCCAGTATAATAATAATGTTTATTTATAAACACCTTATTTGTATTAGAGAGATCGAAACTCTTTTCTCTAGAGTTGGGTGTAGGGTTACAGTGTTCTCCAAATCCTAGTAAACTTTTAAATAAGGACTTTCTAAAATTTATTTATCAAAGACCAACAAAACATCATCACTTGACGAAGGAAAAGTTTTCTCAAATAAAACTTCGTACGGTAGATAATCAATTTCCTTTAGTTTGGACTTATAAGTAACCTTCCTGACCACGACTACGACTTCAAGATTATGATACTTCTCGGTTTAGTAACCGTTTCGAGGACTACGACCCTTTCTAACTCCCGTCCTCTTCCCCTGCTGTCTCCTACTCTACCAACCTACCGTAGTGACTGAGTTACCTGTACTCGTTTGAGGTCCTTTATCACCTCCTGTCCCCTCGACAGGTCGTCCAACATTTATCAATCTGTTCCGATTCACTGACTTGGATTGCTGTTATTGTTGTTGTTTACATAATCAACAGACCGTGTTACTCTTGTCATCCACCAGACTACAAAGTGACGACGACGACGACGATTCAGTGTAGTCAGTACAGGTTGAAACACGCTGGAGTATCTGCCGTCGCGTGATCTGAATGGGGTAGGGACCCTAAGAGGTCCGTTCTTGTGACCTCACCCAACGGTAAAGGAAGAGGTTANGTGACTGAGTTACCTGTACTCGTTTGAGGTCCTTTATCACCTCCTGTCCCCTCGACAGGTCGTCCAACATTTATCAATCTGTTCCGATTCACTGACTTGGATTGCTGTTATTGTTGTTGTTTACATAATCAACAGACCGTGTTACTCTTGTCATCCACCAGACTACAAAGTGACGACGACGACGACGATTCAGTGTAGTCAGTACAGGTTGAGACACGCTGGGGTATCTGCCGTCGGGTGGTCCGAGGGGGCAGGGACCCTAACAGGTCCGTTCTTGTGACCTCACCCAACGGTAAAGGAAGAGGTTACGTACTTTCACTTTTCACTTTCACTTCAGCGAGTCAGCACAGACTGAGACACGCTGGGGTACCTGTCGTCGGATGGTCCGAGGAGGTAGGCACCTAAAAGGTCCGTTCTCATGACCTCACCCCACGGTAACGGAAGAGACGACTACAAAGTGTACACCGATGTTTATGGTGTCTCCTGTGACCGGACTCCGTGTGACTCTCGTTTGACGTCTGGTGTCCACTTCAGTCGTAAGATAAATAAGGTGTGTCACGAAGTTCGGTATTTACTTCGCGTGCGAACATCCCTGAGAGATGAGAGGACTAGAGACAATGAGGGAGATTCAGAAACCTACTGTAGTGGGAACATAAGGGACGGACCGACGTCTTGAGTAAACTCAAAACATGAAAGAGTAAATGTATAAAGATAATACAGGTATGAATGACGTATTCTGTTCCGTCGTGTGTAGAATGCACGATATTTTAGGTTTACACGGGTCTCAGATCTTCCTCTCTTCTCTATCAGGGTGGTTCGACGTCCGTCCAACCTCCACTCATTCAATCCATATAGGGACCTCTTTGACGAGTAATGACCCTTGAGCAAAAGTTCTTTCTTAATCTAGTGATATGATATTTATTTTATTTAAATTTTTAATACTTGATAACTATCATTTTATCTATAAGAGACTCTAATAGTGAGATTCCTTCATTGTCATTAAGACGACTTTGACTAATCCCGACCACTCTTATTGAAGGACGACGACTAATTCCTGACCTTGGACATTGAACCACGAGAGAGACACATGTGTCGAGAGGGGACGATTACATGGAACCAGAATGTATTTTCTCTCACCGTTTAATTTTTTTTTATTTCTTTCTTCATCTAGCAAATCTAACATGGGTCTGGTCTAACTACTTATAAACCCTTTGTCACACACCCCCCCGTAGTAAAGTTTAAGATATCATAATTTCTAAGTAACTATCCTACCCAATCAAATCTTTACTCTTCAAGTTCAAGAACTATCGTCAAAATTCATAAACTACCCTTGAACTCGACACTCCGTCAGAACCTTACCGGAGAGTACAGAGACAGTCAAAACTCTGAGGTCGTCACTGAGAGCCCTTCCCCCGTGTCTCTCCCAAGGAAAGACATTTCTAAGTGTTCGTGTATTTTGACGAGGTACCGGTTAGTAAGACTAAGGGCACCCTCAAAAGAACCGAATAGAAAACAGAAGTCTTCAGGATAAAGGGGTCCTGATTGCTCTACGGTTGTCTAAGGTATGACATTTCAAAAAGGAAGTCCCTACCACCTCACACGTTAGAGTCCCTTGACCTCTTCGTTTTCAGTCGATCGTCGGTTTTCGTGTGTATTCTTAACTCGAGAACGAAGAATATGGTGAACGAAAAGTATCCGAAGGTGCGAGGTTAAGTTAAGCACTCATGGGAGACGTCGTCTTAAGACACAGCAAGGACGGTCTCACGCCTCCAAATCGAAGCAGTAAATTGTCAATACGGTAAATTGATCGTGGAGTGAAGACAGTAGGAAAACGGATTCACACTTAGGTAAAAATAGAGTTTTTGGGTACGTCGACCTAAAAGACGAAAATATCTTTAATAGAGTTCGGTACAGAAGGGTCTTTTACCAGGGTCGAAGTCAAAGCGATATGCACGTCCAAATTGACTTAAGTTTTTATAACTTAAGAAAATAATTGTAAGTAAAGTTAAAAGAAAAGTATAAAGCTTACAATCGATGATTTTATATTCGTTCTACTGAAAAAAAAACTCCTCCGTCCCAAGTCAAAACGTACCAACACGTCTGTCTTGTTTTCTTGTGTTAAATCCTCTCTGTTTTAAGATCTATCTAACTCAGGACTTTTACTCGACATGTTGATCTGATTAAAATGTTTGTAGACGAAGAAGGAGAAAGAAAAAGTGTAATTTTTATAATTTTTGTTAACAGTACTATTTAATCCATACTGTTTCAACGTCTCTTTTTACTAATCCGTAAAATGGTGGAAAGAAGGTTTCCCGTTTGATTAGTTTGGTTTTATACTTTGGATATTAAAAACTATCTAATAAAATAACGTAAATCAAGTAACAAAATACCCCCTACATTTCCAAAAAGGAAGGAGGAGTTTAAATATAAATAATAATCAAATAAAAATCCTCAATCATACTTTACTATTGTATTATCATACTCACATTGTATTAGAAGTAACTTTTCGTAAACAGTCTGATAAACATGTATGTCTGTCTGAGGACAAGAGAATAACATTTTCGAAGTTCTGTTTGATGTCAAAGATTTCAAAACAAGGAAAGTCTAGTTAAAAAGAAATATCCTAAAAGGAAGACTAGTTCAAAACCAGTTTATTTGTAGTTCGTTGAGTAGACCACCTGTATACTTGGATCTCTAACCCATTCTTTCGTTTAATTCGAAAAGTATTTTTAAGAAAGATAAAGGTTCCCTGACCGATCTTCTTGTAAAAAAGGACTTTTTAACTTTCGTTTGTTGAACTGACCAGTTACGGTTTCTTAAATTTTATACTTCATAATCCATCAGTAATTTTATTATAGTTATGAAATTTTCTGGTGCACGTTGTCTCACACGAATAATATGTTCCTGTTCATGTTTTCGTCCTACGTTTTAACGTATATACCGTTTCACAATTGGTATAGTTATAACATGTATACAGTCACTTTTTTTTCGTGTTTTTGAAAATCATTAAAATATTAGATTTGGTAAGAAAGTGTCAATCCCCTAAGAATACGGTCACATTGTGATCTATGATATCGAAACGTAACGTATTCATCATCTGGAATTGTGTGTACCCTTTACCACTACGGATTTAGAGGAAAAAAAGGGATTTACCATTGGAGTAAAGTCGAGAATAAATAAATAGTCGAAATATTTAAATTTACGCAATAAGGTTTGACAACACAGAGAGACGTATCCTTTTTTTCAGGAAAGTTTTACTGACCATAAAGGAATTTAAATATTTAATAAAATCCTTGCTAAATCAGACAAATTAGATATGTACACTCTTTTACCTTAGGACCGGGATAAATCGTCCTTGAAAAACAAAAGTCACATATCACTTATGAAAAAAAAAGAAAATACTACAGACGTTTCATTATAACAACGATGTCAAGTCAACGATGCAACACAGATTGAGAAGTACTGGGGTACCTGACGTCGTCCGGTCCGAGAGACAGGAAGTGATAGAGTGTCTCAAATGAGTTTGAGTACAGGTAACTCAGTCACTACTACCCTACTAAGTATTTTATACTTTTAAGACAAAATGAACTCAAACTTTATTGAGTCACTGTTTTGAACCATTAGAAAACTCAATTTTAAATATTTGTAAGGAATCGATAAACAACACATCATAAATTTTTTAAGATAAGTAGTGAACTGTATTAAAAAATTAACTCAACTGAAACAAGATCATTATATGAGATAATAAATCTCATTAAAATCCCAGTATCAGTTTAACTCATCTTCCTAGTCTCTAGTTGTGTGTGGAGGTCAGGGTGCATACATATCGGAGACGGTAATAGTTGTAGTGGGTGGTCTCACCCTATAAACAACGGTGACTATTTAGACATGACTGTGTAGTAATAGTAGACTGTATTAAGACAATTAATCGGAAAGAGCAACTTTTCAGTATATAAAAATCTGTGTTCTTTTATTTGTAAAGGAGACTAAGAAATATAACTGTAAAAGAGTACTGACCAAAAGAATAACCACACAAGAGAACCGCTCTAAACGGTCTCCTAAACGATTAAATGGGGAAATTTTTATTTGAAAATCTAAATCAGTTGTAAAGTATAGCCACTTAAGAAGTTCGAGATAATTAAAAGTTGAAAATGATCTAAATAAAGTAACCAAAATAATGTCAAAGAAAGAATCACAAATGAAGGAAACGAAAGGAAATTAACAATGATTGATTTCTAATACCGATATTATAACGGAAACGAATTGTATAACTCTAGTCTTTCACCCAACTTATCCAGTGTAAAAATTACTTAAAATTTTTTGAGTATGTCGTATAACAGTTAATTTCTCGGACTTTTCGTATATAAGATAATTCGTGTTTGACTGTAATAGAATTAAAAAAGATAAGATAAAAAAAAACGTAAAAATGATAAAATAGTTTCTAAGTTTCATAAAGATTGTACAGTGATGATAACACCCAAAACAGTCCAACAAAATAAGATGGTGTAAAATAAATTTATAATATTACAAAATTATAAACGGAGTAATTTCTTACGAAAATAAACCTGCTGTTCGGAAATAAACCTAAAGTCGTAAATTTATTTACTTCAGTATAAGAAACAGATTATGAAAACGGAACTTAATATAAAAAAGATTTTAATTCTAACTTTTATTAAGGAAACAAAGACAAAGACATTCGTTAGTAATGACTGGTATTTAAAATTTGAAAACAAAAGAAATCACATAAATACGTCATATATAAAATTTTCGTTCTACATCAAACTAAAAAGAAAATAGGTTTAAACTTGGTTGTAGACAATATTTTCTTTTATATATCTTACCATAAATCTTGGTTTGTTCGTCTCCATGTTTCAAGTCGAGACAGAATGGGGTGGGACATTTGAAGTCAAACAGATTATGGAAATGAATGTCCCAACAACGTTTCCAATTATTAATAAATGTGAATTAAGGTACAAAATAACTTAAGTAATAAGTGGTGCTTAAGAAATTGAGATATTACAGATAAGCTCGAACATTAAAATGACAGTAAGGAAATAAATCTTATATAAAACCCCTTATAAAACTACTACTGTATCTTTACGATAGAAAATTTTTTTAGAACCTATAGGTTTTTTATATAAATAAAAGAAGAATGTACTTGTTTGATTTGTTGATTGTTAGATTAATCGTTCGATTGTTTGATCGTTTGATTTATATTTGAAGAATCCAACACTAGAAAAGGGTTATTTAGTACATCAGGTATACAGTTTAAGAACAATGTGGTAAGAGATTCAAAATTTTGACTGAAAATAAAAATTTTGTCTTTTAGATTCAATTCTATAAAGCGGTAATAAACCCCTAACAAAGAAGTAGACATGTCAGTTTCGATACCAAAAGGGTCACTGTCAACCTGGTGTTTCTTCCGACTCGTGGACTGACGACTTCTTAACTACGAAGAATTAACACCACAGCCTCTTCTGAGATCTCTCAGGAAACCTGAAGTTCCTCTAGTTTGGTCAGTTAAGATTTCCTTTAGTTGGGACTCATAAGTGACCTTCCTGACTACTACTTCGATTTTATGAAACCGACGGACTACCCTTCTCGGTTGAGTAACCTTTTCTGGGACTAAGACCTGTCCTCCTCTTCTGTCGCCATCTGCTACTCTACCCACCTACCGTAGTGACTGAGTTACCTGTACTCGTTTAAGACTCTTTATCACTTCCTGTCCTTTCGAACCACACGACATCAAGTACCCTAACATTTCTCAGCCTGTACAGAATCACTGAGTTGTTGTTAGATCGTGACTAGGACTTTCGACTTATCAAATCGAATTAAATTATTTACTTTTAAGTTTTATTGAGTATGAAGAAAAGTCAATAGAAGATTTTTCAATTTTATAAACATTTTACAAAGTCTGAATCTGTTAATGGTCAGTAATCAACTCCACATTCCCCGTACGTACTTATAAAGTGTAATAAAAAGAAGACTATCGAACTACCAAGAACCCTTCTATGTTGGAGTGAGTAATTTATTTAGTAAATAGTTTCATATTAATTAGACTCAGAAGTACTACTTTAAGAAAGAAAGGAAACTGTACCTAAAACTTCAATAATATAATAAATATATAGGAGAAGAAGTTAGAAGAATTTTCTCTTGTGTAGATATGTTAGAACAAGTTGTTCTCTGAACCACCAACAAATAGGAAACAAAGGTAAGGAACACAAGTATAGTTTAAAACAAAAGACGAAGTCCTGATGTGTCCTGAAACCGTCCACGTTAAGTGTTGAGTTTTAAGGTCCGGAATCACCAAAACAGATCACATTGAAACAATGAATACCCCCCTCGCACTAAGAAACCGTTATACAAGACTATCCAGATGTTCGTTGACTGAAGGACTTGTTTGTCATCAAGAACGGGTAGGGTAGAAAGGTAGTGTGTCGAAAGAAATAACATCCTAGAGTCCGACGAAAGATGAATTCTCTTGATGAAAAAGACATACACATACCTTTCTGGTCTCGATCTCACCCCTCTTGAAAGTTTTTGATCGTGAACACTATGTCCCTTTCTAACTTCCGTTTTCCCTTTCCCCCACTGTCTCCTACTCTACCAATCCATCATAGTGACTGAGTCACCTGTACTCAAATTCGTTTAAAGTCTAGCACTTCCTGTCCACTTGGACTGCACGACGTCAGGTACCCGACGTGTATCTGAGTGTTTCTCTGTATTGCATCACTAACTTGTTGTCGTTGTTTATCTCACTATTGACCCCCAGTCTTCCACTTGATGACTAAAATACACAAAGTTAGAGGAAACAAGTTGGAATTTTAATTAACCTAATCATAGTAAAAAAAAAATGATAATCGTAAAAAAAGTGATAATCAAAAAAATTTCGGAAACAAAGATAACAATAATTCTTAACGTAGTAAAACTACGGAAAGGAAGTCTTCGTAAAGACCTTCCGGTGACACCCGACAACTATGTAGTGGTAAAATCTATTCTGGAGTCGATAATGTGTTCAAAAAGGTCCATACTGAAATTGGTTTTTTTCTTGAAGATATTTGTTGTATTGTTTATCTTTACATGTAATATGACTTTTTCTCTTAACTTCGGTAATAAGAAGACGCCTCAGGTGTATTGGTATAAAACTATTAAAGGGGAAAAGAAAAATTATATAGTTCATAACTGTTTTCGTCGGACTACTTTTATCGAGTCCCTGGTCATAAGAGAAAAAGGGTGTATGTCCATTATGGTAGACGTAAAGGGATCCAGAGGATGAATGTCTTTTAAGATAATAAATTGTAAGTAACTTGACGATATCGTGACCCTTGAATCTTTCGAGTATATTCTACCTAAGGGACTGATATAGAAAGGGTTCTCGTACGTGTGAGGTACTTTTCTGGTCGGTTATTACTAAAAAGTCAGACGCAACTTCTTAGTCACCCATCTCTAATATAATGTTCAACGTTTGAGGTTTCGAATGTCCACGGTCTATCTCAATAACTCGTCTCTTCTAAATCACGGACGAACAATTTGTGTAGACTTATCAGAAGTAATAGTTATAAAAAGGAAAATCCAAAAACAACTATCGTACTAAGAGTACTATATAGAATGAAAGTGTCAAGACTGTCTTAATACTCAAATCTCTTTACATAGAGTCCATATTCTTTTGTTATACCTTTCGTACTACTGTTTATTATTATAGTTTTCAGTAGACACCGTATGGAGTTCTTTGTTCTTTTTTCAGTTTACTTATTGGATTGAGATGTGGATTTCGTTGAACTTTTCCTTCTTTACCTCTTGGGGTCCCAATCATCTTCCTTTCTTTACAATTTTTAATCCCGTCTTTATTTACGTTTTCTTTGTTTTCTCTGGTATCGTTTTTAGTTGTTTCGGTTTTCGACCAAGAAACTTTCCTATTTATTTTTACTGTTTGGTAATCGGTCTGAGTAGTTCTTTGTTTCCCTCTTTTGAGTTTAGTTATTTTAATCTTTACTTTAACCTCTCTCGTGTTGTCTGTTGTGTCTTTATGTTTCCTTGTATTCTCTGATGATAGTCGTTAATATACGGTTATATTATCTGTTACACCTTCTTTACCTGTTTAAGAATCTTTTCATGTTGAAAGGTTTTGACTCGGTCCTTCTTTATCTTTTAGAATTGTCTGGGTAGTGTTCGTGTCTTTAACTTTGCCATTAGTCTTTAGAAGGTCGTTTGTTTTCGGGTTCAGGTCTGCCGAAGTGTCGACTTAAGATGGTTTTTAAATCTCTTCTCGATTATGGCTAGGATGAGTTTGAGAAGGTCTTTTAACGTCCTCTTCCATTTGAAGGTTTGAGTAAGATACTCCGGTGGTAGTGGGATTATGGTTTTGGACTGTTTCTACGGTGTGTGTGTGTGTGTTTTTCTTTTGATGTCCGGTTATAGTGATTACTAGTATCTACGTTTTTAGGAGTTGTTTTAAGATCGTAAGTCTTAGGTTATTGTGTAATTTTTCTAGTATGTGGTACTGGTTCACCCGAAAAAGGGTCCCTACGTTCCTAAGAAGTTATAGGTGTTTAGTTAGTTACATTGAGTGGTGTAATTGTTTAACTTTTTATTTTCGGTATACTACTAGAGTTATCTACGTCTCTTTCGGAAACTGTTTTAAGTTTTAGGTAAATACTATTTTTGAGAGGTCTTTCGTCCTTATCTTCCTTGTATGGAGTTGTATTATTTTCGATATATACTGTTTGGGTGTCGTTTGTAATAGGAGTTACCACTTTTTAACTTTCGTAGAGGGGACTTCAGTCCTTGTTCTATTCCCACGGGTGAGAGTGGTGATGATAAGGTGTATCAAGACCTTCAAAACCGGTGTCGTTAGTCTCGTCTTTTTCTTTATTTTCCTTAGGTTTAACCTTTTCTTCTTCATTTTGAGAGTGACAAACGTCTACTGTACTAGGAGATGTACCTTTTGGGATTTCTGAGGTGGTCTTTTAATGATCTCGATTAGTATTAGTTACTTATATCATTTCAACGTCCTATATTTAGTTGTGTGTCTTTAGGGAACGTAAGGATATGTGATTATTACTCTTTCATCTTTTTCTTCCTTTGTTAAGGTAAGTGGTAACGTTGTTTTTCTTATTTTATGAATCCTTATATAGATGGATTTCTTTGATTTCTGGATATATATCTTTTGATATTTTGTGACTACTTTCTTTAGTTTCTCCTGTGATTATCTACCTCTTTATATGGTACAAGTACCTAGCCTTCTTAGTTATATCACTTTTACTCATATGATGGGTTTCGTTAGATGTCTAAGTTACGTGAGGGATAGTTCGATGGTCGTCATAAAAAGTGTCTCGATGTTGTTTATTAAAGTGTTAAACATACCTTTATGTTTTTTGGAGCTTATCGGTTTCGTTAGAACTCTTTCTTCTTACCTTGACCTTAGTTGGACGGACTGAAGTCCGAGATGATGTTTCGGTGTCAGTAGTTCTGTCATACCATGACCGTGTTTCTGTCTTTATATCTAGTTACCTTGTTTTATCTTTCGGGTCTCTATTTAAGTGTGTGGATACCTGTGGAATAGAAGTTGTTTCCTCCGTTCTTATATGTTGCCTAATTTCTGTCAGAGGAATTGTTCACCACGACCCTTTTGACCAGTTGGTGAACATTTTCTTACTTTGATCTTGTGAAAGATTGTGGTATGTGTTTTTATTTGAGTTTTACCTAATTTCTATATTTGCATTCTGTTCTTTGATATTTTGAGGATCTCCTCTTGTATCCGTTTTGTGAGAGACTGTATTTAGTGTCGTCCTAGGAGATACTGGGTGGAGGGTCTTATGACCTTTATTTTCGTTTTTATTTGTTTACCCTGGATTAATTTTAATTTTCGAAAACGTGTTGTTTCCTTTGATACTCGTTCCACTTTTCTGTCGAAAGACTCACCCTCTTTTATTATCGTTTACTTCGTTGCCTGTTTGTTGATTAGAGTTTTTATATGTTCGTTGAATACGTCGAGTTCAGGTCTTTTTATTTGCTGGGTTAGTTTTTTACCCGGTTTCTTGATTTATCTGTAAAGAGGTTTCTTCTGTATGTCTACCGATTGTTTGTGTACTTTTCTACGAGTTGTAGTGAGTAATAGTCTCTTTACGTTTAGTTCTGGTGCTACTGCATGGTAAAGTGTGGTCAGTCTTACCGACGCTAAGTTTTCAGATGTTCGTTATTTACAACCTCTCCCACACCTCTTTTCCCTTGGGAGAATGTGACAACCACTCTTACGTTTGATCATGTCGGTGATACCTCTTGTCACACCTCTAAGGAATTTTTTGACCTTTATCTTAACGGAATACTGGGTCGTTAGGGTGACGACCCCTATGTGTGGTTCCTTTGATCTTAACTTTCTCTGTACACATGGGGTTACAAGTAGCGTCGTGACAAATATTATCGGTCGTGTACCTCCGTTGGATCTACAGGTAGTCGTCTACTTACCTATTCTTTCGACACTATGTATATGTGTCGGTAGTTTTTCTTATGTAAACTTAGTCAAGATTACTCCACCTTTTTTGATCTCGGTTAATATGTCTCACTTCATTCGGTCTTTCTTTTTGTGGCTATGTCATATGATTGTGTATATATACCTTAAATCTTTCTACCATTACTATTGGGACATACGCTCTGTCGTTTTCTCTGCGTCTACATGTCTTGTCTGAAAAACTGAGACACCCTCTCCCTCTCCCACCCTACTAAACCCTCTTACCGTAACTTTGTACATATTATAGTATATTCTTTACTTAACGGTCAGATCCAAGCTACGTCCTATGTCCTACGAACCCCGACCACGTGACCCTATTGGGTCTTCCTACCATACCCCTCCCTCCACCCTCCCCCCAAGTCCTAACCCTTAAATACATGTGGGCACCGCCTAAGTACAACTACATACCGTTTTAGTTATGTCATAACATTTCATTTTTTTATTTTTAATTTAATTTAATTTAAATTTTTTCAGTAGACACGGTTACTATATCATTATGTTATCCCTCACCAACCTCTAAACTTAAAAATGTACTCTGTCTAATTTTGTACCAAATTTGTACTGTTTTTAACTTTCCAAATTAGTACTGTTTTTCAACTTTAATGTAACACGTGTAATAAAGAATTTATATTATATAAATCTCCGGTCCAAACTGGTGTCATACCGGACTCTTTGTCGAGGAAAACCAATCTAAAACACAAAAAAACACACAACCAAGCCCTACTAATAATAATATCGTGTGCCGACAAGAGTACCCAAGATGAACAGGTACAGATTCCATCCTGTATCCGTTAGTTTAAGATCTTCGGGATGTCTTTTAAGCATACGAGTGGATCCTGACTCTCAATGAACCTATCCGTCGACCAATCCCACCTACACTAGGAGGAGGGAGGATGGATGATGGGGGTAGGGAGTTTTTATACCAAACGGAAGGTTCGTACTGTCGTTGTTGTGTACGAACTACTCCAATAATAATAAAGTGCCACACTGACCTGTATAGACACCGGTACGGGTCTCCCCGTCAATTCCTACGATTCTTGCGATTTAGAGTAGTTAACGGTACGTAGTAGAAACTCCAGACTGATACGATTATTTTACCCTACTAAGACCACTTCTATCTTTTTCCGGGGAACCATATCGGGTACTTTTTTCTATGTCAACCCTTTTTTCAACATTGTCCAGACCCTCTGTACTTGTTAGAAATGGGGTCTGAGAATATAATAAAACACTCCGTCCTTTTTATTTGGTCTATAAAGGTACAGGGACTTCGAGAACATAAGGAGGTCGTGGGAGACTGAACTAGTACTAGTGGACGATCAGAAGATTAGTGATTAATACAAAATATCTTTGAAGTAATAAACCGTTCACAGATTACTTACGTTCGTAAGAACAGTGAACCTTCCTCCGAAGGGTATAATATCTAAATTATCTAACCTCAACTCTTAATATTCAGTCAGGAGGTCTGTAGTTTTGAGACTAACTAAGGTTTGGGTGACGGTTTTAAGTCAAGAGACCAATCGGTGCAACTCCTCGTTTGGAAACTGGTGAGACACCGTGAGTTAAAACCCTTCACCCACCACCGTCGTATAAGACCCCTGTTGCGAGACCATAATTAAATTTTAAAAAGATTAAAATTTTCATTAAACCTTTTTGACTGAAATTCTGACTTAAAACTACCTTTGAAGATTAGACACTAGGTTTCAAGAGTCGTAAAAAGAATAAAAAAAAACTTTTACACTTTTGACTCAACTTCTTTAGACAAATCAAAGGTACCTTTACCACGGTTAATTAAAAAAAGGAAAAGGAGTCCTTTTAAGGAACTGAATCGTTGTTGCTTTGAAGGACCGTTAGGGAACCGTCAGAAGTTGTATCCCGTAGACTTTACAGACATGAACGTTACCTTTTTATCAACCGAGAGTATTAAGGAAAGGAAAGTCATTTTTTTATTATATATGACTTTATTAACTTATTAAAGGAATTGGAAATCTCTTGGACAGGTTAGAGAAGTTTTTTAGAACTGAGACTGTTTGTGAAGTGTGTTCCCAGGAAAAAACAACAACAACAACAAGAGATGGTTTATTAAATAGTAACCACTTCATACATAATGAAAAGGATATTGTGGTACTTTAGAGTCCTATAAACTTCTCATAAGTAATTAAATCCGTATTCGTCAAAACCAACGATTCATACAGGATACCAGACCTACCAGTATTTATAGACTTTTTCAAATCTCTTCTTACCAACCTGTCTCATTCAGGTAATCCATAAACTAAAAATTTTTAAAGAAAGGTTGACAAGAAAAAAATTTTTTAGAAACAAATTAAACAATACTATAACACGGACAAAATACAAAAACAAAGAACCACCTCTCCGTACACCCTAGGATCGATGGGACGGTCCCTACTTTGAACGTGGGGGATGTAACTTTCCACTTCAGAGTTGGTGACCTGACGGTCCCTTCAGGGGGAAGGGTCAATAAGAACAAAAAAAGAGATCTAAGACTAAAGTCTAACGTCAGTGGTCCTTTCGAAACGAAAAAAGGAAATGTAAAACATTCTACATTACAAGGAGATAGGAACTTTTGTCTTGTTATAAGAGAAGGTAAGACGACTTAATGACTACAGGTGTCAATTTCCTTGACTCTTTCCTTGACGAAATTCAACTGATTAGTTTTTATAGTAGTTATTAACCTAACTTTATAGATCTGTCTTTTCAAGTGTGTTTTTAAGTTAATTTTAAAAGTCATAGGATTAGGGGTTCTTAATTTTTTATTTAGTTCAATAGTAACTAGAACTCCTTCGTTTAATTCATTGTCCTATACCTGTCTACAATTGGGTTATTTTAAAAAATATTAAATCCAAGAACAAAGGAAAGTAGTAAGGGAGACGGGGAAAAGAAGACTCATTTGTTCCCTAATGAGAAGATATGAATACCATCTTATTATTATCTAAAGTATGTCGGAAGGTTTTGTAGTCGTCGGAAAGGAATATAACGAGAGACACCTGTTGGTCTCCTATTATGTAGTCCGTAAGACTCTAGGGAAGTAATGTGAACGGTGAACAATGGAAGAAGGTAGAGGACACCGGAAGAAGTGTAGTAGGGGAATTAAGATTGTACTAAATTAACTTCATACTATTAACTTATTAAACGATTTTTACGAAGTACCCTTGAAAGAGGGTTTCTCGAGTTTCATAGGGGAGAGAAATAAGAAAGGTCTCAAGATACTCTACACACCTCCTCAGGTCTATCCTTATTAGAAGAGATGAAATTAAGAAGTTATTGACAAACTAGGTTCGATATGTTACGAGAGTGTACCTCAAGACGTTGATAAAGAATTCTCTCGATTTCCGTGTCACCCTCCTATTGTCATCTGAATTTTTCTATAAAGAAAGGGAAGTTTTATTCTTTAGTAATCTATATTTTTTTGACGGGTCATTCCTCAAAAAACGTATACTTAAATACTCGTCATATAGGTTCACTAAACACCCTCTGACCTTCAAGTCCGCGTAGTACACGACGTAAGTTTATGGTACATAAACAACCTTCTTGCTATATTCGTGTTACAGCGACAGTACTCTTTTCGGTGAACTTCACTACCCACTTCTAATAAGTAAATTCCTGTGTGGAGAGAAACCTCCTACTAAGTCCCGTAGGGTCCTCTTCAGGTGACTCCAATACATAAGTTGTCCAGTTGTCCACAATCTTCAACCACGTTGGTCATGGAGCGGTAAATGTATTACCTTGTTTTTCCCTGATACCTTCACCAATCACCGACGACCATTTTATTGAAGGTCGAAATAAAATTACAGAGAGAGTCACTAAATGTCCATTGTTAAAATTCCATTGTAATGAACCTCCGGAATGTTTATCGACTCTTTTCTTCTCTTCGATTTCCGTTTCCTCTTTTCCTTTCTGTATAGGTAAGCTTACGTCTCAAGGTTTCTTATCGTTCCTCTCTATTCTTTCGGAAGGAGTCACTAGTTACGTTTCTTTGTCCTTTTGTTAACTTACCCTTTCTGCTCTCTACAGAAGTTCTTTTAGTCTCTATGGTTCCCTTGTAAAGTACGTTTCTACCCAAGTCATTACCTGTTTTTACCATACCTGGATTGTCTTCGTCTTCTATAATTCTTCTCCACCGTTCCTATGTATCTTCTTGATTTGTTTTTTTTGAAGTTCTGGGTCTATTGGTGTTATCACACTAGTGAGTGGATCCCGGTCTGTAGGACCTTACACTTCAGTTCACCCGGAATCCTTCGTAGTGATACTTGTTTCGATGACCTCCAATAACTTAAGGTCAACTCGACAAAGTTTAGGATTTTCTACTACGACATTTTCACGATGTGAGTTATACGGTCGTTTAAACCTTTTGAGTCGTCACCGGTGTCCTTACCTTTTCCAGTCAAAAGTAAAGTTGGGGTTTCTTTCCGTTACGGTTTATTACAAGTTTTATAACGTGTTAACGTGAGTAGAGTGTACGATTGTTTCATTACGAGTTTTAGGTGGTTCGGTCCGAAGTTGTATCACTTGACACTTTAAGGTCTACAAGTTCGACCTAAATGTTTTCCGTCTCCTTGGTCTCTAGTTTAAGGGTTGTATACAACCTAGTAGTTTTTTCGTTGTCTCAAGGTCTTTTTGTAGATAAAGACGAAATAACTAATACGGTTTCGGAAACTGACACACCTAGGGTTGTCTAACACCTTTTAAGACTTTGTCTAACCTTATAATCTGGTGGACTAGACGGAGGACTCTTTAGACATGAGTCCAGTTCTTCGTTGTCATTCTTGACCTGTACCTTGTTGTCTGATCAAGGTTTAACCCTTTCCTCACACAGTTTCGACATCTAACAGTGGGACGAATAAATTGAAGATACGTCTCATGTAGTACTCTTTACGGTCCCACCTACTTCGTGTTCAACCTTAGTTCTAACGGCCCCCTTTATAGTTATTGGAGTCTATACGTCTACTGTGGTGGGAATACCGTCTTTCACTTCTCCTTGATTTTTCGGAGAACTACTTTCACTTTCTCCTCTCACTTTTTCAACCGAATTTCGAGTTGTAAGTCTTTTGATTCTAGTACCGTAGACCAGGGTAGTGAAGTACCGTTTATCTACCCCTTTGGTACCTTTGTCACAGTCTGAAATAAAAAACCCCGAGGTTTTAGTGACGTCTACCACTGACGTCGGTACTTTAATTTTTTACGAACGAGGAACCTTCTTTTCGATACTGGTTGGATCTGTCGTATAATTTTTCCTTTCTGTAATAAAACGGTTGTTTCCAGGTAGATTGCTTTCGATGTCAAAAAGGTCATCAGTACATACCCACACTCTTAATCTGATATTTCTTTCAACTCACAGCTTCTTAACTACGAAAACTCGACACCATAACCTCTTCTGAGAACTCTCAGGGAACCTGACGTTTCTCTTGGTTGGTAAGTTAGGATTTCCTTTAATCATGACTTATAAGTAACCTTCCTGACTACGACTTCGACTTCGAGGTTATGAATCCGGTGGATTACGATTCTTGACAGAGTAACCTTTTCTTGGACTACGACCCTTTCTAACTTCCTTCCTCCTCTTCCTCTACTACCTCCTACTCTACCAACTTACCATAGTGGATGAGTTACCTACTCAAACTTATTTGAGACCCTCAACCACTACCTGTCCCTTCGGACCGTACGACGCCAGGTACCCCAGTGTTTCTCAGTCTGTGTTGACTCACTGACTTGACTTGACTGAAGCCTCACTGCAATAAAGTCTTCACCCAACTCCAATTTTCGTAGTCATGCACAAGAAACTTATAGTTTCGCAGGTCGTGATGGAAGTAAAGACGGCGGAAAATACAAGACGTAAAGACTTAGAATTGGTTCCCGAATAATAGTCTTTTTATAATAATATTTAGTGGACGATCTCAGAGAGAAAAGTTTTCCTTGGATCACATAGTCTCTTCTGACCTTCGTCGGTCGAGGATACCTTGGTCTCCTTTTGTAAGGAGGACACAGTCTACGGAAGAAAANCTTGACTTGACTGAAGCCTCACTGCAATAAAGTCTTCACCCAACTCCAATTTTCGTAGTCATGCACAAGAAACTTATAGTTTCGCAGGTCGTGATGGAGGTAAAGACGGCGGAAAATACAAGACGTAAAGACTTAGAATTGGTTCCCGAATAATAGTCTTTTTATAATAATATTTAGTGGACGATCTCAGAGAGAAAAGTTTTCCTTGGATCACATAGTATCTTCTGACCTTCGTCGGTCGAGGATACCTTGGTCTCCTTTTGTAAGGAGGACACAGTTTACGGACACATCGCTGTTACACATAAAGAAAAGACGTAATGTTTATTTATTAATAAATTTCCTTTTTGTATTTTTTGTTTTTTGCAACCTAGGTCACGGATTCCGTTCTCTTGGCACTCTTTTCCCATGTTAGAACCTCACCTCAAGTTACGTCTCGTGTCTTTAGGGTACGACCAGAGGAGACCCCTTAGTCAGTAGACGGGGAGGATGGTTCAATTCGAGATCTCTGAAGAGAGATTTCCAGAGACTCCACACACTCTCTTAAACAGAATGAACTGGGAGGATCTCGACACTATTGTTTGTCGTAGTAGTTGTAGTGGTGTTTATAGGAGTATTCCGGAAACACTTAAAGAAAGGAAAACAATTAATTTTATTAAACGAAAATAATTGATTTTCTTATAAGAACGTAATTAGAAAAATACCTTTTCGATGAAACCCATTCTATCACTGAATTCTCATTTTAATTAGTTCACGTGTCGATAAATGAAGATGCAGTCCTCTGAACTCAGTCATAAGTATTTTGAAGAAATTGAGAATGAATTTCTACTA
This sequence comes from Capra ibex, assembly GCA_006410555.1. Lineage (NCBI taxonomy): Eukaryota > Metazoa > Chordata > Mammalia > Artiodactyla > Bovidae > Capra > Capra ibex. Next base: position 1,686,243 of record SJYO01016727.1, read on the forward strand.
ATTTTTTCGACTTCAAGTATAGTTATGGAACAAAGAATCCTGGTACCTTGAACAGTGATAGTCTGACAGAAGACCGTCGGAAAACAACTTTGTGACATTTTTTATCTTGTGTATAATAAATAACTTGTCTTTGTAAATTTTCTTGTTGGACATCTTCTGAGATCCTTTCATCCTACGTTATGAAATAAAAGGAATCATTGTTAAGGACTTAACATAATAAAAAAATCATCCTCCTAATAATCTAAATGTTAAAAGAGTAAACACGTCGAATAGTCAGTAAAGTTTTTCGGAGAAGAAACGAGTCTCATCATATGACTACCTTGCGTGGTAATTTGACAAATTTAGTTCTATACTAAGGTAAAACTATAGTCCATTTCTATTTTCGACGTAAAACAATTTTCACTAATTACCATTTTAGTGCACTTTTTTAGGTAAACATATCTTTAATGAGTACGACTGAAAAACCACTATTTGTTCCTATTATCTAACAAAGAAGAATTTGTCTACTTTTCTGACGACATAAAGTGTCTACATTATTATTTTTTCTGTGAAATAAGAACGTAGTAGATCGATCTGGAGTCTGGATAATTTCGTCGAATAAGCTTAATGAAGTAATAGACTTTTCACGAAACAAGAGTAAATAATAAAGAGCGTGTCTTAAGACACTCTGTTCGGTCGTAATGAGTGGGGTAAAACGTCTACTTTCTATTCTAACTAACAAATTATAAATAACTCATGGGTGTTTCAAGACATATGGAAGACCGTAAACAATTACTTTTTCAGATATCGGAAATCTCGAACTGAGATCTTTGACTTGTAGGGTCTCAGGGTAAATAAAAATTACCCATCCGATTTGATGTCTCAAACCCTTGGCGTTCTCCGGAACCTCCTGACTAGGTTACAGTATATAAATGTCTACTCCTTCCACCTTTATTGATTGTAAATTTTCCCGATGTATTATAGTTTTGTTAGGGTCTTGACAACAACCACCTCTACACTCAACCTGAGAGTTCGGAACGTGAAGTTAGATCACACACCAAGAAGTGTCGTGACGACGGAGAGCAGAAGGTATTAGGTGTTGACTCCTGTATGACAAGTCCCTTATATTGACTATAAAATAATGGATAGTTACCTCAGATTAGAAGCTTTTGACACTTAGTGATACAACTTGTGGACATTGAATGTCTTATAACGTACAGTTGATAAGAGGTTTTTTCTTTTTCTTAATCTTTAGTGTGTTCCTTTGTTTGGTGTCACTCTGTTTCAGTCGTTTTGTCGTATAGTTCTTGATTTACATTACTTTGTGAGACTTTCTTTGACATTTTATTCATACAAGACAGTTTTCTTTTTGTCGTTTCTTCTTCGGGATCTCTCTCCTAATTTTTCTTGGAATCCCAACCTGAAAGGACACCAGGTCACCAATTCTGAAGTGAGAAGGTTAGGTTCTTCGCACTCAAGTCAGGGACCAGTCCCTTGATTCTAGGGTGTACGGTGCACCACACCGGTTTTTCTCTTTCTTGGAATCCCGTAAAGGGTATACGAACACAGAGACGAGGGGTTTGTCGACGGACCCCATCGGGCTGGCTCCGTGTGTCCTCACCCTCACAAGGACGGCCTCAGGTCGGGGGTGTCCTAGGTCCCTTTGGGTTTCCTCCTTGTCGCAGCCCCTAACTAAATCTCTCTCTATCTATTCCTTTCTTACAACATCTATTCTTTTATCTCCTCTCTTCTTTTCTCCGACTACGAGGAACCAAATGTGTCTTTTAGTGATTTCATAGTTCTGTTCTCTGAACGTGGTAGATACATTCCGGCGTCCACGGGAGGACCAGAGGGCTCCCTCACTTCTGCGTCCCGCGGAAGGGCAAGTCCAGAATCTTTGGGTCCGTTTATTCGTCTGTGTCGCCTGGAGACATGAGGTCTACCCTTGATCGGACTTTCTCTCTCATTCTCCTCCTTTTACTAACTGTACTCCTCTGATTCGACAAAGTTACTCGCTCTAGGTATCGAAATAAAAGTTTTCCATGAATATATGAAAAAAACATATATCTCCCTTTACCTTCTACGTTCCAGTATGTCTCAGTCGGGTTGTAAGGTCGTCAAAACGGGAATAGCTTTGGTCCTAAAAAGATGTATGGAAAAGGTGTTTACTACAACATATGTCATAGAAGACCGGAACCTCCGGACACTTGTAAAATACTGGGAGAAAACTATTTCCGACGAGTTGGTCTTTTGAATAAAAGGGAGTTTCACAAAAAAGAAATATAAAGATTAGATACAGTCGGAGTCTTTTACGGTTTGTCTCAATACAAAAAGTGTCTCGTTCCACGTCACTCAATGTTCTTTCTTGGTTAATCGAGTTTTCAGACTATACCAATTTAAGTTCCGATGTGAACAAAAAGAATGTAAGAGTGATACAATTGATTGCGTAAGGGTCCACGTGTCACCTATTCTCTATACCCTTGAATCGTTGTTCGTAACCGGGCTATTACTTTAGGATGTAGTCGTGATGAGATTATTGAAAATTGGGAAACTTTCCGAGATACAAAATCCGAAAGACACGGAGAGTGTCAACCCTCCGAGATTTATTAGTGTACGTATCGACGTTCCCAGAGCTATATGGACGGCTCGTTCGATCTTACGATTGTCTCCCCCAAACTAAACTTTATAAGGAGAGTACAGGTCCTCTGAATAATCGATATCGGGATTCAACTAAAAGAGGTCACTTTCCACCAGTCCCAATTGGGGGACAATACAGTCTCCTCAACCGCTTTCAGTACTTTGTCATTTTGACTGTCTAAGACTAAAACCCCATCTGCGAACTCTTTCGGATCCCTCGGGGAACTCAAGACTTCGGAACGAATTGTCAAGAGAAGGTGTACTGGAACAGTACCCACCCTAGAGGGCACCACCGAGGGTCGTACAAGGTTGACCTACCTACCGCGAACTGGTGAGACGAATCCTCTACGTAGGGTCGTCATAAAACCGAAGAAACTAAAATCATAAGAAATTTGACTAGATTATAGTTCCAGTATAGACACTCCTTAAGTCTATCGTGAAAAAGTCTAAATTCCTTCAAGGGAAACACACACGTACGATTCAGTGAAGTCAACACAGACTGAGAAACACTGGGATACCTGACATCGGGTGATCCGAGAAGGCAGGTACCCCTAAGAGGTCCTTTCGTATGACCTCAGGAGGTCCCCTAGAAGGACTGAGTCCCTGACTTGGGTGTTAGGAATACACAGTACGTAACCGTCCACCCAAGAAATGGTAATCACGATGGACCCTTCGGGGTTCTTACAAGGGATTTGGTATAGTTTAGTTGATAATAAAAAATACGTATATATGAAACGGTCGACAACAGTTATCTTTCCCATGGGACGGGATGACAGAAGGAAGTTTATCCTCTTCGTTTATATCAAAGTCACATACTACACAAATTCTCTTTAATGTGTGTACTTTATTGTAAAAACCAACGTTTAGTTAAAAGACGAAGTTCAATCATAAACCTTTTGTACGATTTATATTGAATGACCGTTCAAGACCCTAAACACCGAATGTAAAAAAGAGTTTATTTTATATGACTACCTATATACCATATGCTTATATAAAATCCTATTATTTTCGTAAAAAATGTTCACCACGAACTAAAAAAAGTAACCGGTCAAGATTTTCAGAACTTTTTTATTTTGTGAAAACTTTAAACTTATTGTACGTCTGTGAGACCCAAAAAAGTGGTTATAACAATTCTGTCCTTGACTCTGATAGAGTCTGTTTTTTATCGACATTATACCTTAGTAATTTTACCTATTTGTAGACGTAGGTTTCTATTTCAGTCTTTTGTTTAAACAGGTTATTTTACGTGTAAACGACTATTCGAAATTCTTGAGACTATTTAACACTTCGAGACTATCTCATGACCATTTATCTTAATGAAAAAGGTCGAAAACCGTAATTAAATAATTTTTAGTAGAATATAAAACAACTTTATGTAAAACGACTGTTATTTATAAGTCTGAAACACTTTATATCCTTTACAATTTGTCCATTTGTCAGAGTCAAAGATCTAACTCTTCAATGTCGTCACATAAATTACAACTGTAAATTCGTCGATAACATCGATATTGTAGCACTTTACCCCACATCCTGACCTCGTCTCCTATCCTACGAGACTCCTCCTACTACTACTCGCACGACTAGTGTCTTGAGAAATTCTCTTCCTGTCCGTGATTCAGTACGAGGTATCATAACAACAAATCAACGATTCAACACAAACTGACAGACGTTGGGGTACCTGACATCGGACGATCCGAGGAGACAGGTGCCCTAAAAGGTCCGTTCTGATGACCTTACCCAACGATAAGGGAAGAGGTCCTCTAGAAGGGTTAAGTCCCTAGCTTACTTAGGTGTAGATGCAACCGTCCGCCTAAGAAATGGTGACTCGGTGACGCTTCTGGGAGACAGACAGATTAGAGGGAATTTTAAGGGAGGATTGAGTAGAGACCGAGGTAGGTGATGTTGACGAAGGGAGGAAGGTGGATGTCTGTTTGGAATAAAGGAATGTTCTCGAGTTAATCGTTAATTGTATAAAGGCTTGTGTGGTAAAGAGTAACGATACTTTCAATCCTCCACAAAAACTTATACTCAAATAGAACCCCTCTATGAATATAATTGAACAAAGGACTTCTTTCTCGGTTGGGTGGGTTTCCTGCTGGTCATGTTTGTGTGTATGGTTCCTGTGTACGAGATAATCGGAATCCTTTTCTATATTTAAGGTCTTAAACAATTAGAAAGAAAAACGTCATTTGTAATCGACTTTGTAAATTTAATACAGACGGTTGTTTTAGAACCAGGATCTTTCGAAATATGTAAAATTCGTATTTTACGTATTGCAAATATCCTCTGTTGATCTTTTAAGTACAATATCCCTCTTGGTTTGTAACTCATACCTAGTGAGTCCAAGTCTATACTTTCATAATAAAAACATGTTGTCCTAAACACCATTCTACTTTCAGACAAGATTTGTATGTCATTGACTTTTTTTTAGACTTATGGTCTTACCATTAGTTGAACCTTGTCACCTTCCTCACATCGAAATAGAATTATAATTGTTGTACGTACTGTACCCTTTTACTGAAAAAGGGAGCCCGGAAATAAAGGAAACGGTTACTTCAATTCCGATTCTACTCTACTAGAGATCCCAGAATGAGTCAAGACTGTACGATTTTACGATGGTTAAGAAAAAAGGGTTCGGGTAGTCCGGTTTGTTAAGGACCTATTTAAGAATTCACGTGTACTTAAATTTATTTTACGTACCAAAACTCCTTCGTTAAGAAAAATCACCTCCAAATCGACTTGTCTTTGTTATCTTTCAATTCAGTGTCTGATTACAATCAAAAAACATTATATACCTCCACCGGGACAGGGGTACACAAACTTTAGAACCTCTTATAATAAGAACTGTCATAAAATAACGCAGTCACAAGTTTGGTACGACAGTTCCGTTAATACTGTATTGTAGTTAAAACTACTAAGAGACTGACTCACTTTGGAACAAAAAGAGAAGGATGGATTTTAACCTTAAATTCCTCTTTCTTATTACTTAAGTAATAATCATGGAAAGTGATGGAAATTTGTAATTTTTTCAGGTATTTCCTTCTTTTTGTTAAAAACTCCGAGTTTTATTAGAGTTTGTTACGTTTACGGGGTTTATGGTTGGGTAAATAAAATTTACAACTATCTTACTGAAGGCATTTTAAAAGAGATCTTATCTTTACTATGACTTACCCTTTTTAAACGTAGCATAATTTATAAGTTTTACAATTCGTTTCGTCTTGATAGTCTTCTCGTCTTCTCCTCCTCTTCCACTTTATATTGCTTAAGTGAACGTGATAAACAGAAAGGTCCAACGAAGACGTTCTTGTAAGAAGTACAGTTGGAGTAATCACCGGATAAAGTTCGTTTGTCTAAGAAGGTCCCGACGGGAAGAAACTTTTAGACTATCTCGAATAAACCTTAATAAAATATTCACCGATTCCATTACCTTTCAGACACGTTATCGGTTCACGTAAGTATTCCTTTACTTAATATTTGGTGTTTCGGGAACTACAAGGTACGGGTAATCTTCACACTTTACTTTACAAATCTCGACATATGGATAGTGACAACTATCAAGGACGTTGGTCCCTAAACTATACTTTATATGTCTGACCATAACACGAGGTCCAGGAATCATATCATCGTAAATAATTAGTGAGACGGTTGAAGGTAATCTAACCATTGGTACATCGATTCACGACACGATCCAGGATTCCTACGCTTCCATTTGTTCTGTACCAGTCAAAAGTAAGACAGGAGGTAAAAACCACAGAATAAAATTCGTTCTCAGTTTGACAGTAATCACGGATGACTACTCTCCTGTCTCTACTCTTTGTCCGTCCTTCCCGTCCCCGGTATTACGTTGGAGGTGTCGGGATGAGACGGACGGAACAAGGGGTCAGACATGGGACTCGTACGACTACTGTTTTTCCGTCTCACTCCATTTCTGTTCGTTACATTTGTCGAGGACAGATCGGTCGTTTCCGTCCCTTGTCTTGCAAGATTGGGACATTCATCAGTATGATTGCTTAGTTTAGCTTCGAGTCCCTTCTCTACGTCGGAGAAACGTTTACCTAGTTCTATCTAACTCGTGAGGACAGTCGAATTTTCGTGGTAAAGTAAGACAATCGTTATCAACACCCAACGGTTAAAAATGTTTAAATAGCTTACGTCCAGTGGTGTAAACTTATCCACACACTCCCCACCGTACCAGTGTTTGTCTTTATCAGTGTAGTCGGTGTACTATACTTCCAGAAAGTAGACTTTCGTCAAATGACTGACCGTCTGTATCTCGGTCCTCAACGCCCTAAAACCCCCCTCTTCTCCTACCACTTCTAGATGTTTACCAGTCCGTCGTGTGCACCTCAGTGTCTCCACCAATGCCGTATGAACCCTCTAACCACCACTAACCTTCAACGTTTCATGTATAGACGTACTTCCTTTTATCATGTCTTTAAGATTAAGTTACCTTTATAGTTACTTACGAAACCGAAGAATTCCTCTTTTGTAATTAAAAGAAAGGTCAAACATTACCTTTGAAAATTCAGACTATCTACACAAGGGTATTTTTAGAAGAGGGTTTGGTCCTTTAGAGTGATATTTAATGTAAAAGATGAAGATTCCTTGAATTAAAAATAAATCCATCTTATGTTTGACGAAAGTAAACGTATAAATAAGAAAAACTACGTTTATTCTTACAAAGACAAGAACTTTACAAAGAATAATTCCCTCAACCCTGTAAGTCTCTTACTGTCGTCAACCAAATACCTTAAGACACCGTAATCTCGAACTCAAGTAATATTACTCACAAATCGCTTCAGAGGTGAGGTGATGACCCGTCCGTCCAGACAGAAGGAGAACTTGGTCCGTCCGTTGTAAATGACTTATGGATGACGAATGTCTCGTGACTTGACCCCCGATTAAAGAAGGGTATCCTAAAGTACACCCGAGTGATAAACTGAAATGAAAAACTTGTAGACATAAGTTATTTTTTCCTATAATCACATCTGTAATTACTACAGGGATCATTAAAAAGAAAACACAGTTTCCCTTCACCAAACCCCTGAAGGGACCACCAGGTCACCAATCCCTGTAACTAAAAATAGGGACCAACTCCTTGATTCTAGGGTGTTCAACGTTCCGTTTTTTTTTTTTTTTTTTACTTTTCGTTTCTTTTCACCAAACCCAACAATCCTTCAGTGGCGGTAGGTGATCTTCGACACAACTCAAATGGAAAACCAAGAGACCGAAGAAAAAAAAAAAAAACCGAAATATAGTCCTATATAACGACAGGCTTACCCCAGCGTTTCTCAGCCTGTACTGACTCGTTGACTTGACTTGACTTGACTTATTCATTGATCATTCTGGTCCAGTGAGAGTGAGAGTTATTTGTAATTTATGATCAAGACGGTTATTCCAAGTTTGATGTTTTTACGTCTGACTTTTAAAGTTTTCCTGTCCCAATAAACTCTAAAAGAACAAACAATACCATCTAGACATAACGATATTTGAAGGGAGAATCTTGACGTAAACGACGCAGGGCATCTAAAACCTTTCAACACAAAAATAAAAGTAACGTAAAATAAAAGACTGAAGAAGTAATTGTGCAACAAAAAAAATCATCGTACAACGAATCGGAGGTATACAAACACAAAAAGGGCAAAGAGGGGACATTAACTAAAGATGAAAGTATGGTGACACCAACCTTTTTTACGAGCTATATTAAAGATAGGAGAATTTGAACAACTCTGTGTAAAACACCGGACCGTATATACGATCATTGTAGATACAGAATCGGTACTGTTAGTTTTTACAGAGATTTATAACGGTTTACAGAGGTTTACAGAGGACCTTCCGTTTAGTGGTGGTCAATTCTTGATGATGAGATCCAGTTAGCCTGAAGAATAATTTTACGTTTAAATTGTCTCTAAGATCATATTTCTCTGTGTCTAAACTAGGGACACAACCCTTCTAGGGGGACCCCCTCCCGTACCGTTGGGTGAGGTCATAAGAACGGACCTCTTAGGGGTACCTGTCTCCTCGGACAGTCCGATATCAGGTATCCCCGCGTTTCTCAGCCTGTACTGATTTCACTAAGAAGTCCATGTGTTCTCATGACATGAAATTCTCCATTTCTGGTCTTAAGAGCCACATTCGTGTCGAACTTGTTGACAAGAAAACGTCTCGACGTGGTCTTGGGATAGGTATAGAATGTTTACTATGTATACAGGAAGATAGGACTCTTATGGACACTATATGATTCAGGACTTCTAATTTAAAACCTGTTTCAGTGACCCGGTCTCTTATCTTACGTTCCGTGAACTAGATTCCGAATGAAATTATGTACACGGGAATAGAGAAGTGATTAATCCTATCTATTATTACGATTTCGACTTCGAGGCTATGAAACCGGTGGACTAAGTTTCTTGGTTAAGTGACCTTTTCTGAGAGTACGGTCCTTTTTAACTCCCGTCCTCCCCTTCTCCTATCGTCTCCTACTCTACCAACCTACCGTAGTGACTGAGTCGCCCGTACTCAAACTCGTTCGAGGTTCAACTACTTCCTGTCCCTTCGGACCACACGGCATCAGGTACCCCAAGTTTGTCGGTCTGTATTGAATCACTGACTTATTATTGTTACTCTATCTTCGGTAAGGTAAGACAGTGTAAATGTTACTATACCTAATTAAAAGGACTCACTAAGATGTTCCGAAAAAAAAAAAAAGAAGAGACGAACGTAAAGTTAACGTAACCTGCACTAGTTAAAGTTCATGTTCACTTAACGTTCACCTTTTAAAGACTCGTTGACTCAACATGAACTGTAAAATCCCAGGGTGATCGACTCATCGAGAGTTTTTCCAGTATATGTTGAAACAACGTGACATTTTACGGTTCCCGTTGAGTCATCGTTAACTCTTAACTTTCCTTTTAATATAAGATGGGGTTTAGTCGTTGTGTCTGAGACTTCTTACTAGAACCAGAATAATTAACACACTCCCCTTTTACCCTTTAACAAGTAACTGTAACTTTTTAAAAGGTGTTATCCGTCAGTAGAGAAACGTACTAAATACCTATGTCAAAATAATGGTTAGATAGATATGATACTTTTCTAGAGTGAAACAAAGGAACTAATCAGAATTTAGTTCTTAAGACAGTGATTCCTAACATTTAGGAACAGTTAAGGAGATATAAGAACTTCGAATTACTTAGACTAGGAAAAGTTGCAATATCCCGCGTTTTCTACCTTTCTTATGCCGTAAATCTTCGTCCGTCTGAGATTTTTAAAAGTAATTCTTTTTACTCAATAAGAAAAAACCAACAATTGTATTTTAATCCAAATCATATTATTCTTATCTTAAAATTTTTGGGTCCTTGTATAGAGAACTATTTTGCTTGGTACCTAAGTTAAAACATAATTATTCGATGTAAAGACACCTGCCCTATCACCACTGCCACCTTTGTCTAAAAGACTGACTATACAATACGACGTACTTTCTTCAATCTTACGAATCAACATTCACTTATAAGATCTTCAAACAGGGTAATACATACCCGAGGGGAGAAGTTTGTCCTCATGAATCGTACGAATCAAATTTTGCCCTTTAAATCTTTAATCATTTAACCATATAAGAAGACTAGTAGGAGACATCACGATCACTACAGAGGACAAGATGGGTGTAACTACACTAAGAACAGTGAAAACAGTAAATAAACATGAACGAAGACACGAGGCAGTCAATTCAACACAGACTGAGAAACACTGGGGTCAGACAGTCCGAGGAGACAGGTACCCTAAGAGGTCCCTTTTAATGATCTCGTCCAAAGGTTCGGGCCGGGGGGAGGGGTGACCCTCTAGAAGGACTAGGTACCTAGCTTGGGTACAAAGAACGTAGAGACGTAACCGTCCACCGAAGAAATGGTGACTCTGTGGACCCTTCAGGTTTGTTAGGAATTCCATGTATAATAAAGACGAGGGTTGAATGTTACTCCTTAAACTTAGAGTCTATATACTTCAAAAAACGAATCCATTATAGTCCACTTAGACTTAGGATGGAAGTTTCTTCATAACCCTTTTGGGTTGAAAGGAGGACACACAGAGGAGGTAGAGTGTGGTGAGAGTGGGAAGTAAAGTCTGTGAAGACCAGTGGTTTACACACCCGAAAGGGGGGGTGGTTCAGGATGTTGGGACATACTTATATGGTGTTGAAGGTAGTAAGATTAAGTTAAGACTCTGATAGATGGACCTGTAACACAGTCTAGTTGTCTAATTCTCGAGTCCGGGTGTTCGGACGAAGGTAAGATGACGTCCACGGTCAGGGCTCCAAAGGATGTTGAAGACAGACTAAACCAATGTCTAACCTCTAAGAATGTTGGAGGGAGCCCAAGATAGTTTTACGACCTCATCGAGTGTCTTGAGTCCCTTTGTGAATAAAGGGTCAAATAACTTCTTATACTATTTCCTATGTCTACTTGTCCGTCTATTTCTCTATATATCGTGTTTCAGACCCTCAGAGACCGTGTTCTCTCAGACAGGGGTGTCGTAGACCCCCGTACAGTGGGAAAGATACATAAACAGTTGGACCTTCGAGGACTTTTGGGCATTATAGTCGTGACATACCTCCGAAGGGGTGTGTCAGTACTGACTAGGAAGCAGGTGAAAGTCAGGAAGAGGGAAGAGATCTCTCACTTTTAAAGTTCGAAGATTAGTGAACCTACCCCGAAGGAGTCACCGAGTCACCGTTTCTTAGACGGACGTCACGTCCTCTACGTCCCCTACACTCACGTTAAGGACCCGTTTCTCAGTCTGTACTGACTCGTTGATTTGTGTGTGTGTGTGTGTGTGTGTGTATAAGATAATGGGGTGCTTTCGGTTGTACTAAAAGGACATAGAGAGACCAAATAAACGGATCAGTGAAACGATAATGAAAGAACTCAGAAACTTTGTCATTCGACCCGTAGACGTAAGAAGAAGGTAGGGGGTGAGGTGTGGGAAGAGAAAACCGATGAAATCGTATGGGGCCTACACGGTTGTAATACGATAACGAAGACACGAGACCGTTCTTGATCTCGTTTGATTCTCAGAAGTTTAACTTACCTACCGGAAGGCCCTTTACCACCTATAAGATAAATTATCTCAACGGACTCGATCCTTTCTTTTTTCCTTCGGCACGACTTTCTGTAAATAGGGTACCTTACGTTTCTTGTAGTTTTTTCTTGACCTACTACTCCATTACAAAAGGATTGCACTCTTGTTATACTAATTGTTAGTTATCGTATTTTCCTTCTCCGGTCGTTCATATAGGGTCCTTTTGTCTTTCCCTTCTTTATTACCTTTCCCTGAAACTACTGGAGTAAATATCAAGTCAAAAACGATGACGAAACTTTATATCCCTTTTATTAGTATGAACGAACATACATGAATTCACGTTTTGTTTTGGTTTTATTTAGTGTATTGTCACTAGGGACAGACGTATATTGTGTTTACGACACTTTTGTTTAAACTAACACATTAACTTACTTTCTAAAGGACATTTATAACTATCCACAACCTGAACCCTACTCATCCACTCTATTTGTCGGAAATTTAAAGAATCTTTGAGTTCTAAAAATTCTAGGAAATTTCAAGGACACACAGACATATTTTCTGTTTAACATGGTACCAATACATCCCCTAAACTTAATAATTATGTGTCTTTCTTAAATGGTAGACCAAGAATTATTTTGAAATATATTAATTATTTCGATACTCACTCTTCCTCTTGGTAGGGTTGCGAGAATATCTTGTACCTCGAACCAACCGTCAGATTTCGTCCGTAACGAAGATTGGGTAAGAAGTCACTTTGTTCCGTCAGGAGATCCTACTCGTCAAACAAGAACCCCTTTCACTTCTCTTCCTGGCACCGTGTGGTCCGCGTCACCCACCTTCCTCAAAGTCTGCGACCTGACTTGTGCCCCTCTCGTTCAAGTTATCGCGCACGACTCACCACTCTAAAGGCAGAGGAAGGGTCTGAGACTAGAGTCTCGTGACCGTTCGTCCATATATTTAATCCAATGTTAATCGACCTTAAATAAGATCTATAACTTTTTGTCCTCTGATCTAGATGGTTTTGAATGTGAAACCCTATTAAGTCACTTTTCCGACCAATGCAGTGACGGGATGTCGCGTCAGGTGTTCACTCGTCCCTTTCGAAGGTAGATCCGAAACCACGGAGTAAGAAGTTGTACTTTCGTGTCATTCCTTCTCGGTGGACCGAGTACCTCCATAGTTCTCAAGGTCCGGTTTGGCTGTTTGTCCGTTTCTATTATGTCTACTATACTCTCGATTTCTCTTTAGTTATAATGTCTTTAAATATTTAATCTTAGTTTCGTTTCACTCTCTTTTCGGTACTGTTTCTTTAATTTGAAGTAACGGGGGTGATGGTCATTTGTTTCTCTTTACTTACTATGTCTTTTTTATCTTGTGTTCTTACTTAAGTACCTTTTGTTCTTATACTGTCAACCGTCTTCCCGCTCTTCTATTTCCCGGTTTTCATCTCTTTGTGTTGTACCAGAAACACCAGGACTCTTGAGGGATTTCTAACTCTACGTCTTCTACTACATGGACAAGTCTTTAAAGATCCTATGTTGGTTTAAGAAAGTAATTTAATACAGATAGAAGAGAGAAATTTTTTTTTTTTTACATAACCCTAAATTGTTGAAACAGTTTCTCGATCATGTAACAGGGAGTCCAAGATGTCCTTTAATCAAGGGACTGGAGAAAGGAGGTATGGTTTTAGACGTCTACGAGTTCAGAGAAAACCCGAAGGGATCGTCGAGTCTACCATTTCAGGAGGATGTTACGTCCTCTGACCCCAAGTTAGGGACCGAACCCTTCCAGGGAACCTCTTCCCTTACCGATGGGAGAGATCATAGGAACGAACCTCTTAAGGTGCCTGTCTCCTCGGACAACGTTGTCAGGCAGCCCAACGTTTCTCAACCTGTGCTGACTCTCTGATTGTGAAAGTGAAAAGTTTAGAGAGAATATTTCACGATGTCATAAACAGATATTGGATACATGTAAGAGAACAGATGACGCTTAGTGGAGATCTAATGAATATTATGGATTATATTACATTTACGATATATTAATCGACTTTTATGTTATATTTACGATACATTCGTCAACGGGACCTCCGTTTGAGTTCGAAACGAAACACCATGAAAGACCTTAAAAGAGAACAACTTATAAAAACTCCACGTCAATCAACTTAGGAATCTACACCTTAGACGACTATACTTCCGGACACACATTATAGGATCTCGGTGATACAATCTGTTACACTTTTTAAGATTAATGTTGAATAGGGAACGGAATTATTAGTTTATTAACAAGGTCGACTGTAAAATAAAATCGACTTTAGAAATAAACAATAACCAAAGATAAAAAAATTATCACAGAATTTGTAATAGTCGTGTAGTGACAATTCATCCACATTTGATATTACCTTTTTGAACGAGTTAAAAGAATATGTTTAGAGAGTCATGTATGAAGAATGTGTTATCTTACCAAAGAAACCGTGTATGACTAGTGTCTACTTATTGACACAAGAAAAACTCGCTTAGACACCATATATAAATTTACAAGACGTACACATCAAGCAAATCTGATAGACTTACATATTATATAACGGAGAGTAGAAATCAACAGTGGGTTTGTAAAACTAATTAGGGTTTATAAAATGAGTTTTTAGAGATTATTTTCCAGTTTAACTTGATATATAAATAAACCTATCGACAACGAATCTTGTGGAGTTCCTACCTTTGTTACCAAATGAAGTGTAAAAGTCAGGGATCCCACCATAGATTGGGGTTTTCACCCCAGTTCATGTACGCAGACACTATGTGACTACTTATTTTGAGTACAGAATCTGTGGTCACTGAGTACCTTACGTGGTTTGGTCTCACGTGATCTTACACTCCTTTATTATCGTTTCAGTTGTGTAGAATAACCCCAATATCTATATTCTTTCGAGATTCCTAAAAAATACAAAAAATATACATCTAAATTGACTCTTACTGTTTCTTAACTTTAGATTTTACTTCGTTTTTAAGATAGTACCTACGTCACTTAGAATTAGTAACGCCCACTTCATGTCAATAGTTTCTGTGAACGTAACGTATAGATTCTAAGATCATAAGTTTTAACAAATCTAAAAAACTTGAATAACACTTACCTTCTCCCCGTTTTCATTTCATAGATGTAAAAAGAACACCACGTACAATAAGTACCCTTAACTCGAAGGAGTATCTTAATACCCTCTTCGTGGTTTGTCATAAAGAAACGTGTATGATACCAAAGTATCAGTTTTGATAAGAAGAATTACTTGTTAATGTTTGGTCTTGGGGTGTGTAACAGGAATAAAAGAAATAGGCAACACACAAATTTAATTTTTTACCCGGTTGTGTTGAATTGATACTGAGATTTTGTATGAAAATTAGAAGCTCCAAAATCTAGGATGGTTTTCTGTCCTGTCAGAGGTTTTTGTGTATGTGTTTGTTTGTCATTGTCGTTATTACTTTGTCTAATGGAACGCGATACATTCCACATCAAAGGAGAAAGCCTCCCTACAAACACCCGGCACCACACCCCCGTCCTCCAGACAAGTATTACTTACTCGCTGAAGGTTGAAAAAAGAAATATGAGGACGACCGGTCATAACACAGTATAAGTGACAGTAGTTAGAGTCGCTTTCACATACCCAGAAGGAGGAGAAGGGCCAGGAGAGGTAGAAGAAAGAAAAGAAGAAGCCTTAGTGAAGGACAAAGTATGGAACGTGACTTTAGTGTGGTTGAAACTGAAGAGAGGTAAACCGGAAGGTCGTTAAAGGGACGAATATTTTATAAACTTACCATTAATAAATATAAAATATGTTATAATAACCACAGGTAAACAGTCAACGAACTTAAAGGTTGGGGGGCTTATTAAACATATAATGAGATATTTAAGGTTTTACTCTTTTCGTTTAGTACATTAAATGATTGTATAATCTTATTCAAATAATTTCCGTACCGTAAGAAACTTTTGTATGTTTATCCGTATATTGATGAAAGGTGTATCTAATACTTACTAAATTGTAGTCCTTTAGTTTAGTATTTTGATTCGGAGTTTATAGTTTATGAAACTTTCGAACACAAAGAGTTCGGATCACAAGAGTTTAAAAAAAAAAAATTAAACTTCAGTAAAATGGAAAATACCCCTAACTTGGTCCATAAAACAGATTTTATCTAAAGAGACTTTTACTGTCTCCTCTTATCGGTTTTCGTGGTAACAAATCGAAGAATATGGTTCAGAGTCAGACCGAGAGAACTAAAAATATGCGGTTGTACTTGGATTAAGGAACTATTTCCTATAACTTTCATCCCAAGTACTTTATTTTCTACCGTATCTTTTAGTTACCGAACTTCTAATTAAAAGGTTCTTAATTATAAAATACCAATTATTTCTCAGAAATAAGTCATCGGAAAATACCAAAAGTATAAGTCTTTTTAGAAATGTATAAAAATATTCTTGTATAATTTTATAAGATCGTCGTCAAATAAACCTTCTGTTTCTATGATATATGACACTAGTTAATTATTCAACTTCTCTTAAAACTACCGAGAGAGACGGTCTGCTACTCTTTTTAGGAAATTGACACAGGAAAACTGTCCACAATTTCATAATTACTTTTGTTATTTTTACCTCTAATAAAGTCAATAACTGACTTTTTGACAGTTAAGAGATACAACAAGACTCTAAGTACGAGTACTTGATTCCTTCTTAATCAGAGGAAAGACACATCATTCTTAGACTAGTTTTAAAAAATCGAATGAATTACCTATAAAATCACCCTTTTGAATCCTCCATCCTTGTTTCTGTTTACCAATGCTCGTCTTATTTTTCCATAATAATATTCTTCTAAGTCGTTAACAAAACCCATCCGAATACTCCTCTTTGGTTTCCTCTCGGGCTCTAGTGGACGGACGGCTCAAAATCGAATAAAGTCAATCAAATTGGGTTCTTCATACTTACGAGTGTACGGACCGTAATTGAAATTTTAGAGGTTCTAAAAGGAAAAGGGAACACTTCTTATGCCAAAACTCTAAGACTGAAGTACTGAAGACAAAGTGACTGTCATAGGATCCACTTTGGTCTAATTCACACACCCTTTGTGTACATGTCACAAAGTAAAAATCGTCTTACACAGTTGATAGAATGAAAATACTTGACTAAAGGACTCGACAATTGAGAGAAACAAAGGGGTGGATGGAGAAAAGAGTTGAGAAAGATTTCAACCAGAACACGATCTTTCTTTTGTAAAGCGAAAAGTAAAGGGTCACATAGTCTAATATGAATAGTACAACCTCAACCTAGACTCAAAAGAGTTGAGTCTGACATGTGATCATTTATTACTAATTTTATATGGTGAGGATATTAGGTTAAAAACTTTATTAACCCTTTCTTACATCTTGTTTCTATTCTTAGAATTTTCGGGTCCTTTGGACGGGTACCTTCTTAAACTGTGTAAGATTAATGTTCGAGATCCCAGAACCTAGATTCAGTTTCACTTTCAGTGAGTCAACACAGGTTGAGAAACGTTGGGATACCTGATATGGCAGGTACCTTAAGAGGTCCTGTCTTATGACCTCCCCCATCGATAAAGAAAGAAGCCCCCTAGAAGGATTGGGTCCCTAATGGTCGATTCGGTCGTCCCTTCGGGTTCTTATGACCCCACCCATCGGATAGGGAAGAGGTCGTCTAGAAGGACTGGGTCCTTAGCTTGGCCCCAGAGGACGTAACGTCCACCTAAGAAATGGTCGACTCGATAGTCCCTTCGGGTTTAGTTTCCCCCTAGTATTACTACCAACGGAACTTTCAAACGACACTTCTATGTTTCTCTGTCCTACAGTCAATATTTGACTTTTCACAAGATACACTGACAAAAGAGGTTACTTATATAAGTACTTAGGTAGTATTCCTTAAACTACGAACCCCGTAAGTACTGCACCGAAGAGAAATGGTCACCAAACTTCCGTCCCTTTTTGAACATGTCTTGTTAAGGACTTCGATAGTAATCGATTTCAGTTTCTTGTATATGTCAGAGGTCGCTTTTTATTCACCCTCGAAGATCAGAATGGAAGTTTCTGGAGTTAGTTTCTTAAAATTCTTTTTTATGACCGTAAAATGAAAATTAAGTGGAGGTTATAATCGGGGTACTTTTTTATACTATAATTTTAACACGAGTCAGTGAAGTAACACAGGCTGAGACGTTTGGGTCCCTGACATACATCGGACGGTCCGAGAGAGAGGCACCCTAAAGGTCCGTACTTATGACCTTTCCCGACGGTAAAGGGTGACATTAATTTTCATTGTGACGTAACTTTTACATTATTATAACAAAAATTTATTGTCCTCACTCAAAAACATACTACAACGAAAAATATAAATCATGAAAAGTCTTCTATATAATCGGTTGTAATATGAACACCAGGATCCACAGACCACTTTTAATGAGAGACACCTTATTAAAAATTGGAGGATTGGTTGTATAGTATATACCTTTACGTGTAATCTTTTTTGTCCTAAATTTTAAAATAAATTTAATAAATCGAGGAAAATTTTTCATCGATTTTCAATTGAGGAAATTATCGAAATTGGACTATATTCTGTTGGAACAAAAGAATTATTGACTAAAATTATTGATGTATTTTGATAAGTGTAGATATTTTCACTCTTTTTATGTGGTTTTGAAACAACAGTCCCGAAATAAGTCTCCCCAACGTTTCTCAGTCTGTACTGGCTCACTGACCCGTACATGTGTTCGTTCGTGTATGATTAAATGTAGAGAGGGAGGTGAGGGTCATAACTATATGGATGTAGGAACTAGATAGAGTCGTCAGATGTTCTCGAGCCGTGTATCATCCATTAGTTGTACACAAACAACTTACTCACTTACTTAGTTCTTTCATGGGTGATCCAAAGGGTATGAAAAGTAATTCTTCATGAAAGGTAGAGAATATTTCATGTATTAGAATCATTCCCAAATACAACTAATTGAACTTGGAAATATCTCTATTACGGAAGTTCTTGTGTTTACGACTTAAAGTACCAAAGTTTTAAGTGAAAAATTTTTATCAGAAATTTCTGAAATGTCGGAAGATCCTAACTGTTGAGTTCATGTCACTGTTTACCCCGAAATTATTATCTACGAAGAAAGTAGGAATAATTTAAAAGAAACATTCTTATAAAATACTTAAACCTTTCATTTGTGCTTTCTCACTAGTCATTTCACCCACCATTAATCACTGACATCCTCACTCGTCCTCTCAGACGGTCCGACCCCTTGTAAGGTCCTTCTCTTCGGACGGTACCTTCGAGGACCCCTACGAAGGACGGGAAGTGGGGTTGAGCGTGAGGGCGGAGACGACGATGTGTCGAAGCAAGGGCGTAGACCCTTGTTACGATAGTGTCAGAAAATTAACAAGAAGGTGAAATAGCTCTGTCTCACGAAAATCTGAAACCAGAGTTACGTGCCACACTATTTGGGAAATGGTGAACGAAGGGGACGTCGAGGGGTGACTCACTGACACGGGTTCGAGTAAAAGTTTAGACGTTGTGTAATCGGAAAGAGAAAACGGTCTTTTGATTCTCATAAAAATTTTGGGTTTCAACAGTAAATGAAAAGGTGTACTGCGAACTCCAAGCAAAATACACTTCTCACTGTTTGAGGAAGGTTTAAAATAAAGAAATGAATGTCTTTCGAAACATTACTCTGAAGAACGGACCTTCCTTTTTCTTTCTCTCTCTCCCTCCCTCTCCCCTTCTTCTCCTCACTCCCCATTCCTTTCCATCTCTCTCTTCCTGATTTCCTCCTTTCTTCCCTCCCTCCCTCCTTCCCTCAATCACCGTCCATGGAGAATCGACTAAAGAGTCCAGAATCAATAATTTCTTGTCCTCCTTTCAAGGAGAACCAAAATTTACTACTGGAAACATATCGAAGTGGTGACGACATGATATACGACACATTCGCACAGTTTCAAAGTTTCAACAAAATTTGAATTTGAATGGAACATGACCCTTCACTCCAAAAAGACCAACCTTCCGTCACCAATGTCCAGCACCACCCCCCTCTCCACCAGACCCCGTGTGCTCCCCGAGAACCCTTAATAGAAGTCCCAACAGAGGTCCTTACTTGTGTATGTTCAGTAGCATGACCAAGAGTGAAAGTGACAGTTGGAGACCTCCCGACACGAGACGGAGGTACGGACTAAGTACGAGAAAAAGAAGGAGACGGTAAAGTAAGGGAAACCGAAGAAGACGGAAGACGGACATTCCGGTCGAAAATACCACCTCTCGACCCGAGACATGCCGACAAATACTGTTTCTAACATCCTAAAGTAAATTTGTGAGGTAGACCTCCGTCAATTACAAAGCATTGAACCATGTCTTCCCCACCATTACAATTAATTTGAAAATACTTGACTATGTCCCCTTTCGATTGTTTGCACATCAAAACCACTTATCGGTAATGACTCGAAAATTTTATAAATGGCTCTCTCGAGGTAATGTAGGACGATGAAGTCAAATACTGTGAGAGTATGTGTTATACATTATAAGACTATAATGTATATATTATTATAAAGTTAAGAGAGTTCAATAACAAACTCGTCTAAGTCATATACTGACATAATGGTATAAAAATCATCTGTTGTTATATTGGTTGGATTGTTCATTATTCATTCACTACCTTTTCCATTTCTGTCCCTTGTTTTTAGAACAGAACGAATATTTATGACACTAGTTTACTCAGACACTAAGAATAAATCAATAATAAATTGTAAATAGTGGTCTACTGTAGAATTAAGAATTTTTATGATAAACTATTTCACACCGATAAAAAGGTGACCCTTCCGTAGATTTAATGGTTGTTATCCATTTGTAAAAAAGATGAAATTTTTTTTAAAGATGAAAAATTTTAATTTTTTTTAAATTAGTCTCCTATTACGAAGTGTTACAACACGACCAAGGACGACATCTTGTTGACACTTATTCGATATTTACATATGTATAGGGGAGTGAGGACTCGGAGGGAGGGTGGGGGAACAGGGTAGGAAGATCCAATAGTGTCTCGTGACTCGACTCATCCATTTATAACAATTCCGAGTCAAGAGAGTGGTTTTTTTAGATAAGATAGAACTTTAAATTGGTTTACTAAGTCCGTTTAAAGGAGATGAGATTCTTAGTACTAAGGAAATAAACACAAATGTGACATGTGTCATTTACGAGAGATCGATGAGTCCTTCTTTTATCTTTTTATATATTACGTTATTGAAATTTAAAATTTTGAACACCAACTATAAAAGAAATATCTTTAAGACGAGATTTATTTCATAAGTGTTTTTAAACTTTGCTTGAAACCTTAGATATGACCTCCCTTTCCCGCTTAACCCCAGTACTCACGTTATCTTTTCGTTTATTGACAACAAAGTTTCAAAACAATTTGATTTTGTGTCGATTTCTTCTGTTTACCGTCTCATGTCTGTTTCTCCTTAAAAAAAAATATGCTTCTCAATGTGGCATCTGTAAAAAGTCGTTGTCCTCTTTTTTTAGTCAGTACACCCTTTTAGTACAGGTACTACCATGATGCATAAAGATGTACTTAAAATAAAAATTAAAGAGAGTAATAAGTACACCCTTTCTTTTTTCCAGATCGACGGTCATAATCTTGACGTTGGTTCTAAGGAATTGATAGTCGACCCCGTCTCGTCTGCCACAAAACAAGAACGTGTCTAGAGACGTGTCTGGAGTAAGTAGAAAGACGGAGATTGGGGTTTGTGTCGGACTTTATTTCATCAAAGATCTATACGACTACCTCATTTACTACCTCACCGACTTTTCTTTAGTAACGAGTCCGATCGTTTTCCTGAGGTGACAAGGACAGACCCGTTTAGCTAGTAGTTGCATCTTAGTGTAAGTACGATATGCGTTAAGGAAGGTCGATGGAAATACAATTGTACGAGTCAATTACATAAGATAAAATACCTTTGTGACAGATTCGTTGTCCCAGAGGAACACTTTCTTTCACTTCAGCGAGTCAACACAGACTGAGAAACACTGGGACACCTGACATCGGATGGTCCGAGGTGATAGGTACCCTAAGAGGTCCGTTCTTATGACCTCACCCAACGGTAAAGGAAGAGGTCCCCTAGAAGGGCTGGGTCCCTAACTTGGACCCAGAGGGCGTAACCTCCGTCTACGAAATTGGAGACTCGGTGGTCCCAGAGGAATCAGGAACAGTTTATACGGGGTTGGACCTTATGTCGGGATCTCTCAGAATGCACCACCCAGTCACCCAAAATCCTTTGAAGTGTCTTTACTATGGTTACCTTTAAACGACTGAATCCCACAAGATACAAAGTGAAGAGATTCCTTTCTCAGTCTCCGGACTCAGGTTAGTGTGTCTTAAAGTATAGCCACTGTCAAAGTCCAGGGTTGTCAGACATCTTTACTCCAACAAGACATGGTTATTGACTTTATTACAGAAGAATAATATCCATCATGAAGACTCTTAGTTTACAGTATTATTTATGTACCAGTAATAGTCACTACCGTAAATGTAGTGAAAGAAATTGTGATTTTACTATTATTTAGTAATTTACTATTATTTTACATATTGAAATTTTAAACACGTGACTAACTAATGTAATAGTAAATCGTACTAAAACACAAGACGGGATCACAAACTTCTCAAATGACTAAAACGGTTTCATACGATCGATTCCTTAACATAAATTATAATAAACTAAACGTTCAGTAGGGTAATTAACTTTTTGACCATCCGTCAAAACACCTCGTAGTTGACACTTGACAAGTTTCACGTTTGTTGAACACCATTCTTGTCCTCTTGAACCTTGTATTCACACTTATCAAGGAAGTATTTCATGTCTTATAATCCCCGTTTACCCTTCCGTCGACAAAGTTCCAAAGAATTGTCTCATGATGACCGCAAAATCTCTTCTATTAGGACACAAAGGACCCCGTACAGGACACATAACGTCTTATAAATCGTCTTAAAAATCGTTTTGAGGGAAGAGTTGAGTACTGGTGTTGTTTTAGAGGTAAGTAACTGTACGTAAGAGACAACCCTCATCTTTTATCACGAGGTAATTCTCGGTGACACAATAACGCTGTTAGGTCCCCTCTCGACTACGGTCTCCCCTGTCACACCTATTTATTGTCACTAGCCCATTCCTTTATGACCGACATAACACTTCCGTCTCAAGTGTCATGATAGTAAAATCACCTTCATGTAACCTTCACCCTATCCTCTCTTTCATTTTTTCCCACTGAGGTTCAAAACCCTGACTTAACTTGTTCCTTCTTTAGAAGTAAAGAACTGTACCGTTACAGTCGTCCATCTCATCTAGACCCGTACTGACCCCCGAAAGTCTAAATCTTTACAACTTACCCTTTACGGGTAGTCTGATCGGGTCACTCGTTCGTCAACACTTGGTTACCTGAGTCCGTACTACCCATCTTAATACATGTACCTCCTTCTAAGACTTTATCAGAAGTTAGTAATATATATCTTGATGTAAGATAATGTCGATCGCCCCTGGAATCTCTCTTGATCATGTTTGAAGAGTAAAGAATATCCCCTTTTGATTCCAGACTTTTATTACACTGAAACAAATTTTTTTAGCTTTTTTGTATCAATAGTGTCTTGTAAATATAATATTAATTTGTATCAATAGTGTCATGGAAAAAACCATCCTTTCTGACGACCAAACTAATAATTTGTGACTTGAACAATCTTGATAAATTTAATCGTGCTATTACATCATTATAAAGATGGTCTACTATACGAATTTCAGTATGGTAATTAATTTACAGAAGGTGACGAGAAGTACAAAAAGGTGTGAGAGAAGTCAAACTGAAATGGTCAATGTTTATGGAATTAAATTCACAATACATATATACATTGTGTCTCTTCGTGAATGATCCTCTTGTACATCTTTTACTCCACTATGAGAGAAGTATCACTAAAAGAACGTGGAATAGAGACGATTGAAGAACCTAGACTTTATTTCCTCACATTAAAAGTTATTGTACGTAATTATAATTATTTAGACATAAAAATTATATGGTTTACCTCTTGACTATGGACGTTTTTATTCTTAATCAAAAATTTAAAATTAAATTTATGAAACTAGTATAATATATAGAATCGATAATATAAACCCGGTAGATATTAAAAAAGTTACTTTGTACCATAATTTTTTCACATTGATCTTGTTACATTGTAAGTAGTCAAGTCAAGTCAAGTCAAGTCAGCGAGTCAGCACAGGCTGAGAAACACTTGGGTACTTAACGTCGTTCGGTCCTCTAGGTTGGTCAGGTAAGACTTCCTCTAGTTGGGACCCACAACAAATCTCCCTTACTACGATTTCGACTTTGAGGTCATGAAACCGGTAGAGCACTCTTCTCAACTGAGTAACCTTTTCTGAGACTACGACCCTCCCTAACCCCCGTCCTCCTCTTCCCCTGCTGTCTCCTACTCTACCGACCTACCGTAGTGACTGGGCTACCTGCACTCAGACTCACTTGAGACCCTCAACCACTACCTGTCCCTCCGGACCACACGACGCTAAGTACCCCAGAGTTTCTCAGTCTGTGCTGACTCGCTGACTTGACTTGACTTGACTTGACTTGACTCCGGAGGGACAGGTAGTGGACAGTAGGAGACAGCAGGGGAAAGGGAGGACAGGAGTAAGGGAGGGTCGTAGTCTCAGAAAAGGTTACTCAGTTGAGAAGCGTACTCCACCGGTTTCATGACCTCAAAGTCGAAATCGTAGTAAAGAAGGTTTCTTGTGGGTCCTGATTAGAGGAAATCCTACCTGACCAACCTAGAGGAACGTCAGGTTCCCTGAGAGTTTTCAGAAGAGGTTATGGTGTCAAGTTTTCGTAGTTAAGAAGTCACGAGTCGAAAGAAGTGTCAGGTTGAGAGTGTAGGTATGTACTGATGACCTTTTTGGTATCGGAACTGATCTGCCTGGAAACAACCGTTTCATTACAGAGACGAAAACTTATACGGGAGATCCAACCAGTTTTGAAAGGAAGGTTCCTCATTTGCAGAAAATTAAAGTACCGACGTTAGTGTTTATATAAAATTTACCTCGAAGAACGTTATGAAAATTCTAAGTGTCGTTATTTATACTTTAAAAATGTTGTCTATTGAGGACTTATTTTGACTTAGCTTGATAAAGTAAATCTTTGGTATTTAAAACGAAGGAAACTTGTAAAGACATAGAAAATGGTCAAGTTTTTTATTAATGTAGTCCCTGATTTTATGTCACTTTCTGTCACTCTAAAATTTCTTCAAAGAAAGTTTTATTCTTCCTTTGCCTCATTTCCTTAAATACAAGGAGAAAGTATTTAGTCAAAGTGATGTTAATCTTCACCCTTAATAACTCTTTCGTATCCTTGGACGAAATAAAAGAGTCCTTAACGACACGAGTCAACAAGTCAACACAGGTTTAGAAACATCGGGATATCTGACATCGGGTAGCCCCAGGAGATAGACACCCTAAGAGATCCGTTCCTATGACCTCATTCAACGGTATAGAAAGAGGTCTCCTAGGAGGACTGGGTCCCTAGTTTGGGTACAGAGGGCGTAGAGGACGTAACCGTCCGTCTAAGAAAATGGTGACTCGGTGGACCCTCGACCTTAACGATCGGAAACGAATATTATAGACTTCCTCAGATTTAATGACCTTGTGTAACCACCAACATCTCTTTTGATTCATTGAGGTCACTGGCAGGATAAACATGTTTACGTGTAACTCTTTCTCTACCTCGAACCAACGTAATTGTATCTAGTGTAAAAAAATGGTTCTTTAGGTTCACTAATAAGTTTGTTAAATACGAAAAAATAAATTTTTTTGACTACCTTTACTAATCCGGTAACGAGATGTGAACCATACAGGGACATTTTAAATCTTCACAGGTGTAATTTCGTAGTAATTTGAATATTGTCTGAACCACACGCTCCCATAAACTGAACGTAGTACTGAAGTAGTTAAACCAAACAATGGGTGAAACCGGTTACTCTCGAGTTACTTTAAATAAAATAAACAACAACAACAAATTAGTCAGTACAGACTGAGAAACGTTGGGGTACCTGACATCGGACGGTCCAAGGAGACATGTACCCTAGAGGGTCGGTTTTTATGATCTCACCCGACGGTAAAGGATGAGGTCCCTAGAAGGGTTGAGTCCCTACCTTGCTCGTCGAAGCGTTCAGAAGACATGACGTCCGTCTAAGAAATGGTGACTCGGTGACCCCTTCGGTCTTCGTCGTCAGAAACTAAAGGTAACTTTAGAACTTTGATTTTTTAGAGAAATTACAAAAATATCACTCGAACTACGTCTTCGAGTAAAAGAAAAAAATAACTTCATAATCAACTAAACGTTACAACTCAATCAAGGACCACATATCTTTTCACTGAGACAAAAAGTATATGTATATTGTACACAAAGTGTAAGAAAAGATAAATTTAGTATAAAAGAGGAAACACCCGAGTTAACTTACGATTGCACTTTTCAGTACATTGAAATGATGTCTCTAACTGTTCAACCAACTACAGACATACGAGTCATAATTTTCGTAACAACTATACCGGTAAAAAACAAAAGTCAATCGGACTGGAGATATAAAGTGTTTCATCTAGTTCTTAGATAAAAATTTTTAGATATTATAATTTTAGTGTGGTTCCCTCAAATATGATCAACTCATTGTCCTTACGAAAAGTTTCTAAAGTCCTAAATACACTTTAAAGGAAATAGGATAAGTGTTTGGATCTGTGGTGTTTGACTTTTAGTCAGAGAATTATTTCTCTGACACCC
The DNA here is from genome assembly GCA_006410555.1 of Capra ibex. Lineage (NCBI taxonomy): Eukaryota > Metazoa > Chordata > Mammalia > Artiodactyla > Bovidae > Capra > Capra ibex. Next base: position 1,712,763 of record SJYO01016727.1, read on the forward strand.
GTTGAACCATCCCCAAATACAGACACACACGTACACACACACACATGACTCCAACTCTGGATTACCTTATTAAAAATGTAATATTGAATTCGAAATACCGTAAATATATGTGTTTGTGTTTTCGGATTTTCACAGAACTTCCTTTACCGAAGGTTTATGTTTTTTATCGGTTTAAACTAACTCGTGAAGAAAGTATTAATAATACAGTTTGACCATAAAACATATTAGTCCGATATATCTTTCGTTAACAAAAGAGTCCTTACTTTCCTAGAAATGAATAAATGTGACTTTTTTTAACACAGAAAGATCTTAAGAAATATGAATGTAGTATAAATGAAACCTTTTTACACAATATAGATTACTGTATAATTATTGACCATTTTAGTTCCTACCGAGTTTTCATGCTACCGTAAGACTGTAGATTCGTGAAACTATGAAACAATACACCACGTCTCCTGTCTCTCACCTAAAACTTCAGATTCGAAAGGAGTGTGGAACTCCGGTGGAGGTTGGTCAGAGGGATTCCCCACTGTGTGTCCCGATTGTCGAAGACCAGAATCTAGGTAGTCAAGATTGATGTCAACACTTAAAGTTCGAACCCGTGGACTGGGAAAATTGGTGTAAGGTCGGGATATACTATTATGAACAAAGATTAAGTAGTGTCAACACTAACGTAAACACTCCATCGTCGTGGAAATGACTTGGTCCCGAAGGAACCAAAGAGTCTTCCATTCCTTAGGTGGAAGTTGCGTCCTTCGGACCTAAACTAGGGACCCAGTACTTCTAGAGGACCTCTTCCCTTACCGATGGGTGAGGTCATAAGAACGGACCTCTTGAGATACCTGTCTCCTCGGACCCCTCGATGTCAGGTACCCCAGTGTTTCTCAGTCTGTGTTCACTCTATGATTGTGGGACTGAAAGCGAAGTACGTACCAAACTTAAGTCGGTAGAAAGTGATTTTACACTTACTATGTTGATTTTAGGTAAGGAACGAATTCCAACATCGACATTTTCATTTTTACAATAACAGTAAATGTTAATACCTTAGGTTTCAGACTTTCCTTGGACTTGTTGATCAAATAAGAGAACAAGCATGTTACTATGTTACGACTTTGATACACAGTATTATTTTGACATTATTAAACCTATAAATAGGTTGGTTCAAACAAACATTTACACCAGATACGTATCTCTTGTCTGAACACCAACGATTCCCCCTCCTCCCACCGACTCTCTTCCTGACCCTCATACCCCAATCGTCTAAGTTCGATGATATATATCCTACCTATTTGTTCCAAGATGACATATCGTGTCGCTGGATATAAGTTATAGGACAATATTTGGTATTTCCCTTTCTTATACTTTTTCTTACACATAAATACGTATTGACTCAGTGAAATGTCGTCTCTAACCGTGTTGTAACATTTAGTCGATATGAAGTTATTTTTTATGATTTATATTAGATACCAGACGTGACGGGTCGGGAGTAATATTTGACCGAAAAAGGACCAAAGATGTGAACAGGAAGATAAGAATATCTTGCATAGGACAGACCCTCTAGAATAGTGACGTTACAGAAATTAAATATAGAGATAGTACTACTAAAGATCTGTACATTAAACGAGGTTTAAAAAGACCCCAGATCTAAGATCCTAAGTCGTTTCGTATGATCTTATTGATAAGTGTCTTCGTTTCCCTTTTTGGACCTCCCTCCTTCTTTTTAGTCCTCTCTGATATGAAATCTAATTTATAAACACAGGGAAGTTTTAAGTATACAGTTTTAGGATTGGGAGTTTCACTAACATAACCCCCACCTCCAAAAACTTTTCATTATTCTAGTACTCCTACCCCGAGACTATTTACCCTAATCACGGGACTATTTTCTCTGGAGTGTTTCTAAGGAATAGGGAAGGTAGTATACTCCTGTGTCACTCTTCTAGCGATACGTACTTGGTCCTCCTCCCGGGAGTGGTCTATGGTCTAGACTACCGTGGTACTAAAACCTGAAGGGTCTGAGAACTTGATACTCTTTATACACAAACAACAAATATTCGGTGGGTCGAATACTATAAAAACAATCTCGTCGAACTTACCGGTTTCTGTCTCTTAAAGTTCATTAGGAACGAAGTGGTTCCCATTGTTTCTTTTCAAGACTTTTGTCAAAGATTTGTAAAATTTAGTTCTAGTAACCACTGGGACCCATCCCTTTGGTTATCTTGACACACTAAAGTAGGGTCTAACTTAGAACCCCTCATTATACCCTCACTTCTTACCTCCCGTAATATATATGTCTTAAAGGAAAATCCTTGATACTACACTCTTTCCCAATGTCCTGTTATGAGGAATTCTGAACAAAAAGTTTGTTACTCAATTTCTACAATGACTTTCTCAGGTAATGACGTCCAGAAAAAAGATAAGGATATTATTTTTGTTTTCGTATATGGTCTGTATTTACATTTCGAAACGGTGACTGTTAATATTTTGGAACTTTAGTCAAAATCAAAGTTGTAGGATTCAAATTTTTTTCATTTGAAGACATTTCCTTTGTGTTTTATGGTCATGCAGTCTTTATCTTTAGTAATACCACAAAACTTATGAGGTTAATATAGTTTACAAAATTTTTGTACGAAATTAAACCTCGTTTTGATTTATCTTCGATTTATTACCTATGTAAATGTACAAAGGTTCAACTGTCTAACCTCAGTCACTTCTCCATCGGTCCAAATGTAAATACTACTGATAACGATTGTCGGTAGAAAAAAAAAAGAAAAAAAAGACTCGAAAACTATTAAACTCACTCCCAGTTTCTCTTGGTTTACCTTTTTAGGTTCGACTCATTATTTTCCAATCGTAACAGTAGTAGTGTCAACAACGTGTACAGTAAATAGATTTTTGTCTTTTCGTTCACCAAAGACTTTAGATTCGGTCTTCGTTTGTATTCTGTGGGGAATCTCTGTGTCGTTAAAGGGGGTTTCTAATATGAGAAGTCAACAATCTATTATTCACAATAAACTGTTTGCTCTGTTTTCTGGAGATTCAAATATAATAGTCTTTTATTCACAAGAAACTTGTTTAATTTATCTTTCCAAGAATTTTGAATATGACATCGATTAGACAGGGGTTATCCACAAATATTCCGACCTTATTAAAGATCGAAACTGTATGTCTTAATCTTCTCAGTTAGGATAACTAGTCTCTTAAATTTTATACTTCCTAGTTGTCAGTCTTTTCTACTTAGTATTTAATTACTTCTGTGTCATCTTCTCGTTTATTTTAAAGATCGGAGTTTGGAAGTCAAACTTCCGTCCATTTTAAGTCTTCTCCGAGAAGAAAACCCCTTTTCAATGATCTCTGTTTCGACAATAATGATTAATATTTATATATCTAAGTATAAAAAAACTACACCGTTGTGTGGTATTATGAGAATTCATAAAGGTAAAATGTCAAAATGTAAATTTAACACCTTACCTTGATCGTTTTGGTAGTTATAGTAAATCATCGTCTCGTCATAGAGAATTAGTGTCTTTAGACACTCTGTGTATACATAGGAGTTATTTATTAAAAAGAATAATTTTCAGTAAAAATGGGGTAGAGTTAAATGATCGAGGGTAAGTTTATTCAATAGTCTTGAAATGGTAAGGGTGAATCAAAACTACTCATTTATGTAACCGTCCTACCTATGAATCTAGAATGGATTTATATCTAGTTTCTTTGTCTGTTTATATATACAAATACATGGTTTTGTTGGTTTTCAATATGATCTAAACTATTAAATTATTATCTTGTTTGGATAACTTTCATTTAGACGTCACGTAAATTCCATTTTTATTTTACCTTTTGCAAACACCATCCTTTTTGTTGTAACAATATATAATTTTTTTGTATAAAGGGGATATGACCGTACATTTTAGTTTTATCTTCTCTTAGTTATTTTGGTCATTCAAGTGAAACCCTCTTTTTGTAGTAAAAGAAATCAGGTCTTTAGACTTGCGAAAATTGAACATTATCACTTTATTTAAAATAAAACACCCCCGGGGTTGGTTTTGTGATTTCCACGACGACGAAGATAAGATTTTAATGACATTTTTCTCGAAGTAGGGTGAAGTAAGACGGTGACTCTTCACGTTCGTAGAACATTCCGTCATCGAATCGTAAAAGTGCGAAGTTCACTAAACAAACCATCTAAAGTCAACGAACACTTTTATTAAGGATTAGAAGTATAAGTATCGGATTTCCTTTGGTCCCGATTAGATTACCTTTAGTCCCACACAGACTATAGGTAAAAGTAGATCTTCATTGAAGTACTCACACATTAGAATGTACTTCAAATCTATTTAATCAAATTACTTTAAATACAAGTCGAAAGGTATAGAAGACTCTTTCTAAAAAGACCAAGAATTAAATCTGTCAATAAGTAAAGGTTTATCGTCCGGTACCGTACACGGACGTGTTCCCAAAGTGTTGTCTTATATATTTCAAATTTTATCGAGGAATTTAATTTTTCTTTAAGAAGATATGCATACCAGTTAAATAGAAACTGTCTTGTTGTTTCCGTTATGTTACCTTGGTTCTCTCAGAGAAGTTGGTTACCACAACTTTGTTCACCTGTGGGTGTACACTTTGTAGTCAGATCTGTGTCTGAAATATGGGAAATGTTTTCAATTGGGTTTTATCTAGTATCTGGATTTTCGTTTTAATGTTTTGAGTGTCTGTTATTACCCTTTTTGAATCTGCTAAAACCAAGACCACTACAGAAAAATCTATGTTGTGGTTTCGTTCTAGGTACTTTCTTTATCAACTATTGGACTTGTAATAATTTTATTTTTGACGAAACATTTTCTGTTTGAGTTCTGTTTGTCCTCTGTTCGGTGTCTGATTCTCTCTTATAGACGTTTTCTATTTAAGACTATTTCCAGACAATTGTTTCATATACTTCTTGAAAATTTTAAGTTGTTCTTTTGTTTGACTAATTGTTTACCCGGTTTCTAGAATAGTCTGTGGTGTCGTTTCTTCTATGTGTACACCCTTTATCCGTATGCCTTTTTACTGGGTGTAGAAAGGGTATACCATAATACCTGTACGTTTAATTTTGTTGTTACTCTATTAATCTAAGGGACTCCTAAGGGTTAGGGAAACGACCTAGGGGTCTGACTATTCGGACTGTACCCCGGGTCTTGGAAGTGTCGTCACCCTCTTGAAACTATAATAACGACAGGTCAAACGTCCAACGAGTAGGTCGCCCATACCCTAAACTAAAATAGTACAAACGCGGGGAGGATGGTAGAGTGACACCGAAGAAACAGAAACCTGTATCCCATAGAAAATTAAAAAAAATTTAAAATGAAATAAAATGAAATGTCATGACATAACCAAAACGGTATGTAACTGTACTTAGGTGGTGACCATATGTACTCAAGGGTTAGGACTTGGGGGAAAGGTGGAGGGAGGGACATAGTAGAGAGACCCGGTAGGGTCACGTGGTCGGGGTTCGTAGGACATAGGACATAGCTTGGATCTGACCGTTAATCAAAGAATGTACTATCATATGTACAAAGTTACGGTAAGAGGATTTAGTAGGGTGGGAAAGGGAGAGGGTGTCTCAGGTTTTCAGACAAGATATGTAGACACAGAGAAAACGACAGAGTGTATGTCCCAATAGTAATGGTAGAAAGATTTAAGGTATATGTGCACAATCATATGACATAGCCACAAAAAGAAAGACCGAATGAAGTGAGACATATTAGCCGAGGTCAAAGTAGGTGGAGTAATCTTGACCCAAGGTGCCAAGAGGTCAACTACCAACGAATTGTCGATCAACACTAAAACCACAAGAACGTCCTCCTCTACTCACATGTAGGAAGATGAGGTGGCAGAACTTGGCCTGATAGTCTTGTGTCTAAAAATCCCGTTACTTATTATGAACCGTTACTTTTAGAACACATATCCAATAATTGTGAAAACGGATTTGTGTGTCTCACATACTGGGGTTCTCACTTATTATTCCAGTTGATACCTGAGACCCACCAAGTCAAGTCAAGTCAAGGCAGCGAGTCAGTACAGGGTGAGAAACGCTGGGGTACTTAGCGTCGTGCGGTCCGGAGGGACAGGTAGTGGTCGAGGGCCTCAAGTGAATTTGAGTGCAGGTAGCTCAGTCACTACGGTAGGTCGACAGAGTAGGAGACAGCAGGGGAAGAGGAGGACGGGAGTTAGGAAGGGTCGTAGTCAGAAGAGGTTACTCAGTTGAGAAACGTAATAATCCACCGGTTTCATGACCTCAAAGTCGAAATCGTAGTAAGGAAGGTTTCTTTAGGGTCCCGACTAGAGGAAGATAGTACATTCTTAGTTTAGTGGTCACATACAGGCTACGTCCTATGTCGTACGAACCCCGACCACGTGCCGCTACTGGACCTCCCTACAACACCCCTCACTCCACCCTCCCCCCAAGTACAAACCCTAGCGTACATGTGGGCACCACCTAAGTACAGTTACATACTGTTTTGGTTATGTCATAATATTTCATTTTATTTCATTTTTATTTTTCAAAATTTTTTTTCATTTTTTATTTTATGTGTATTATATTTTAAATGTTTTTTTTTTTTTCTTACGTGACCAACCTAGAGGAACGTCAGGTTCCCTGAGAGTTCTCAGAAGAGGTTGTGGTATCAAGTTTTCGTAGTTAAGAAACCACGACAAAAGAAGTGTCAGGTTGAGAGTGTAGGTATGTACTGGTGACCTTTTTGGTGTCGGAACTGATCTACCTGGAAACAACCGTTTCATTACAGAGACGAAAACTTATACGAAAGATCCAACCAGTATTGAAAAGAAGGTTCTTCATTCGCAGAAAATTAAAGTACCGACGTCAGTGGTAGACGTCACTAAAACCTCTGGGGGTTTTATCTCAGACTTTGACAAAGATGACAAAGGGGTAGATAAAGGGTACTGCACTACCCTGGCCTACGGTACTAGAAGCAAAAGACTTACAACTCGAAATTCGGTTGAAAAAGTGAGAGGAGAAAGGGAAAGTAGTTCTCCGAAAAATCAAGGAGAAGTGAAAGACGGTATTCCCACCACAGTAGACGTATAGACTCCAATAACTATAAAGAGGACCGTTAGAACTAAGATCGAACACGAAGAAGGTCGGGTCGTAAAGAGTACTGCATGAGACGTATATTCGTCCCACTGTTATATGTCGGAACTACATGAGGAAAAGGACAAACCTTGGTCAGACAACAAGGTACAATCGTGTATGTTTATAATTGTTACCAACTTAGGGATCCAGTTGATCGAAAGATTGATATTTATAAGACAAATCTATAAACTTAGTGAAATGTAACAATACCTAGTACATTAATTTTATCATTCTATTCCTAACTCCATGAAATTGACTCTAATCGTAAATACTTGTCGACTTGATTCGTTTACTTATTTTTTAATTGTCGACTCGATTCACTTACTTATTTTTTAATGTATAATATGGGACATAAACTCCTGTAAACCTTCAAAATATTTCTATATAAGGAGTGATTTGGTGACTTATCGAATCTTTAAGTAGTTTGATTTCGTTACAGTTAAGTCAAATCCGTTTTGAGATAGCGATCTCTTAACGTCGTTACCGTTACCCCGACATAAAAAAATAAATGAATAAATTTTTGTAAATAAGTCTTGAATGATTTATAATCTTTGATCCGATCCGACCCTCATATTACTTCCTATTCAAATTTTTTTTTTTGTCTTTTATAGGTGTATGTATAAGTATTATGTATACTATCCATGTTACCGTAATAATAATTTTTATTATTGAATATGTTATAAATGTTACATGATCGGGACCAGGCCTCTTCCGCTACCGTGGGATGAGGTCATGAGAACGGACCTTTTAGGGTACCTGCCTCCTCGGACCATCCGACGTCAGGTACCCCAGCGTTTCTCAGTCTGTGCTGACTCGCTGAAGTGAAAGTGAAAAGTGAAAGGACGTAACCTCTTCTTTTACCGTTGGGTGAGGTCACAAGAACGGACCTCTTAGGGTCCCTACCGCCTCGGACCACCCGACGACAGATACCCCAGCGTATGTCAGCCTGTACTGACTTCGCTGAATCGTCGTCGTCGTCGTCATGACCAGNATAAATGTTACATGATCGGGACCAGGCCTCTTCCGCTACCGTGGGATGAGGTCATGAGAACGGACCTTTTAGGGTACCTGCCTCCTCGGACCATCCGACGTCAGGTACCCCAGCGTTTCTCAGTCTGTGCTGACTCGCTGAAGTGAAAGTGAAAAGTGAAAGGACGTAACCTCTTCTTTTACCGTTGGGTGAGGTCACAAGAACGGACCTCTTAGGGTCCCTGTCGCCTCGGACCACCCGACGACAGATACCCCAGCGTATGTCAGCCTGTACTGACTTCGCTGAATCGTCGTCGTCGTCGTCATGACCAGACCACCCGATGTCAGGTTTTCCCTGGGTTTCTCAGTCTGTACTGACTCACTGATTCGTATAGGTGGGGGGGGTGTGTGTGTGTCTGGGAGCAGATTCAAGACATAGTACAATTAAATAAAGTCGGAGTTTTACTAAAATACTCTATCCAAATGACAACATTAGGAGTGAATTACTCAGTTTTTTTTGAATGTCACCCCAATTCATTGTCGATTACAGAGAATAATCTCCCGAGTTTGTTATCCTTTTATTTATTCACAGATATTCTTTCTTACACAGTAGTGGATTCTACCGTTACTTAGTTCTCAGTATCTTTAAGTGTCTTGTCTACGTACGTACGAGTCAACGATTCAGCACAGGTTGAGAAAACACTAGAGTACCTGAGACAGGTACCCTAAAGGGTCCGTTCTCATGACCTCACTCAACGGTAAAGGATGAGGCCCCCGAGAAGGACTAGGTCCCTGACCTGAACACAGGAGACGTAACGTCTACCCAAGAAATGGTAACTCGGTCATCCCTTCGGGGTAGTATCCTGTTTATCGACTGTTTTAAAACCTTCTTTACGTGTCTAAAGTCCCGACACCGACCGTAACCTCTATGGAAACTTTCTACTAATTTTATAAATTTTGACCCCCGACCCGTAGTACTCGTTTCACTGTATTAATTTACACCTGAACCCTTTCGTGTCCAACACAACCGTTTGTGACCTAGTAGGACGAACTGATCGCCCATTCTCGTTGTTTACAGACAAATGTCCCACGTGTCTTAGGGATCAACGGGTCAAGACAGAGGAGTCATAAGGACCGGGAGTCCGATCCATCACCCCTCGGTCCGACAGACAGGTCGACCGGACATTTCGTATACGACTCATGACAGAACCGATAACAGACTCAATACTCTTTTGTCTTCCGGGTGAGTCAGGGGTGTCTTCTCTACCAGTTTTGCCGTTATTACCGGAAACTTTCATGTGTGTCTGTAGTAATTTGGTATAGTGCCGACATCTCTACGGTTATACACACACATACGACTCGACACAGGTCGAGATACTCTGAGACGACTGACATCGGACGGTCCGAGGAGACAGGTACCTTAAAAGGTCCGTTCTTATAACCTTGTCCAACGGTAAAGGATGAGGTCCTCTAGAAAGGTTGGGGTCTTAGTTAAACGTAGAGTGCAGAGGACTTAACCGTCCGCCTAAAAAAAATGGTGACGTGGTGGACCCTTCGGGTATCAACGGCGATCTCCTCACGATTACCCCTGTCACCCCAGTCCCTATCTATGCCCCTCTTTTGTGTGCGTTAGGTCGTTTCTATGAAGGTCCGAAGGGAAAAGTAAAAGAGAGGACGGAAACTCTTCGTCCTCTGTCGAGACAAAAGTGTAAACCGAACCTATGTTTATGTCACTTTTATAGATTATTTGTAAAGAACACAAGACTCTTTACTTTTTACTCTACTTACCTCTATACAAGATTAGTCTCTTAGAACGAAATCCGGGTTAGAAAGTCTACCTTTTTTATTTTTTTTGGACAACATTCTACTTTTACAATCTTCATTCTTGTATACCCAACGTGTCACTATAGCAAACTATTGAATTACCAGATACAGAGGAACCATCGTGTCTTGTTTTCACACACACCGAGAATAAGGAAGATTTAGGTGGAGCCCCTTACATATATCAATAATGTTTACCCTATTCTCTCCGTCTCTTCAAAAATTTACCAACAAGTTCCCGTGATCTACTTCGGTCAAAGGAGATTAGTCCCAAAATAGGTGTTGAGAATCTATGTGCACTATGTATTGATCTTCGCGAAGGGAGATAGAACGACGGTTTCTTACTCTACGTCTACAGTACTAAATCCTTCCAAAACTAATGTCACAGATGTAAATATTTCATTAATTACTAAAAGTTTCGTCAAAGTGTATATAGTGGTAGAAGTATAGTTGTGACGTTCAGTCCGTGTTCCTGTGAATTCACTTCTGTCTACTTCTCTACCACCGAACAGGTGTCGAATGTCACATATTTCGTCTCTAAGTTTAGGTCCTATTAGGCCCTTGACCCCCCCAAATATAGGACACCTAGGAACAGTTCACAAGAAATATAATACTTATACAACGAAAAATAATTTCGATAAACATGGTCCATTTATACTGTGATTTTCTTTACCTCACTTTTATTATATCAAAACCTTTACTTTGAGAAATGAGTTACTTCTTTAGTACAGACTGATGTCTAGTTTCAAGATATTTACTATCACTTCAAATTTTTAAATACAACCATCATTTTTACTTCGACTTTAAGTCTCCGAGATAGAAACTGATTATCAGATAAAAGATCTCTTACACTTATCCTCTTTTAATACCTCAATTAGGTTTTTTGGATCATTAGTTAATTTAAGATAATATGTCAAATCCTACTTTCTACTGGAGATACTGAAGTTTTAGTAATTTTGTATTGAGACTATATAAGGATTTCTATCTTTTTAGACATAAAATGACAAATAAATGGTCGTTAACTTAAAAGTTCTTTCCCATTGAGAAAGGTCGCCTCTTTGTAAAAATAGTCCATCTGAATTGGACGGAAAACTATCTACATTATTTTTCTATTTACTTTCACTTTAAGGTGTGTAATATCAATATAAACAAAATACTATCATGTAAAACGCTATCCTTCTAACGTTAAATGAATTTTAATACCAAAGTCTAATGGAACGAAGGGACCGGGGGTAATGGTGTCGTCTAAAATATAGGTACGAAAGAAAGCATGAAGGACTCAGAAATCGGTGTAAAGTGTCTATTCGGTTTCGTGAGTCGGTGACCTGTCACCAGACCTTGTGTCATGGTTGAAGACAAACTAGTGGAGACATTCGCAATAGTTGGGAAGGTCACGTTTCGGATATGTCTGTCCAGTAAACGATTTTGTCTCTACAACCTAAACACGAACAAAGAAAATTAATGAAAATAGGTCAGTGTACTTGACACTGGTGAAGTAGTTTATCAATTGTGTACTATTTGTCTACAGTCCAAAATATAAAATCCCCGACATAAAGAAGCAAGAATAAAAAAAGTCTGAACGGATAATCGAGTTACAAAAGAAAGAAAAGGAAACTGAAAATTTTTCTTTATTTATTTTGGTGTCTTACTGTCCGAAAGTATACTACTCGATTGTTTAGAGACGACGATGATGACGACGATTCAGAGAAGTCANTATCAATTGTGTACTATTTGTCTACAGTCCAAAATATAAAATCCCCGACATAAAGAAGCAAGAATAAAAAAAGTCTGAACGGATAATCGAGTTACAAAAGAAAGAAAAGGAAACTGAAAATTTTTCTTTATTTATTTTGGTGTCTTACTGTCCGAAAGTATACTACTCAATTGTTTAGAGACGACGATGATGACGACGATTCAGAGAAGTCAGCACAGGCTGAGACACGTTGGGGTATCTGCCGTCGGGTGGTCCGAGGGGGTAGGGACCCTAAGAGGTTCGTTCTTATGACAATAGATTTGAGATCAAACCACTCTGTGAAAGAAATTGGTTTACATTTCGTCGTACTAAAGTCCACTGGGGATATAATAGGAAAACACTTAGTCTCCTACACACCCGGTCCACATGATTTCTATTTTTATGTCGAGTCTTCCGTTAAATTTATCTAGTATACAAGACCCTTCTAATGGACAGTCCTCTTAGTCCTTTTTTCACTTAAATTTTAATACTGTAGGATGAGTCTGTGGAACAATATACACCGACCCATTTCTTGAGGTAAAGTGTAGATTACATGTCCAGAATATGTCATTTGGATATATTCTTTCGTGACCTTTAAAAGTTGGTACCTTCACAAGAAAAGTATGGAATGGGGTAGGACCTTTCTTATTGGATCTAATAACGTAAAATCCTCCAACTCTGCTTTCTATTGATTCTACTCCTTGTTTTAGTTTATCACATCACTAGAACCGAGAGCTACGTGTAATTTAAGGGTCCCCCTCGAAAGTATTTGAGGGATAAAGATCCGGGGTGGGTTCTGGTTGATTAATCTTATTAGTCTTTACCCTGGGTCCGACATCACAAGTACTTTCCGAGACGCCTCCTGAGATGAGACGTAGGTCGTACCTCTGGGTACTCCTGTCACTTATGTTCGTGTCTAAATCGTACTCTATCGGATTTAAGTGTCACCGAGGACTAATAACTGATACTTGTTCAATGACTCAGAAAGAGTCTCGATCAAAAATAGATATTTAGTTCACGGATGATGAAACCCAACAAAGTTCCCAATCTACTCGATAAAGGACAGTATCTAATTTATGATAATGAGGATCCGTGTACAATTCAGAGTTTAACCTCAAGTCAAGGACATGGGGTTAGGGACTACCGTAAGGTTTGAAAGTAATAGGCTAGTGAACGACTTAATCTTGAAATATAAAAGAAATCTCCGTCACGACACGAAAAAACTTCGTCGTCTCGTTGCACCAATTGTCGTACCTGTGTCCTTTGTTGTCGATCCAGGTTTAGCACTGATGTAGAAGAACATCGGAACACTGTGACCAGTTTGTGAAGTAAAAAGAGAGGGAGTTAGACGAAAAACATTTTACCCAATGATTGTAATAGACGGAGTCTCCTAAGAACACTACTCATTTACATAATTATATGTGTTCTATCTACCCCGAAGGGATCACCGAGTCTGTCATTTCTTAGACGGACATTATATCCTCTGGACCAACCGATATCAGGTATCCCGACGTTTCTCCCCCTGTACTGACTCGTGGAGTGTTTGTGTGTGTAGCGCGACTACTATTACAACGACTACAATCATCACTTTAGGAAATGACCACAAAGTCGGTTTCCACAATTAAAAGGTTTAGATTGTGACGGGTGGTCTAGAAAGGTAGCAAGAATCGTCAAGAGGGTGTGGTACAGGTGATCTTGATGTAACCTCTTATTACAAAAGTTTCTATTGAACTTTCCTATAAGAGAATAAAGAAATGGTCAAGTGTCTAAAAAAAAACCTTCACTATTAAGTTTAGGTATTGGTGAAGTACTTTTACCAGACTTTCTAGTACAAGACTATGACCAATTGTTCGTCATAGAAGAAAGGTATCCGCAAATAATTACAGATCCAACATATAGTATGCCAATATATTGTGAGTACAACTATAATTGTCTTTTCTTATTCTCTTAAGTATTTAAGTGACGATACGACGTCACGATTTGTTTGTTTTTTATAGAATTACTGTAGACATGTCTAGAACTCATTTTTCCATAAACTGTAAGAGACTATCACAACTTATAGAATAAAAATCGTAAAACACAAAAAACCGTGAAATTTAGTTTTAAATTCTAATTTTTTTAAGACATGGTCTCTTTGTATTACAATAAGTACTTAAATTAGAAACAAGGGATTGAGATTGATAATCCATCACAAAGTAGTGTTGATGTTACGGATAGTTCCTTCGTGGAGTCTCACAGTTCCCAGGTCGACCTCTAGTGTTAATCGTCGACTACATTCAACAAATGTTGGTTCCGAGCCTCTATGAACAGTGTTCCTTAAGTAGTATTGCATAGAGTATGGACTGTTTTCCGTGTAATTATTAGAAAATAACGAAAGATACGAAACTCCCGAAATTAAAAAGTTTTCGGTTTGTTCCAGAAAAGTACAATAAAAATGAACTGGGAATTACACGGTTTTCTATATGAAAACCTTTATTTATGATAATACTCGATGGTTTTTATGGAGGTCCGTTTTGTCCGTTGAATAATTGATACTGAAATACTCTGAAGTGTGTAACGTAGAAAACCTTCCGTTTATTTTGGGAGGATAGACAGTGACGGAAAAAGAATTATGAAGTGTCGACGGTAGGTTTTTTAGGGAGACGACTTCGAAGACCGTTACCGACCAAATACTTTCTCTTTATTTTGCGTCTCTTTTCCACTAATGTCTCAATATAAAAGGGACCCCAACGTTTACGTCCACAGTCCTCGAAGTCATTACAAGAAAGAAACAGGAAACGGTTCACACAATAGAGACCTTCTCTGGTTGTGGTTGGAAAGAAATTTGTCTACACGGAGTCACCGGTCGGACTCTTGGTCATAGATACGACCACTTAAATACCGGGACGTGTGACCTCCGCCCTAGGTAAGTACACAAGTAGGTGAGTTGTTTGTTTGACTCACAGATGAATTACACGGTCCGGTCCGTCACAAGTCTTATTACTATGTCATCATTTATTTTATAATACTTCAAGGACGGAGACACCTTGAAGTAAGATCACCTCCTGTCTGTCTACAAATGTTCTTGGACGTGACACAAAAGCCTCTTCCGTTACCGTGGGTGAGGTCATGAGAACGGACCTTTTAGGGTACCTGCCTCCTCGGACCACCCGACGTCAGGTACCCTAGCGTCTCCCAGCCTGTGCTGACTCGCTGAAGTGAAAGTGAAAAGTGAAAGTACGAAACCTCTTCCTTTACCGTTGGGTGAGGTCACAAGAACGGACCTCTTAGGGTCCCTACCCCCTCGGACCACCCGACGGTAGATACCCCAGTGTGTCTCATCCTGTGTTGACTTCGCTGAATCGTCGTCGTGACACAAAATACATGTTTAATCACACCTGACCCCATCGACCCCTCCTCCCAAACAAAGCTCCACAATCAAACGCACACGCACAAACAAGTCAGAGAGTCAACACAGACTGAGAAACACGGGGTACCTCATGTCGGGTGGTCCGAGGAGACAGGTACCCTAAAAGGTCCGTTCTTATACCCTCACCCAACGGTAAAGAATGAGGTCCCTTAGAAAGACTGGGTCCCTAACTTAGGTGCACAGAACATAGAGTACGTGACCGTCTGTCTAAGAAATAATGACCTCGTTAAACCCTTCGGGATATCTAATTATTTGTATGTTAAGAAAAATTTTTCCAGAAAGACATCGAGTTTGTCATTTCTTAGACGAACGTTACGTCTTCTAGACCCAAGCTAGGGACCCAGTCCTTCTAGGGGACCTCTGCTTTTACCGTTAGGTGAGGTCATAAGAACGGACCTTTTTACGGTACCTGTCTCCTCGGACCATCCGATATCAGGTACCCCAGTGTTTCTCAGTCTGTGCTGACTCGCTGATAAAACTTTTTCCCTGTATGACAGTCTCACCCTAACAGATAAAATGTATTCAGTTTATCCAGTGTGTATAAACATGTGTATATCGATACTTTATATATGAACTCATACTTCGTATCTGTAATTACGCGTATATATAAAGGGTGGGAGACAAAAAGGGTGAGGTGTACGTACGAGAACGGCCCGGACAGTGAGGTAGTGGTATTCACGTACACAAGAGACAAGAATTTTCCCCCACCTGGAGGCACTAGAGGACCTCATTCCTCATCGTGGCTTCTCGGAGACATACTGAAGACTTCAGTCGGCACTCTTACTGTGTCGAGAACGGACTGAAAGGGAGTCCTACGTGTGAGAACTTGAGTCACTTCGTCGGACACTTTGTACCTCTAGGAATGGGTAGACCTCTCCTTGTCTGGAGTCGAGGGTCGGGTCACCTCGAGAGCCAAGTCTCGCGGTTAACGGTCGGTACCCTAACTCGGTAAAAAGTTGTACATAAGAGGTTAGGAGAAAACTCAATAAGGTTGACTTTAATAACCTCGTTTCTACTCGTTTGAAAAACCTCGTTTCAAAAGGATGACTCGGAACGGGTTTAAAGTCGAAATACTCGTTTTAGTTAGAAATAATACTAGGATTAGGTGATCCAAAACCCCATCTAACAATGTTTATTACATATCGGTCCTGTTGTGTATGTGTACACGTATTCACCAGTTGACTCACACGAGAAAAGTTAAAATTCCTAATCTATCGTTTATACTCCTCGTTGATCTTTCCCAGGTCCCTGGACAGGTGGTATCTATCATTTTCGTTCTCGTACCGGGAACAATCATGGCAATGTGGGAGTCCAAGTTAGACTCTCTTCCAGACTTATAAAAGGGACTTTAAAGAAACTTACAACATAAGTCCAAACGGGTCTTTCTGTGACTTGGACTCCAGTTTTAGTACATGACTTCGAGATATTCAGTCACTACATATTGGAACTTGGTCAGTGAATTGGAAATTTTCAGCGAAATACACATACGTATATTTGCATGTGTATTATTTTGTGCATAAACATAATTATAACAGTAAGTGTGTTCTAACGTTTCCATTGTCGTCATTATTGTCTACGATTGTAAAACCCCAGATACAATACACCATCCGCCACATAATACACGAAAAGTATACAGTAACACACAAGAATTTTGACAAGTTAAATAATACATACCATGATAATAATAGAGGAAAAAGTAACTCCTTTTTTGGTTCAATGACTCTCTAATTCAATGATCGGGTTCTGGTTTATATTCATAATCTCACCCTAAATTTTCGATTCAGAAAGTACGTGTGACTAAAACAGATGGACGACAACAATTTTTTGTTTTGATTTTTTTTGTTTTCTCGTTTTGTCATTCAGAAAGTCGATCGTCTTAGTCCCTACAGAAATTGATGATACTCCGTATAGTCAAGTCAAGTCAAGTCAAGTCAGCGAGTCAACACAGGCTGAAAAACACTAGGGTACCTGCGTGTGATCCGACCTCCATATAATTCATTATATAAGTACTTTCCACATTTCAAGGCTTTTGCGTATTCACTTTTATCTACTCCTATCTTAATATGTGTGTCTTTTTCGTCTTCATGATGTCCTTTACTTAACTCCTTCTTAAAACCTTTCTAAACTACGACGATCGTGACGAGTTTGGTAGGATTACACACTTCGCCTTCTTTTTTTTTGGTTGGTTTGTTTGTCTCCTGAACACTCTATCCGTCGGGTTTACGGTATAAAAGCGAGACTTCTCATCCCGAAGACTCTCTGCCTGACCTTTCGTTCGTATTTCCTTACTTCGTTCCCCGTAACGGGAACCAAAACCACAAGACTAAGGTAATGAGTCTATTTTAGCGACTCGAAGGTTTAAACAAAGGTCCCGAAACACTGTCTGAATCGATCACTATGGGATAGTAGGTCAACCTAAAGTACTTCTTACGTCGGGTCAAAAGTAGGGACAACCAAGGATAAAATAGGAGGGTCCAGAACCGAAGGTTTGGTGAGACCAGTATCTGGAAGACAAATACTAAAAATATGAGAAATATCGGACATGGGAGGAGGGACCTCTGACTGTCACTAGTAGACACCAACTGACGGTAGGAGTAAGACTGAAGATTAAGAAAGAACAACAATACCAAAGAATTTTGAAGAAATTAGAAAGTGGAGACAATAATAGACCTCGGAAATTCTTCCTTCTCCGTTGTGTTCTTTTTGGAACTCAAAAAATTTCCCTGAAGTGATGAGTAACAAGTTCGAGAGTAAGTCTAATACACCGGAGAGGGAACAGACACAGATCCCTTACCTGCACAACGAAATAAGTGTGTCTGAAGTCCCAACGAGGAAACTATAAAATCTTTAGTCGGCGAGGTCCCGAGTAAGTACGGAAGTGACCCACAAGATGTCCCCAACCCGAAAGGTGGGTGACTGAGACCATAAAGACAAGGTCGTAGTTTACGTCGGTAAGTGACCCTGCCGAGTCTTCTAGTAAATCCCGATCAGATTGAAACCTCCCGAAACATCTACCGCGATCAGTATTTCTTAAGTGGACGGTCACGTCCTCTATGTTCTTTACTGTCAAGTTAGGGACCCAGTCCTTCTAGGGGACCTCCTCCCGTACCGTTGGGTGAGGTCATAAAAACGGACCTCTTAAGGTACCTGTTCTCCTCGGACCACCTGATATCAGGTACTTTAACGTTTCTTAACCTGTACAGACTCGTTTACTTGTGTGTGTGTGTTTGTGAAATCTTGTTGTGGAGGAGGGGTTGATGGGATTAGGTGTTATTAAACATTTGTTTTATGCACGTCCAAGAATACTTGTTGTAAAAGGTACCGACGAGGGGACACACAATCTTGGATATCAGGTTAGTCAAACGTGTCCGTCTTTGTACCTGTGACACGAACACAAACGTTGAAGGAAAAAGTGATGATTCAGGAAGTTTACGAGGTAGGTTTTGAAAACAATTAAAATGAAAGATTTATAAGTTTTTTAAATGGTCGACAAATGGTGGAAGTACTAACGTACGTCTCCTTGAGAGGAACGAAGGGACTTCATTTCGGTGTGTATAGACAAAGAAGAGATAAAGAGAAGGAAACCGTGTAAAGATGAAGGAAGTGGGGGCCCACTAGGTATGATGTCCCGAAAGGACCACCGAGTCTCCCATTTCTTAGACGGAAATTACACCCTCTGGACCTAAGTCAGAGACCCAGCCCTCCTAGGGGACCTCTTCCCTTACCAATGGGTGAGGTCATAAGAACGGATCTCTTAAGGTGCCTGTCTCCTCGGACCACCCGACGGTACCCCAGCGGTTCTCTACCTGTGCTGATTCGTTGATTGTGTGTGTCTTCTTATTAAAAACAGTTTACTTTTAGATACAATGGAGGGATGGGAGAATGAATTCTGGGAAGTTACCAAGAAGTTATCGAAGTCCTATTCTCTTAAAACGTAGCGAATGTTTCTTCCGGTGTACAGAACCGAACGGACCTTATCAGGATTAAACAACGTTAAAAGTTAAATAAATAAATACCGCATTAATAATCATAGTAGAAAAAGTGAAAACTTTCGTATCATCAAACCTATTATGTAAGATGGGTCAAATATTTCAGGAAACAACTAAACGGACAAGTCCTAATAAAGGTGAACAAAGTCGGAGACTAATAGACTCATTAACAAGATCTTTATAATAAAGAAAGTAAAGACTCAGAAACGTGTAAGATCAGGGTGACATATTTCCCGAAAAGGACGAAGAACAGACCGAGTGATAAGGAGTAACAAATCCATGGGACCCTTTTACTTTTGTAAAAAAGAAGAAGGGGTTCTGATTCTATTACTTTGAGAAAACGTAAGGGTATCGAAGGGTATAGGTCAAGATATCATCGTGACCAAGATGCAATATCAACAAATACATAAACAAACAAAATGGGTGATTTAGTATTTGACGAATTGTAGGTCTTTGACGTAACAGTACGAACGACAACGTAGAGTCTCACATGTGGTAGGTATTACGTTCATGTAAAATCCTTCTATAAAGGATTTACTTACTTGTTATTTATTTTCTTGTTTAGATTTGAGATCATCTCAATAGAACCTTCTCATCGATATATAGGGCCCTTAAAATTTTGACAAACGACTTCGTAGTTACGAAATAACTAAAGGTTGAAGAGACCTCCTCCCCCTTGAGTGGACTTAATCTATTCGAAGACAAGGAAAGATTTACACCTTATATGATATGAGTGTCAGAAAACACACTTGAAACAATCCTTTGAAGTCGGAACCGTCCGGTGACGACACTTATAAGATTTACCCTTGGTTTTGTGAGGTTCTAAGAAAGTATTATATCAAAAATTTCAACCATTTACCTTATTTCCATAATAATCTTCAACAATGAAAGATAAACAGTCACCATCTGTATCAATTGTTAGGTAAAACTCGGAGTGAAATTGATTTCTCTTGTAAATCACTCACTAAGTATTTCAGAACCTTCTGACACTAAATTTTATTTTAATATATTTGGAGTTCTATATACACATTCATTCTATTGTTTTGAAATCTATCTGATATCATTCTTGAAAAACGATCACCTACTGAAATGAATAGTTTTATATTTGTTGACCTAAGATATAGAGTCTACTTAGATTAGAATTTTCTTTATGAATACGAATCGTTTAATCCTTATTTCTTTTACCAATATTTGACTGTTTTGTATAGTTATGATTATTTTTGGATATTTTTTGTAGTGTGTTCAAACTTTATGTTAACGTGTTTTGTACAGAAAAACGTCAGTCAGTAAGTTCTGACTGACAACTAGAGTCGTTTTGTTTCGTTCTTTTTTAATTTTTAAACTCTAATTATTCTTACGAATCTTTTAATGACGTACGTTTTAACTATTTTACTAGTTAACGTAAATATGGACGGTGACTATTTCTTTTTTACTTTTTTTCTAATCTATGGAAGATTTATGGTAGTTTTATAACTCGTAAATCCTTATGTAGATTGTTTTGTACACGTTCCTGAAGTACCATTTTTAATACAGAAATAAATTTATATAGTATTTTCTAGATTTATTTACATCTGTACTAGTATACGGTAACTAATTAATATGTTCACCCGGGTTGAGATACAATATAGCTACGGAGACGGTAAAATAAGACGTCAAGGAGAGTTATGTCTCCTTACTCACTTACAGATAATGTGACAGCTATGATTCAAGTCTTTACCTTAGTCACTTACTCACACTTACCTTAGTCACACTTGCCTTGGTCACTTACCTTAGTCTCCTTATTCGCTTGTAGATAAAGTGACAACTATGATTCAAGTCTTTACCTTAGTCAACACCGGTCACGTCACGTATCATTCAACTAGTAACTAAAAGATTACGGGAGGTACAGGATTAGGTATCTTGGATACTGATAACAGTGGAAAATACCGTTTTCCTGAAATGTCTAAACTAATTTAATTTATAGACCATGAACCCTCCAAAAGGACCTAATAGACCCATCCATACTATTTTAGTTTTTCCATGAATGTTCCCCCTTCCACTATACTTTCATCTTAATATCTTTCCAAATTTCTCCGATGTGACGATCGAAATTCTACCTCTTTCCCTCGTACTCGGTTCTTTTCGTTCCCACCTCCGTTGGAAATCTTTCACGTTTTCTGTTCCTTTGTCGAATAGGAGACCTCGGGTTTCCTTTTTTGTTTTTTGTCGGGACGGTTTTGGAACTGAAATCGGGTCACTTTGAATAAAGTCTGAAGACTGGAGGTCTTGTTATTCGTCTATTTAGACACAACAAACTTTGGTGGTTCAAACGTCATTAAGTAATATTGCATGTATCCTTCATTTAAATCACTCTTTCGTCTGTCTGTGTGCGTCTCCGAACTTTTTCATGTACAGACGGTAACAATGCTCTATGTCAAGACCAATCAGTCAATCTCTTGAAATGTTTTTGCTTAAGTCGTTTTATCGAGATTTGACTTTCAGTTCTCAAAACCATGACTGTCACAAGGTACCTCTCAGGTCATTTTCACTACTTATTTGGCACCGTAGAGTGTTACTTTAAACCCTGTTGTGACCTTTGATCTTCTATTACAACGTCGAAGAATTTTAAAGATCCTATTTTATCAAACGTTTGATCTAAAAATATAGATCGATAGAATAATTCATTCCCACTCGAACTTTATATAGTTATCTATGAAAATCGAGACACTCACAGTTTCATGACAAGTAAGGTACGTGGAAAAGAGTTTCTTACACGAAAAATTTTATACTTTGTTTTTCTATGCTCTAGTTCCTTTTTCTCTTAAGCTTGCACTCTCGATTACTCTTGGGTTCCTATCGTTTCGACCCTCTTACACTTACCCAAACCTCCCAAGAGTCTTGTATAATTTTGTCTTACCGAGTGATTGTCTAGTTTGACTATCTAATAGACTACTAAAACTTATATAACTCAACTCTGCATGTAAATACAGTCTCCCAAACCCGTACTTAGTCACTATCCCTACGTCCGATCATTCACTCGTTTGTTGTCGTAACTTTTGATCCAGTATGATTGACGTCTCTCCTTTAAAACTTATCTATACTTTACATCATTAACGAGAGACCTACCAAGTCGACGTTTATAACAAATTTATTACTATTTTACATTCTCGATCACAATCTTCGAACGACGACGACGACGACGATTCAGCGAAGTCAGTACAGGCTGAAACACACCGGGGTATCTGCCACGGGTGGTCCGTGGGGGAAGGGACCCTAAGAGGTCCGTTCAATCTTCGAATCACCATAGGTTGAGAAACGTTGGTGTACCTGACATCGGACGGTCCGAGGAGACGGGTACCTTAAGAGGTCCGTTCATGTGACCTCACTCGTCTTATATTGTATTGGTGTTACTTATGATATTGATATGACTCTTATACCCCTTCCCACCTCTCCCTTCTTTCCATTCAAACCTACCTCTGTACGTAATTTAACTCAATTTAAGAGTATAAGATATCATGATCAGTTCTCTCCTATACATTATTAGTTCCCGATTATCACATTTATAAATAAATCTTTACTTTTACGTTTGTTTTTTCTGATCGAGTTTCTTTACTTATGCCACGAAGATCCCGTAGTGTCAACGTTCGCCTTTCTCGTCTTACGTGTTGTTTTCTTGATAAAACCGAAAAATTGACACAGGTGTATTTTGAAAGTATACTGTTTTATGAAAGTCTCGAAACAAAGAAGATCAAACTGATAGTAATACTTCAGTTTTCTTAGTTTTTATAGTCTTCTGTGTATGTGGACTCTTACTCTCTCTTAAGTACCCACTGTATTACTTTTGTGTTTCATCCATGTCCGAGACACAAAACGGTCCCTACTCGACCCGTAAAAGGACAAGATGTTTTACTTCCTCAACCTGCTTGACGACAGGTTCCGCAGAGAGTCCACATTACGCGGTAAAGAAACTCAGATAACAGTACTTGTCACACATTGTCATACATCGTGTGTAGGAGAACGAAAAAATTTTTTTCTACCTACGCTTTATAATTTTTTAGTATCTAAGATGGTTAAGTAATTCTTTTGTTTATTGACGTTCGTCCGTCTCCCGTTTTAACAGCATTTCCTATTTCGTGTCGCTCACCGTATTACCTATTGGGTTAGGTTTTCAGTTTCCAGGACAATGCTCACTTAGGGTCAAAAATGTCTTTAGGGGGGCTCTAAGGTAGTCCTTATCATATACTTGACGTCATTCGTAAAGACGTAGTAGATAGTGTTGTGAGGGATCCGAAATGTCGTTTGACTTTATTTTATTGAGTTAGAAATTGACCTTAAATTCTTTTAATTTTATATAGAGAAATTATCAAACCTTTCTGTAAAAGAAAGTATGCATAAATAGGTGTTGAAAAGTATTTGTACTTGGTATTTTATAATTTCGACCTTCTTTGGAATCAGGTTGGAAAGATAAAGTGTCTATTTCTTTAGTCCGTAGACCCTACTAAAACACGACACTGGTTCCAGTGTCTGTTGCTAATCGTCGTAGACCGAGGTATCATGGTCTACAACACCCCTCCCTCCACCCTCCCCCCAAGTACAAACCCTTGCGTACATTCTTAATTTCTAAAATTTTANTTTTTTTTTTTTTTTTTTTTTTTCCGCAAGAGTAAAGGGTCCTTTTTTTTTTTTTTCTGTTTTGATAGATTATGGATTGATAGATTATAGATTGTTTGATGACACTCAANATCAGGTTGGAAAGATAAAGTGTCTATTTCTTTAGCCCGCAGACCCTACTAAAACACGACACTGGTTCCAGTGTCTGTTGCTAATCGTCGTAGACCGAGGTATCATGGTCTACAACACCCCTCCCTCCACCCTCCCCCCAAGTACAAACCCTTGCGTACATTCTTAATTTCTAAAATTTTAATTTTTTTTTTTTTATTTCCCCAAGAGTAAAGGGTCTTTTTTTTTTTCTGTTTTGATAGATTATGGATTGATAGATTATAGATTGTTTGATGATACTCAAACAATTCATGTTATTTAACTCTCTTTTGGTTCATTTATATTTTTACCAACTTTTGTTGAGTTCGAATTCGACGTCCAAGAACTACCTAGACAATCTTTTGTCTTAGGTCTTCCGTAAATTGGTTTTCGAAATGTAGTATAGGACCCAACACGGTCGAAAAATTAAACCGTCTTTATTTCTTATAACGAACATTAGTTTGTGGGACGGATCCTAAGACCAGATATTATTTAATTACTTCACTCAAAGAGGAGAGATAATCTAATAGTGACCGGTGGTAAAAGGTTCTGTCTCTATTATTTTGTGGTATGGTATTTTACGAGATAGTCGTTCACAAAGAAATCACGGTTCATTAATAATTACGACCCTTACTTTATACGACCTAGTCGAAACCGTTACGTAAATTTTTGGAGTCCGGAACTTTCGAGATGTCGGGGTACAGGGTGAAACGGTGTAAATGAGAGAGTCGACATCAAGAGAGAAGGATAACGAAAGACATATCTCTTAAGATCTTAGTCTTTTGACCTTCCCAAATATCCCTAAGTCATCCGATCATTAAATTCTCTCTTATTTCATTTAACGGTCTTTTTTTTTTGTTTTGTACTAACGATGAGGACCATTCTGTTTAGTTTTTCATACTCTTCTGATACGTTTTGAAAGGGGTTCACAAAATCCCAGGAAAGACAAAGTCAATGAAGGTATAAAAAGTATGGGTCTCGTAAGTCTTCCCGTATGATGTATATCCTCTAAAAAGAAACGTCTGAGCTACTGATCTAAGAGTCTATTGTCTAAGGTATTTTTGACGCTAGATCTTCCTATATTTTATTAGATGTTCTGAGGTATTTTTGATCCGGAAACGTTCACCGAGTATAATCTGTGAACCTCCTTACTTGCCGCGAAAGACTCCCACCTAAACATGGTGGTATGTCCAAACCCGACTGATATCCCACTCTTTGGACTCGGACAGGTCAAAAGTCGTGTCTTTCAGGACTTGGGGTCCCGTGTGGAGTAAAGATCCGTTTGACCCCGTTGACGAGGAGTTGACATACTTCACAACAATAAAGGGATTTATGGCAAATAACCCCTAGGTTCATGAACCCCTTTTCTTATCCTAGTATAAAACAGTATTTTATTTTTTGTACGAACTTAGAATCTGCAAATAAAGGTATTGGAAAACTACAGATCGTCCAGTAAGACGCATACAATACCTGAAAATTTTTACATGGTAGAACGAGAAATAAACGTTAAATTTACAAAGTGGTCTTCGGTCCACCCCTTCTCATTACACGTCTTACTCAGTAGGAGTTTTCTCTATACATTTTTCTTTTTGTTTAGGACTTATTACGACGATGCGAGACAGATTATGTCAAAGACATAATCTTGTACGTATAATCAGTATGCGTACCGGTAGTACGAATACTGAAATTTTAGAAAATTCAAGATGTTTTTCTGATTATTCTATTACCGTTTTTTTAAACTTAAATTTTAGTACTTTAGATTCTATAAGAACCAACTTGTTTTCTTTATGTACACAGGAGTAAAGGGTACAGTAGTAAAATTTAAAACCACCTTCCCTCCTAAACAACTGTTTATCGAAGGGACCACCGAGTCTCCAATTTCGCAGACGGAGGTTACGCCCTCTGGACCCAAACTAGGGACCCAACCCTTCTAGGGGACCTCTTCCTCTACCGTCAGGTAAGGTCATAAGAACGGACCTCTTAGGGTACCTGTCTCTTCGGATCATCCAATGCCAGGTGCCCCAGCGTTTCTCAACCTGTGCTGACTCGCTGAAGTGGAAGTGGAAGTCGAAGTAATATAACATTGGGAGGAAGAAGTCAATATTAAACAAACTCTCAGGTAACGTACACCAGTGGGTATATACTAAGGGTTTGGAAAGTACAACGGAACACAGATATACTTGGTTCCCCGTGACCTTTTCCCAGAACAAATCAACGAGAGTCTGAAGTCTGTTTTAAAACGTGTGAGAAATCACAACCACTCCTAAAACACCGTTTGATAAGAGACATATCGGAAGTTTTTGAACAAAATAACTTATCTTTCTACTGGGTTAGTCTGTGTATGTCCGTTACATGTGTTTGTTTACGTAGAAGTGACTAGAAACTTTTCAGGATGAACCGTCCATAAAAAAGAAAGGGAAAAAGATCGATATGTACCTTGACCAAACATATTTCGTGAACACCTTACAAACCTTTCAGAGTTCTCCGGATTCTCGGACCAACTTCGGACATACTCAATTCTTAAGGTGTACCAGTGAACAGGTACCCGGTTATTTTGGTAAAGGGTACCGAGTAAAAATTATTGTCACAGTTCCTGTACTATGAGGACACCCTATGTCGTCTTCTGTAAAAGTCGAAAAGAGAGACAGAAAGCAATTTGGGAATCTGTACTCTAGATTTTTACATGTTCCATTTTCTGTTAGTTTCGTTTTGTTTTGCTTCTTTGTTAAATGGGCTGATCCTTTTTATTTCTCGAACAAACCCTGTGACACACCCGTACGGACGACCGTTAAAAATTTCAATAAGTGTCAAATTTAACATTCGTTGGTGTCACCGTTTTTCACAACATTAGTGAGTGAGATCTAAATAAAAGAAAGTTCTCCGTTTACTCCTCCAAGAGTGTCCGTGTGCGAATCCCTTCCATCCTCTCGTTTCCCTGAACCCTGTACCCAAAACCTCGGATCGTTCGTCTAAGTGTAGGGTGACCGACCTTCCGAAACCGTTCAATATTCTGGTAGGATTGGGAAATACAAGAGTATATGTTTTACTCCTATAATAAATGGATTACCAACGTTATTTCTAATTGTCGGATTATAGCCTTTTGAGGACCGTACTGTGGAACATAGTTCACAAGTCCTATGCTTTCGAAAGCTTGACACCACGACCGCTTCTCTCAGGGGACCTGCCGTTCCTCTAGTTTGGTCAGTAAGGATTTCCTTTAGTTGTGACTTCTAAGTAACCTTCCTGACTACGACTTTGACTTCGAGGTTGTGAAACCGGTGGACTACACTTCTCGACTACTGAGTAACCTTTTCTGTGACTACGAAACTTTCTGACTCCCATTCTTCTCTTCACCCACCGTCTCCTACTTCAGTAATCTACCGTAGTGACTGAGTTACCTGCACTCGACGTCGTTTGAGTCCCTCTATCACTTCCTGTCCCTACGGACCGTACGACCTCAGGTACCCCAACGTTTCTCAGCCTGTATTGAATCACTGATTTGGTGTTTACACTCCTTTTAGATATTTGTATTTCAGAAAGTACAAGTAAACGACGGTCTCGGTTTCTTATGGGGAAAACAAACAAGGAAACAAAACAGAAAGTACTCAACTTGTTCTTTTCATTAACTTAAAGAGGACATTTAGTGTCGTCAAGGATCCGGTGAGAGACTAATATACGACTATAAGAGATTACAGTATGAGTTTGTAATCGAAAAAGTGTTTCCGTCAATAATTAATAATATTAAACCCCGATTTCTCACATACCTAGACTAAGACCTTCGAAAGGGTTCCTATACATTAGTCTTTTAGTATGTCAATCTTGGCTACATTTGACTTTACATCTCCACGGTTACGAAAACCTGCGAGACGACGAAAACGGAAAATTTCGTTAGTGAGACACGTCACCTTTTCCAATCTTCACCGTCCTACCCCCACCCGGTAAGTTAGGTAGTGGTGTAATATGGTTTTAATACTATTAAACCAATCGGTACAGAGGAGACCGGTAGAGACGGATAGAAGTAGGAATAGGAAGTAGAGTTTGAGACTTTAGGGTACAAGTTCGGTACAAGAGAGTAACAGAAAATTGAGAGATAGAGAGAGAGAGAGAAAAAAATTTATTTGAAGTAAAAAATCCCGTCAAAATCCAAGGGTCTTTATAACTCGTTTTCCGTGTTCTGACGGGTATATAGGGGAGGGGAGTGTATGTGTATGGAACGGGGTAATAGTTGTGGGAAGGGGACTCACCGTGTAAGTAATGTCGACTACTTGGATATAACTGTGTAGTAATAGTTGGGTTCAGATATCAAATGTAATTCCGAGTGAGAATGTAACATGGAAGATGTCTAGACTTGTTTACACACTACAGTACATAAGTAGTAATCTCATGGGAAGTCTCATTAAAACGGTGGGATTTTTAGGTGGATAAGGAGGGAGGGAGGAAGGATTGAGGACCGTAGGACTAAGAAAATGACAGAGGTATTAAAACTTGTGACAAAGATAGAACGGACATGAAGCTTAAGAAGTTAAAGAGAAAAGAGAGGTAAAACAACCAGAACGTACACACGATTGAGCACAGACTGAGAAACGTTGGGGTACTTGATCTCGGGCGGTGAGAGACGACAGGTACCCTAAAGGGTCCGTTCTTCTGACCTCACCTAACTGTAAAGGAGGAGGTTCCCGAGAAGGGCTAGGTCCCTGACTTGGGTGTAGAGGACGTAACTGTTCGTCTAAGAAATGGTGACTCGGTGGTCCCTTCGGGAAACAACCAGGATACTACTAAAGTTAACGTTAGCAGTTTGTTAGGTCTGGGGTACCAGTTAGTGAAGATAAATAAACGGAAAGAGTCGTGGGAGTTTAGGTCTATGGGAACAGAAAGGGGTAATGATGAGTTGGTGATTCGTTAAATCTCGGGTAGACTAGTGACGAAAAGAAACGGTCGAAGTCTACCGACACGGAAATAATAAGAGTCTCTACCTGAAAGTCCATACTCATCTCTACTCGAGAAGGGTTTGTTCAATACGAGACCACTACAATAGACCTACCCGACGAAGTAAAAGGTTTCAACCGGACAGTTGTAGTTTGAGCAACCAAACGGAACGAGACGAAGATTACAAACATGTATAATCTAAACTGTGGATAAGACCGAAGGGGACCTCTCCCCTTTCCGATGGTTGAGGTCATAAGACCAGACCTCTTAAGGTACCGGACACATCAGGTACCCCAGTGTTTCTTAGTCTGTACTGACTCTCTGAAAGTGAAAGTGAAAAAGACCGAATTAGATTACAGAATGTTAGTGTAGTGTGTATGAGAATTGGAAAATTTTTATCTAAACATCCAATTTAAAACGTAGGATGGGTACCTGAGTGTCTTCTATGATGATTAGATGAACATCAAAACTGAAGAGAGAATAGAACCAAATGTCGAATCTCAGTAGAACAGGGTAATTTAATTTTACCCTATCAGAACGTGTCTAACCAACCGTAATTTCCCTTTTTTACGTATTAACACATAGATGTATACACTTTACCTGAAGTCTGTCTGGACTTTATACTCAACCGATTTACTACAGTATGACTCCTTCAACTGGAAACTAAATAGGTCAGAGTGCTATTCTTGTGTCTTTACAATGCCCAACAAAATGACGTAGTTCAAGAATCCGTTCTTACACAAGTCAGAAAGATTGTCTTTATCAGTTAATGTAAATCTACCTCCTGACCCGTTCTCCATTAAATTTAGAGTATTGTTTATTGTTTATCTTTTCTATTTGAAGAAATTGACCATCTATTATAGTCATCATAAAACGGGAAACTCCTATACCCCTTAACCAATGGTAGAGTAATAGATAACCCTGAAGGGACTATCGAGTCCACCATTTCTTATACGGACGTTACGTCCTCTGGGGTCAAGTTAAGGACCCAACCCTTCTAGGTGACCTCTTCCCTTTCCGATGGGTGGAGTCATAAGACCGGACCTCTTAAGGTACCTGATCTATTACTTCCCCTAGTGTTTCTCAGTCTGTACTCTCTTACTGAAAGTGAAGTAATAGATATCAACTTCGTTTAAAACATATATATACATATATACTGTATATATATACTAGTGAACAATACTTAAAGTTTATAAAAGACAGTTACTGTTATAATAATTTTAATGTCTACGAACTTCTAAAAATTTTTCAAGTGAAAACTTAACAAGTCTGTTAAGTTAAAGAACTGTTTCTTCAATCGGTTTAAAACCATAGGTATTTGAATGTCAAAGAGTATACTTACTTTAACGATTAATAGAAAAGAAAAATACCCTACTCTATAGAACTTAGTCATAAATTCGAAAATTTTATTTGGGGTTTACATACAGTAGTTTTAAATGATCTTGAGCCATAAAGATTGGAGGAAATCAATTTATTTTTATGGAAGTATCGATTTTATACACTCGTTTTAGTACTATTCAAAGTAAAAAGGACCGTGGTTATAAAAAACAATACAGTAGACTACCTTCGGTAAATACAAAAGAGGTTCTGTCCAGGAGTAGAAATTTTCCTTCCTCCCCCGTTCATATGAATTAAGTGTATTCACGACCTTCCTAATTCGTTTTGTAATTCATACTTTCGTGACGATTTTATATACGTACCTCCCTTGTATTAAGTAATAACAAAGTTTTATAAATTTAGTTTTGAGAATTTGAAATGTTGTAAAAATCAGGGTTTATTCCATGATTCTGTTTTTACCTTACTAAATATCCTTCTACCGTCCGTTGGAAATCAGAAACCAGATTTTTAGACAACTGGTAAAAAAGGGGAACAATTAATTCGTCTCGCTCGAGGTCCGAGTCGTAGAGTATACGACTGACAGACTGTGTCACCGAGGGAATAGGGAGGGAATAGGGAACGGACACTACGACTGATGTTCTGTCTCCAGGTCGGGTAAGACGAGGGGTATCCGTAAGAAGGTGTTGTACGAAGTATCGACGTTTCGTACACCGAAAAGGAGAACAGTCCGACATAAGACCAACGTCGGTCGGATTCACGATAATTGACGAGTAAAAGCCTGTCACACTTTAGTGACGAGACCGGAGACACTTGGAACCTAGTCCGAGTCAGTATGAGTTCGACAGGTTTATTTTTCGGGCTTAGGAAGTAGATATGACGGTTTACATATAATCTAAGATTCACTAAGACGAAAGGTCCATGACAGAAATTTAATAAGTTCTTTACATCTTACCCACCTCTAATTCGTACACGAGGAAGTCAACTTTTTCTTTTGGTCCCTTTTCCCAATAAATTCATTTATGTTCCTTAAATATTATTTAAAGATACGGTGTGTCATACGTTAAAAGAAAATCAAAAAAAAAACATTATTTTATCGGTCTCTCTTTATATTAAAGTTAAAATAAGACTCTCGAAATTCAAAGTCTTACCTCGTCTTACTTTAAAAGAAAAAAAAAGAAGAAGAAAGTGTAACCGACGACAACCCATACCCTGGTTGTAAAATAAATTCTGGTTGTAAAATTCTTTCACGATTACACGGAAGTTTACACGAGTTTTAACAGGTTCGGTCCGAAGTCGTTATGCACTTGGCACTTGAAGGACTACAAGTTCGACCAAAATCTTTTCTGTCTCCTTGGTCTCTAGTTTAACGGTTGTAGACGACCTAGTAGTTTTTTCGTCCTCTCAAGGTCTTTTTGTAGAGAAAGACGAAATAACTGATACGGTTTCGGAAACAGACACACCTAGTGTTATTTGAGACCTTTTAAGACTTTCTCTACTCTTATGGTCTGGTGGACTGGTCGGAGAACTCTTTAGACATACGTCCAGTCCTTCGTTGTCAATCTTGACCTGTACCTTGTTGTCTGACCAAGGTTTATCCTTTTCCTCATGCAGTTCCGACATATAACAGTGTCAAGAATAAATTGGATATACGTTTCATGTAGTACTCTTTGTGACCCGTCCTTCTTCGTGTTCGACCTTAGTTCTAACGATCCTCTTTATAGTTATTGGAGTCTATACGTCTACTATGGTGGGAATACTGTCTTTCACTTCTTCTTGATTTTTCGGAGAACTACTTTCACTTTCTCCTCTCACTTTTTCAACCGAATTTCGAGTTGTAAGTCTTTTACTTCTAGTACCGTAGTCCAGGGTAGTGAAGTACCCTTTATCTACCCCTTTGTCACCTTTGTCACAGTCTGTAATAAGAAACCCCGAGGTTTTCGTGACGTCTACCACTGACGTCGGTACTTTAATTTTCGTGACGAATGAGGAACCTTCCTTTCAATACTGGTTGGATCTATCGTATAAGTTTTCGTCTCTGTAATGAAACGGTTGTTTCCAGGTAGATCAATTCCGATACCAAAAAGGTCGTCAGTACATACCTACACTCTCAACCTGATATTTCTTTCGACTCACGACTTATGAATTACCAAAACTTGACGCCACAACCTCTTCTGAGAACTCTCAGGGAACCTGACGTTCCTCTAGGTGGTCAGGTAGGATTTCCTCTAGTCAGGGCTTATAAGTAACCTTCCTGACTACTACTTCCACTTTGAGGTTATGAAACCGGTGGACTACGCTCCTCGACTGAGTAAACTTTTCTGGGAATACGACCATTTCTAACTTCCGTCCTCCTCTTCCAATGCTGTCGTCTCCTACTCTACCAACCTACAGTAGTGACTGAGTTACCCGTACTCAAACTCATTTGAGACCCTCAACGACTACCTGTCCCTCCGGACCGTACGACGTCAGGTGACCCAGTGTTTCTCAGTCTGTACCGACTCGTTGACTCGACTTGACTTGACTTACACGCGAATCCGATTTGATGGGTCCTGTTAAACATTTTCTGGTATAAGTATTTCTGAAAGGATATTTCTACTCAGAAAATAAGTCTCTTTAAGTGATAAGATTTTCTATATCTTATCCGTCCCTTAAGTGGTCGAATAATCGTCGAGAGTTTAAAAAGGTGATAGTGGTAAAGTGTAGTCTAAACCCTTCTCCTCCTTTTTCTTTCCTCCCTCTCTCTCGGACACAGTAGTAAATTTTAAATGAAACAACCTTTTTCATTGTGAAAATCTCACCTTTTGACGTCGTCCGAGGTGGAATAAGTTGACTAGTTTCAATCGTAGTTGTCATTACTCTTATTTGTTGTAGTCCAGAGAACATGTTCCGTGACTTCCTCCGTATTTCAGTGACGGGACGTAAAAATGGTTTTTATTCATTATATTCAAATTAGTGTTCCTTTTTTAGTCTGTCGGGGTTTGTTTCTCTAAAATATGTTTCATTGACATAAGTTTTCACAGTCAGTACTTTCCTTTTCCTTTTAACAGGGTCTAATTCCTCACAGTGTATTGTTGATTTACATAAGACACTAAGGTCCAACCTAGGACCGAGTTTTCTTCCTTATATAATCATCGTTAACTGTTTTTACCTTATACAAGAAATCCAATAAATTATTATGACATAGTTATAATGAAAGGACTAAACTTATAAAATTACAATACAACAATAAAATTACTGCAATTGTTCAACCTTTCAATCCTCTTACATATACCCTTAAAAATTTTATTTTTACATTTAAACTTTGGTGTCCAGTGACAGGATTGTGATGTGTCACCATTCAACACCGGGTAAGTCTCAAGGTAGGACTTGAGGTTTCAGTGTGACGACTCTTCTGTCCTTTTCGCGGACGTCACACAAAGTGTGAATTCCAAAATATAATATCACGACGTAAGTTTAAAGTACAAATAGTAAAATATTTTTTCTGTAGTAATCAGTCGTCCTCTACCTATGTTTGTTCAATAAACTTTACTGGGGATTTAAACCGGGATAGTAAAATACACATCCCTATACCGGACTTAAAGGTATGATTTAAAGGTTTTTGTTTTTTTATAAATAATGTAAAAAAAGAAGATTTAGATATAGTAAAGAGACGTAATATCTCAATCAATCATCCTTTGTGTGAGGGTCACTCCGTGTTAGGGAACCTATAAAAAGACACTTATAGAATTCCTAACGTTTGGGGTTGGGACTACAGTGGGTCTTGACATAGTTATGTACACAATCTTTATTGTTCTATTCCATTGAGTAGAACGACCTAAAACAATAACTCGTTTGTTATAAAACGAACCATACTTTTAGTTATTCTGATTTTTCAGATAATTTATCTAATATTTCTGAGTATATAAAATAAAAACAAATCTTATATAGTAACTAAATAACAATATCTATCGATTCGTAATTAATGAGTTAAATACTACCATTTGATAACAAGGGTACTTAGAATAGTACATTTTCATTAAGTCGACTTGACTCGGAATTTTAAGTGTTTAAAGTTTTCTCTATTTAACCTGGTTTAGTCTTGACGCTACAGGTAGTATTTGATACCTTAAAGTTTGAGAATTGTGGTTAAGTAGGTTTACAAATATAGTGTTTTACTCTGATAGCTGTTTGCTAGATTTCTTTGAGTGGGGTTTCTACTTAAGGTTTCTATTCTGGTGACTGTGAAGGTTGTTGAGGGGTCAAGCGTTTAAGACTAGTTGTGACAGTCTTAAGACGGTTCTAACTTGGGACCTTAATAGAAAAAGGATATAATAGAGAAAACTCTACGGAAGAAGTGACGAGGTCACTCCCCGTCAGAGAGAGAACGACGTCGTTCATTATTTGGATTGACTTTGGATTGACACAACAGATACCTCTTCCGTTACCATAGGGTGATGTCATGAGAACGGACCTTTTAGGGTACCTACCTCCTCGGACCATCCGACGTCAGGTATTCCAACGATTCTCAACCTGTGCTGACTCGCTGAAGTGAAACTAAAAAATGAAAGTACGTAACCTCTTCATTTACCGTCGGATGAGGTCACAAGAACGGACCTCTTAGGGTCTCTGTCCCCTAGGACCACCCGACGGCAGATACCCCAGCGTGTCTCAGCCTGTGCTGACTTCGCTGAATCGTCGTCGTCGTCGTCGTCGTCGTCACAACAGATATCTACACAAAGAACTTAAGAAATGGACTATCCGTGACCATTTACAATAAAATCTTTCAGTAAATTTATTAGTCTTAAAATAAAACATTGAAATCCTAGTAATTTGACACTAAAAAAAGGTTTGACAAGTTACGGAACCTTTTGTTAATTCGTACTTCCGTTCCCCTTTACTTAGGGATATAATGTGTTCTTTATTATTTTAGAGGGAATAACCTTTGACACTCCTATGTTTTGTGTAAGTTTTGTGTGATACTTACACTCTTTACCCCTCGTCAAGACAGGATCTCTACCGAGACTCGTTACTGAGAGTTGGAATCGACATGTACTCTTAATAAATTCCCTTAAAATTTTTATGACTAAAGGGTCCATGGTAAAACCTGAGCAAATTGATTTCGGACACATTTACTCCGGGTCCTTAGATATAAAAATTTCGTAAAATGTACTAAGTCTACACGTCTTAGTGAAATCTTAGGATGTCACTAAGATTTCTTTATGATGAAATCCCACAAGTATATTATAAGATGAGATTATGGAAAATAATACAAGTAATTTACGATTACGTAAGTTGATGGGTAATCGAATTTTTGTGACACACTACGTCATCTTTCGTGGTATCAAATTTTCTCTCTTTCTCTCAATAGTAAATTCTAAACCTTCCAAGAGGAAAGTTATGAAAATAAACCGGATGTAGTTCAAATGACACCCAAATGACATAAATGTTTAAATTTTTCTTTATGTTTATTATTCGTTAGTTTTGGTTTTTTTTTTTTTCTTTTCTTTTCTTTTCTTTAATGGACCGTCCTATTTAAACTGTCTTTGTATTATTTTAGACTTAAATCTTACCGAAGAAACATTCTATCCTACGAGACTGTTGGCCTTTCCGGCCAGAAAGGTCTTCGACGTAGAAGACCCATCTACGTATGTCTCGTGTGTACCTCTTTAGACTGTTGGAGAATTATCTGTGTAGTTCAGACCTCTGTTTTTCACCGTTTATAGTCCCTGTTCACCGGAAAGGGTAGAGGTCCAGTAACGACCCAGGGTGAGTTACGAGTTAATTATTTACAGGTCCCTTCCAGTCCTCGATTTCTTGACCCGTCTATTTCTCCGACGAAAGTGTTTTACAATATATTACTAGAGGTCTCGGTTTATAATTACGGAAAACCTAGTCAAGACCAAAACTTAAATACCTATCACGACAAAGGAAGGTACTCAAACTTATTAGTTCCCAGACTGGTAAATATTTTTCAAGGTCTTCCTAGGTTCGACCTTACTCAGTTGTTGACTACGTCAAGGACTTTCTCTGGAGGTTTCCGAACAGTTTTATACCAAGAACCTCCTACACTACTTTCATAAAAAACATGGTATAGATATCAGTTGTCGATCATATTATCACCCTTTGTTTACATCAACTTTTGTAGTCGTTCAAAATAATTTTGTGAGACTTTTCACGAAATGACCTCGTGGGATACAAATCGGCAGACTTTTATTCACTCTCCTCACTTGTTTTGTAAGTCCCGTTGAGTTTTTCTTGTTATTGTCTTTAGGTTGTAATTACCGTGATAGTATACACATTAACACGTACTGAAACATAGAGTCCTTTGTAGAGACCTTCACTTTCGTATCCGATAAAGTCAGGATTAATCCGGAAACTTTCGACAGAATTGAGGATCCTTCACGAAAGTGCGAAGTGTAAATATCTTTTGTATACAACCCTTTTGAGTGGTTCGTATTTTCAACTCAGTTTGCTACGGTGCATTAAACGATTGATAAGATTTTGACAAAATCTATTTATGTATTTGATATATTTCATAAAGATTACCATTGATTTGGAACTTTCTCAGTCCTATTTGAACATCATTAGTTTTCTAGAGTCCTCGAATTGAGTTCTTTACAAATAAACAACCAGTGGGATACACAAGTGATACTCAACGGTCCACTGGAGACGAGATGTGTTAGTAAAACCCTGAGTCCGAATAGAGTCACAGACGGAGGTACTAGTTGAGGTGTCACCCCTCCCTAATACCTCTTAGAACGTGACCGAGAAGTCCGAAAGAGGGTCTCTGTTGTGTGTAGTGACGATGAGTGTGAAGTAACTAGTTGGTTTGAACCGTAGATAGTCAAGTCAAGTCAAGTAAAGTCAGCGAGTCAACACAGACTGAGAAACGCTGGGGTACTTAACGTCGTGCGGTCCGGAGGGACAGGTAGTGGTTGAGGGCCTCAAGTGAGTCTGAGTACAGAAAGCTCAGTCACTACGGTAGGTCGGTAGAGTAGGAGACAGCAGGGGAAGAGGAGGACGAGGGTTAAGGAGGGTCGTAGTCAGAAAAGGTTACTCAGTTGAGAAGTGTTCTCCACCGGTTTCATAACCTCAAAGTCGAAACCGTAGTCAGGAAGGTTACTTGTGGGTCCTGACTAGAGGAAATCTTACCTGATCGACCTAGAGGAACGTCAGGTTTCCTGAGAGTTCTCAGAAGAGGTCCGTAGACATGGACTGAAGTTTCCTCACCCATTTTTACTATGATGATAGACAGGTCTTCTTTCTGACATTTGAAAACCTTTTCTCCAGATTACTGAGGGTATTTGGATATAGTCTAAGTTTAATTTCATTCTCGTTGTCCCCGTCTTATACCAAAGACAAGATAAAAATTATACACGTCACTAGTCTTTCCGAATTCTTCACGATTCTTAATGAACCTTTTTATTGTCCCTGACTGACATGTTTCTGGGGTTCCAGTGACTCTCTCTTATTAAGTATTCTGTATTCGAAATAACCATACTTTATAAAATCGTAAACATACGAAAATTCAGTTATACATTCAAGTACCCTTTTGGTTATCAGTTATCTGAGTCACATCTCTGGTACCTCGGACCCAAACTTAGGACCGAGACGGTGAATCATCGTCGTACTGGAATTCCCTCATTAAATAGGAAAGATACTGAGTCAAAGGAGTAAATATTCACCCCTGTATTACAATTATGGGAGAAGTATCAAAATACTCCTAATACATATGTATACACATATATATATATATTTATATTATGTGTGTGGTGAAACATTTATAATCATTTACGACAATTCACAAACGATATCAATTGACGATTTGACTAATGGGTAAATTGATTAAGGAATATTCCCGACCTATTCACTCTCGACTTCTATTTAAACCCGAGACTTCTATATATCGGTATGAAGGTTTCTCTGTCACAATAAATCCGGTTTGTAGTCCTTCGGACCGAGATCGGGGTGCAGACGACGAGAAGGTAGACACCTGTCAATCCAACGAAGGTACAGAACCGAAAACATTTATCATGACGTTACTTATAATCCCACATACGGAGAAAAACTTAATACCAAAAGACATCTATGTACGGGTTCTTACCCTAACGACCTAGTATGTCATCGAGATAGAAATTAAAAAATTCCTTGGAGGTATGACAAGAGGTATTAGTTTGACTAAAGGTAAGGATGGTTGTCATATCCTTCTAAGGAAAAAGAGGTGTGGGAGAGGTCATGACTAACATCTAAAAAACTACTACCTGTAAGACTGGTCACACTCCACTTTGGAGTAACGTCAAAACTACGTAAACAGACCATTAATCACTACAAGTCGTACAAAAGTACACAAAACCCCGGTAAACATACAGAAGAAACTTCTTTATAGATAAATCTAGAAGACGGTTAAAAAACTAACCCAACAAACGAAAAACTGTATCTCGATGTAATCGACAAACATGTAAAACCTCTAATTAGGGAATAACCGGCGAAATAAACGTTTATAAAAGGGTGGTAAGACACCCAACAGAAAATTAAAAGAAATACTAAAGGAAACGATACGTTTTCGAAAATTCAAATTAATCCAGGGTAAACAAACACAATTAGTAAGTCTGTACAGGCTGAGAAACACTAGGGTACCTGACATCGGACGGTCCGAGGAGACAGGTACCCTAAGAGATCCGTTCTTATGACCTCACCCAACGGTAGAGGAAGAGGTCCCTAAAAGGACTGGGTACCTAACTTGGACACAGAGAGTACAGAGGACGTAACGTCCACCTAAGAAATGGTTACTCGGTGGTTCCTTTAGACTAATAAAATCAAAAATAAAAGTAATGAAATCCTCCACCTGGTTTTTTCTATGATGACATTAAATACAGTTTCTCACAAGACGGATGGAAAAGCAAAATTCTCAAAATATCACAGGTCAAAATATAAATCCAGAAATTAGGTAAAACTAGAATAAAAACACATACGACAATCCCTCACAAGATTAAAGTAAAAAAAATGTACATCAACAGGTCAAAAGGGTCGTAGTGAATAATTTCTCTGATAGAAAGGAGGTAACATATCAAAATGGAGGAAATAGTCTAATTAACTGATGTCCACGCACCCAAATAAAGACCCGAAAGATAGGAAAACCTAACTAGAGATAAAAAGAAAAACACGGTCATAGTATGACAAAACTAATGATATCGAAACATCATATCATACTTCAGTCCCTCGGACTAAGAAGGTTGAGACAAAAAGAAAAAGTCCTAACAAAATCGATAAGTCTCTTGTACACGTAGAACTTACAGAATTTGTAGACGAAGTCCGCAGGGTATCGGGAAATATGTATGTAAATAAACTCCGGAAGAGTATATGGAGTGGAGAATACGTATGTAAATAACCTCGTAGAATTTAGTAAATAAATACCCAGACACCATGTTTCTCAAAGTTCAAAGAACTTCCCTTCCTAGTATGAAATAAGTGGAGACGTGGGGATTGAAGGTTAGAATCACTAACCATCTATAATTTAAAAGTAACTTACTCGCTCATTTACTTCCCTATTTACTTAAGTACGAAAATCTATATGAGAAACTACGAACTTGTAAAAGAACTGAAAATCGTTCGACAGAATTTAGAAAGTATTAGACTTTTCTATATACGGAAATTCTTTACTTATTTTATATGATTATAAATGACCCGTTCATTTACGATAATATTAATAACAATCTGGTACTTTAGATGACAAACAACTTGTGTTAATAAATTGTTAAATGAAGTAAATTGAAAATATAACCTTCTATGAAACATGACTATTATTTGTAATTACCTTTGTGTACTAAAGTGTACGGTTATAAGACTGTACGTTGTCAAATTTTTGTGAAAACGGCATGTACCGTTTCAGTCGATTATTTCGTCAATACTGGTGTCATTGTGGTCACTCGTTGTGAGTAAAGGTCGAGTGTTCAATTTTAAATTGAGGAAAAGAGGTTGTGGTACGTAAAGACGACACGTTTAAGTCATTATTATTAACAATTGTTTGAAGTTTTTTGTTTTTTGTTTCTTTAACAACCGAACACATACACCCGTTTAGAAGGAGTTGTCTGGTTACTACAATATCTAACAGTAGACGGGATCATCGATAGTAAAAGTTCGGTGTAAGTACTAGTATACTAAAGTATTAATAATTCTACAAGTTTCATAGAACAAGTGTGAAGGTGGGAGGATAAATAATACATCTGTCTTTAGATTTTATTGAGTCCTCCCATCAAAGAAACACAAAAATTTCTAGAAACTCTTACTTTACCGTCAATCAGGAGTGAGATCTCAGATAAAAAGTATAAATCGTGTCACTATTAATCGTTCAAACAAGAATCTAGACAAACTTTAATAGAAATTTCTAACCAAAGAATTCTTAATAACAATAAGATATTTTGATGGTTAGTTTCATTATTATTATAGGGTATCAATAGGTTACGTACACAAGAGTCAACGGAATCAGTACAGGTTGAGAAACGTTGGGATACCTAACATCGGACGTTCGAAGAGACAGGTACCCTAAGAGGTCCGTTCTTATGACTTCACCCATCGGTAAGGGAGGAGGTTCCCTAGAAGGCTGGGTCCCTAGTTTGGGTGTAGAGGTCGTAACGTCCTCCCAAAAATAGGATACACATGTTATTAAGACTCTCCAGTCACTATTTGATTTTGACAAGGGACGAAAAACCTATTCCTTTAAGGTAGTGTCTCAGAAAGGACTATTCGATCACCGGGACTTCGACCCTAATCGATAGAATGTATGTCTCTCTTGTTGACGAACCACAGTAAAATTATTTTAAGGTGGTATAAAAATTTTCTGTACCGAGAACTGAAGTTGAAACATCCGATTGATAGTATTAGGAATTGAAAGTAGAAATCCTGGAGAAAAGATTTCTAAAAGTTAAAAAATTTAAGGATAAAAAAGTTGATAAGAGTCTAGAAAAGACAAGAAAACCCTAAACTGAGAGATTCACCCTGTGTTGTAAAGTCATTTTAATACTGTACCTATAGATCCCAAAAACATTGTATTTACTTTAAGAGACGAATCACTCTGACCTACACGAAGTATAGACTACAGTCCTACCGTACGATAGAGATATGTAAGGGGAAAGGATAGAAAACATTTACATTGGTACTAAATTATGTGACCTTTGTATGTATA
Organism: Capra ibex; assembly: GCA_006410555.1. Lineage (NCBI taxonomy): Eukaryota > Metazoa > Chordata > Mammalia > Artiodactyla > Bovidae > Capra > Capra ibex. Next base: position 1,753,974 of record SJYO01016727.1, read on the forward strand.
CTGATCGACACATTACAATTAAGAGTTCATGAAGTCCGAAAATATGATAGGAAACTCATGAAGAGAAGAGAGAATACGGACACGGTTTTGTTATTAATACAGGTTATACTATAAACCTAATGAACAACCGTTTACTTAATTTTATTATAACCTTCACTTATTCTATGATAGCCCTTCGAAACTTCGTGACTGTTTAGATTACGAAGTTCGATTTATTAAAGGAAGCCACAATGTATAGATCTTGAAAAAAGAAAGGAAGAAGGTTTTTAGGGAAAACAATCTTCATAAATTAGCCTAGATAAAGGAAATTAGAGTACCGATCAAAAATTTATAAACACTTCTAATCCGATGCGAAGTCTATTATTTGATCCATAAGTATTAAACCTGAACAATATTGTCCTTCGGAGGTTAATAGATCTCCGTCACAGGACTTTAACATCATCGATGATGAGACACAGTCCGTGATAACGTTCACAATATATATAAAATTGAGTAATATGTCAAGAAACTTAAACAAAAATTATTTAACACCTTTCATAGTAAAATACATATTCCTTTAATCTAAATTATTAAATGTTTTAGTGTTGTCAATGATTCACTATCTCTGTTATAAATTTAGGTCCGTCATACCGACGGTTCTGGTTTGAAAAACTTGTAATATGATTTAATGATTACTGAACAAATTCTAAAAGTCTGTAAAACACATCAAATAGGATTGTATATTTTACCAATTTACATTTATGGTATAAACTTTTAACCACCATTTACGTATAAATGGGGGGGGGGTTTTAAAACTTGAAGTCTAATAGATATTGAACCAAAACGTGAACTACACGTCTTTAAAATTTCTATCAAGTCACTACAATGATAATGATCAATCCTTGTTCTTCTTTTTATGTAGGATTACACACCTCGGTTTAGTGTTAAACGACGTCTTATAGATGTCACACAGAACCTTCTCTTATGTCAGTTTCTTTTTATTTTAGAAATCTTTAGTGAGTCTCTTTATAGGTCAATGTTCAAAAGTAATAAATTCTAATTAAACTCCCCTTTCGGAGATGTATTAAGACTACTTTAAAGTACGAATGTTTATGTTTATTACAATCTTATTTAAATGACTGATATATTTTAGATAAATTAAACAACATAACGAACCCTCCATAAGAATTTAATATGAAGAACTAATATAGGTGACTTATATAAACAGTTGTATTGTGTTATATTATTTTGACGAAGAGAGAAATGTATCATTACTATATAAGAACTTTGTGATCTTTTTTTAGTCCATATCATTTTGTATTAGGTTTACACCCTATGTTTGAGGTATAAAATACTTATACATCATTCATGAAACAACTCATTTCTTAACGAAATATTTCAATAACTAGTGAGTGTTGAAGACAATTTCCATTAACTCGTAGATTTATTTAGTATAAACAATTCCACATGTTTATTTCCACATGGTTAAACCGACTTCGTAAGGAATCCACACTATATGTCGTGTTATCTATCTTTTCGTTAAGAATAATCTGAAGTGTTTAACATCGTTAAAGTTCATGGATTCACCAGATTATTAAAAATAAAGATTTTCTTTTGACGGGTCACAGTGTCTGGTAGTTACAGTGTACTCAACTATTTTAGAATAGAAATTTTTTATATGAAACCAGAAGACGAAGTACCGACACATCGAGTAGTTAAAGGGACAAAAGGACCTTTAGTAGGTTTTTATTGTTCTTTGTTTTAATTAATTGAGATAACAATTGATTTGATCTTCTTTCTGTGGTACTTGTATTTTCCATCGATTTCCATGACTCAAGTATGTCTACGGTGGTTTTCCGTCCACTCCCCCCACCTCCTGGTAAACCTCCCTGAGGTCGACGTCGTCTAGAGTCCCTTATTACTATGTTCATACGAAGGAGTTCCACTCTCCGGGCAGGACTTCCAGTTTACGGAAAAGACATTATCCTCCATGTGACTTCTTGACTCTTCATCGTCTTGGTGTGAGGAGTAGTAGGGACTGATATGGATCGAATTTTTTCGTCTTACCCCCACCTGACCTCATGTGGGTCTACACATGTCTTATCGGTACGAAAGTCAGAATCAAACACTGTCGACTTTGAACGGATCAGACATCTTGTTGACACTAGAGAAACGTTAATCTACTTCTAAAATAGCCTTTTGACCTGAGTACAGTTCAAATTTGTTTTCTTCATTATACTATCAATTCTTTTATGTAGTCTTCTTTACTAGTATTCCTTTTGTCTCGGAAAATTGTATGCTTCTACGAAAGTGGTTTTTGAGACGGTATATAGTCCTATTTATAAATTTTTATGTTTAGATCACAACTATTTTATACGGTCTCGTATACTTTTTCCCTTTATAAAGGTTTAAGATAAATTTGCTACTTATGGGTTTAATTTTTACTGATGTGTTTATATGTGATACGTTGTAAATATAAGTACTTAAAGTTATAAGTCAAGTCAAGTCAAGTCAACGAGTCAACACAGGCTGAGAAACGTTGGGGTACTTGGTGTCGTACGGTCCGGAGGGACAGGTAGTGGTTGAGAACCTCAAATGGGTTTGAGTATAGGTAACTCAGTCACTACGGTAGGTTAGTAGAGTAAGAGACGACAGGGAAGAGGAGAGTAGAAGTTAGAAAGGGTTGTAGTCCCAGAAAAGTTTACTCAGTCGAGAAGTGTAGTCCACCGGTTTTATAACCTCAAAGTCGAAGTTGTAGTCAGGAAGGTTACTTGTGAGTCCTGACTAAAGGAAATCCTACCTGACCACCTAGAGGAACGTCAGGCTCCCTGAGAGTTCTCAGAAGAGGTTGTGGTGTCAAGTTTTCGTAGTTAAGAAGACGTGAGTCGAAAGAAATATCAGGTTGAGAGTGTAGGTATGTACTGATGACTTTTTTAGTATCGGACCTGATCTGTCTGGAAACAACCGTTTCATTACAGAGACGAAAATTATACGACAGATCCAACCAGTATTGAAAGAAAGGTTCCTCATACACAGAAAATTAAAGTACCGACGTCAGTGGTAGACGTCAGTTATAATTTTATTATGTTATAGAGTTGATCTGAGGTCATCGTGAAATATTCTGACATAGTACTGGTTCTCTCTAAATTAGGTCCTTGTGTTTTCATCAAGTTACTATAATTTAAGTAAGTAAATAATCTGATTGATTTCTCTTTTTATTGTACGAAGACAGGTGACTATGATTTTTCCATAAACTATTTTAACTTATACGTAAGAACTGTTTTGTGGTGTTCTATATTGGACTATTTATATTAATAAAATCAGGGTTTCTGTCATAGTTTAAGTTACCCCTTTTATTATTTCCATAAAAGTGATCTCAACCTTTATTCGTTCCTATAGGTCCTAGTACTGACAATTGTAACGTGACTCAATTATTAATGTTAATTACTCTTATTTTAACTTATATGTCTTTAACCTTTCATCCCACCTTTGATAATGGTAAATTCTTACTATATAAAATGTGAACTTTTTAAGTACTCTTAGTTCATGTTATATTGTGTTTTGTATTTTTATTAAATCCTTTCAGGAAAATTACATAACAACTTAAACTAAAAGATTATAAAACAACTCTTATAAACATAGTCACGAATAGTCCCTGTAACTGGATTTTAAAAGAAAAGAATATCATAGGAACAGAAGGAAACCACAGTACCATGCCACCCGGAGTATTTTACTCAAACCTTCACCAAAAAGGAACAGACACAAAACCTTCTTAACTATGATTAAAAATTTTTACAAACCATGTTAAAAGTACACATTTCGGTAGTCAGGATCTGTCAAAAAACTAACGACTAAGTTGGAGGAATTATCGTTAACCAGATAACCTAAAAGACAAAGAAGTACTAAGTCATAACCATCCGACATATAAAAATCTTTACATAGGTAAAGAAGATCCAATAGATTTAAAAACCATATATTAACAAGTTTCATCAAAGGAATAACAGAGATCATAAAGATACTACAGTCAACATTATAGAGGAGAAAATAAAGACTAAAATAAATGAACCCACAAAAAAATAATTAGATCATTTTTTAACTATTAAATAGAAAAGTTTTCGAATTAAAACAACTAGAAAAGATAATAGAAGGATGAAAGATAAAGTTAATAAAGATGGACTAGATATCATTAAGAAAGAAAGGTAATTGAAATCCGAATTTAACGACAAAAAAAGATCAAGAAAGTCTACATTTCAATGTAACAAATGAACTCTAGTAAGAAAAAATAATTACATCCATGAATAGTGATATTTTAAGGGAGAATATTAACGAAATCGACATACGGTATTCAAAACCGTACAAGACAAAGGTAAAAGTGAACAGACTTATATAAATAAATAAGGGGAAAACTAAAGAAGAAACTAGGTAACCAACAAACCCTTACACCATATATTGGAGGTCTGTAAACATTTAAAAGGTGAAGAAAAGAACAGTAACTAATGAATAAAGTGTGGTGACGCCAGTCTCTTCTACGAGTCATACTAAAGTTACAAGGATTTAAACAATTCCGAACAAAACACTAGATTAAATAGAACCTCCTACAAAGTATACTTCAACTCTTCTTTTATATCAGACGAGAACAACAAATGTTACAAGACAATTCAGGTGGACTATATTATACATCAGATTTATGTTACAAAGAAATAACCAAAAGTTCACTTTAAATAAGGACCCTATATTCCTACCAGTTATGGGTGTTTAGTTATTTCTACTATATGATGTTATTGTTTGCTTCTTCTCTTTGACTGGTAGAGTTATTTATGTTTTTTACTTAATTTACTGTTTCCTCTTTGACCCTTTTTGAAAATGTTAAATATAATCTCTGTTTCATGATTAAAGGGGTTTTAGATCTACTGATGAGTTTTACCTCTTCTTTTTCTGATTGTTCGGTTTTTAGTGTTGTCGGTTTTCCCGTTTCTTATAATTGTCACAAATGTCTTTTTCAGTACGTTTAATAAAATATTGTATACTTTTCTACAAATTGGTGTAAATATTGTTTTCTTCATTTTATAAGGAGATGAAGATACTTTCGCCGTTTTAAGATTTTCAAACTATTCAGTATCGATGTAAAGATGTGTCTGGATATTACCTCATTTGATGAAGTGATTCATATCTCTCGTCAGACCCTTAGAGATAGTTTTAAGTAGATAAAGAAATATATAAATATATTAAATATAAATATAGATGTACATTTATATATTTGATCTTCGGGGATTTCTTCCACCGTTTTAGTTTCTGTCAACTATAAAACACAATTACTGGATTGACTTTAGTGTTTAAAGTGTAATACATAATTCTGAAATACTATAAGAGAGCCAAATATCCAGAAAGACTTTCGTTAAATAAGAAATTTTTACGACTATTAACTGAGATACTTTTCATTTGTAAATTATCGTCACACTCAGTAAACCTCGTAAAGTTATATTCCGGTCCATCAAAAGGATGTGTCTTGTTATTTCCCAACAAATGACAAGAAAGAAAGAAACCTAATATAGGTATCAAAATAACCAAAGGAAACTCTAGTAAATATGTTTAATTAAAATATACCGGGGTTTGGTTACGATATGTTAAAATTTACGAAGGTCTCCGTCAGTAAAAAAGGGGAATTTTTCCGAAACGACGTCATTATATTGTTACGACGGTAATAAAAGTTTCTTATTCTAAAATGCAGTCAACAATAAAACGTTTGTTACATAAAAAAGGATATAAAGTGTCCATATAACTCAAAGGTAAAATGTTTTGACTAACACGGGTTGTCAAAGTAATGACTAAGAAAGACGTACAGGATATGAGAAGCTGTTAAGTGATCTTTTTATTGATCTACGTTTTGTGTACACAATAAGGTTTGTATTAATAGGTTGTCGGAAAAAGGGTTTCCTATAGATGGTTCAAACGTAATTCTTTCTTTCGATTTGGAATTTCCTTGTTACTAAGTAGTGTGACTATTTTTGTTTATGGTATCATAGAGTTGAAACCTCTAGACCACTACAGTTAATCTACATTGTATTTAAAATCACAAAGGTTCCTTATATAACTAACTTCAGAGATAAAGTTATCTTTTCTATAAAACTCCTCTTTACAAAACCCAGTAATTTATTCTTTTAATTACTTTGTATTACTGTAAAAGTAACAGTTCGGTAATATGAAAAAAAAAATTAACCTTTATCTTATTTGACACTGTTTATTACGAGTGATTAGAGATTCAAGAAAGTCATATAAAATGTTTATATTAGTTTTCTTGGAAGATTGACGGGACTTTCAAGATGTCTAGACCTTCATGGAATATCGCCCGATTTACAAATATACAGTTCACACAGCGAAAACAACAAATCAGCGATTCAGTATCGTCTGACAAAACTCTGGGGTACCTGGTACCTGACATCGGTCGTTCCGAGGAGACAGGTGCCCTGAAGGGTCCGTTCTTATGGACTCACCCAACAGTAAAGGAAGAGGTCCCCTAGATGGGTTGGTTTCCTAGTTAGGATACAGAGAAGGAAACCGTTCACCTAAAAAATGGTTAATCGGTCGACCCTTAGGGCATACAGTTCTTATTAACCCTTATTTTTATTACCCTTTTTTCAGTCTTTTTTCCTAACAGATTTTCCTGATTGTTATTATAACTCATGAGTAATGTAAGGTCCGTGTAGTATATACAATAACCTACATAAGTATCAACATCCCAAGAATCAAACTATAGAAATAGGGGATCTTGAATCAACAATCCTTCCGTCCTGACCAGATAGGACAAGTCGTCTGATAAAGAACCCAGAATCAAAAGAGTAAACACTTTACTGACCGGAATCTCTCTAAAAGACAAAATTTTGCACTAGGTCTTTTGATTCAGATAGTTAAAGGAAAAACTGTAACTTAATGTTTTGACCTATTTACCTCAGTGATCTCAAAACAACAAAATAAAAGTAAGTTTCCATGGATAAAATTAAAAAGGATTGAAAGTTTTAACATGATCGTTATAAAGACATTTTGATTTAAAATTATGAAACATGAAAAGTAACCCTAAGTAACCTTAAGTTCTTTCTTTATAAACCAAAATACCCTTCACGGATAAGTAGAAATACGTGAAATTTGTCTCAGTAATTAAAAATTTTCTCGTTTAGAATATTATCAAGATAGTGAAAAGAAATTCTTGTTATCTCTTTACTATCTTCACTGAGTAAAAATGGTTCCTATTCTAAAAACCGACTTTACTGGTTCCTAGACTGAGTCATACTGTTAAGTACACTAGAATAACTATACTCCAGTCTTTTATGTACCTTTTTTCTTTACTCTCTTTGATGAGGTAATACAAGAATTCTTGACACTAGGACGAGGAGTTTGAGTAAATGTCACCTTTGTCACAGTCTGAAATAAAAACCCCGAGGTTTTAGTGACGTCTACCACTAACGTCATTACTTTAATATTCTGCGAATGAGGAACCTTCCTTTCAATACTGGTTGGATCTATCGTATAAGTTTTCGTCTCTCTAATGAAACGGTTGTTTCCAGGTAGATCAATTCCGATACCAAAAAGGTCACCAGTACATACCTACACTCTCAACCTGACACTTCTTTCGACGTGTGGTTTCTTGACTACGAAAATTTGACACCACAACCTCTTCTGAGAACTCTCAGGGAACCTGACGTTCCTCTAGGTTGGTCAGGTAGGATTTCCTCTAGTCAGGACCCACAAGTGACCTTCCTGACTACGACTCCGTTTTGAGGTCATGAAACCGGTGGAGTACGCTTCTCAACTGAGTAACCTTTCCTGGGACTACGACCCTCCCTAACCCCCGTCCTCCTCTTCCTCTGTTGGGTCCTACTCTACCGACCCACCGTAGTGGCTGAGTTACGTGTACTCAAACTCACTTGAGACCCTCAACCATTACCTGTCCCTCCGGACCACACGACACTAAGTACCCCAGCGTTTCTCAGTCTGTGTTGACTCGTTGACTTGACTTGACTTGACTTACATCTTCTTACTCGGTATCGTGTCTTCACATAGTTAAAATATTCATTGTTATTTCATATATAGTCTTCTACGTTTACTATCGTGAATTCTTTGGTCACTGTTCCTGTTAAAAGCCCGATTAAAATTAGTATTCCCGGCAAGTTTTATACGACTTCGAAGAAGAAAACCCGTGTAGTATTTCGTCCTGATACGAAGAGAAAAAGGAGGAGGTGAATCCGAACCGATACACCAACGAAACAGTCCTTCACAATTCTCGGTCACACACTAAGTGGTGTAAGGAAAGGAGGTCTCCGTCGTTCATACCTCTATACTCAACACTACCTCAGACGGTCGGACCTAAGGAATCACTGAAACGACTCGTCTCCGGGAACTGTCGGATTTGACGTGAGTTGTATGTCACATTTAATCAGACCAAAATTCGGTATCTCAAACCGTAACAGAGTATAATCTCTGTTAGATAACCTCGTGAATCTTAAGTCTGAGAGAGGTAGAAACTGATCTACCTGGTTAGGACTAATTCTTGTGTTTCAAGACTACTAAAAGTGTTGTAATTTTATTAGACTGAAAGACTAAGTATCATAAAGGACTGAGTATCAATCAAAATAATAATATTATCTTAATTCAATTTATAACGTAGGATATTTTATTAGGATGGGACTTATAAGGTATACATTCTAAGTCCAACGTATTTTTTTGAGACTATGATGATTTAGAAATTTTTTGACGTGGGTACTTTTTTCGGACAAAAATGATTCGAATATCTGTCACATAAAATAATTGTTGTGATGACAATTTCTTTTTCGAAGAGTTTTTGTAAACAATATTTTGACTTATTTTGAGTCTCTGTTTTAAAAATATAAGTATGGTTTGTAGACCGTCAGATCACTCCTCGTTTATTTTAAACATCAACTGTTAATTATACACTACAAATAACCGTCTATCTACTTCCCTTATTTTGACCTAATAAAGAATGGGCTTAAAAGGTAAAATCTTTATAATTGTGAATTTCCTCTTTTGACGGTTTAGTTGTGAAATGAAACCGACCTTTTAATTTCTTTTATAGTCCTACGGTTTAGATGTGCATGAGTGATTTAATATATAAAGTAATTCCACTGATTTTATTTTATGGAAGTCGGTAGAAAAATATATAATAAAAAAATATAAGAAACGGTCGGAATTAGATTTGGGATCTATTAAGTCATAAAAGGGTCAAACGTCCTTCTATAGTCTGAATCTTCTAATCAAATCTTTTACCTCTTTGGATTGGGGTAAGAGTCGTAGAACACAATAATGATAACTAAAAGGGGTACCGTGACTTCATATCTAGGTCTCTGTCGGTACGACATGAATCTTATGACTTTTCTAAGTCGTAATATTATGACTTTCTTCTCGTCATAGAGATTAAGTGGTAAATACTGGTGTCTATGAACTCTGGAAACCTGTGAGACTCATGGACTCTACAAAGAAATTTACGGGAAGTCACGATCAAATATATGTATGGTCCATGACTTTTTAATAAATGACTTATTTAATTACAGATGGGGCTAAGGAAAGGAACAAACCCCCTCTGTATAGTACATTTTTACAGAAATTCTTTTCTGAAAGACCTCTTTCCGGATGTTTCTTCTTATCGTAGAGAATTGTTGCTTTAACCGTTTCTCTTTCTTATCTTCAATAGTTTGTGGTAATCACCAATATTAGTCAGTAGTCAAGGTGAGAGTAATATCGTTCCGGACGTGTAAGGAAATACTTAAATTATTTTTATCACTAATTAGTAAACGGTGTAGATCTGGAGACGGCCAAAGATTCCTATCTCCGTTTTTCTTTTTACCAGAAGTACCTCGAATCTCGGATTTTCAGTCGTTTATTTTCTTTACTATTGTTAATATACATTGTAAACTCACAATAACGGTCGGTGATCATTTTCATGAAAATTACATACTTGAATGGACACACACACACACGAATCAGCGAGTCAGTACAGATTGAGAAACGCTGGGGTATCTGACATCGGACGGTCCGAGGAGAAGGTACCCCTACGAGGTCCGTTCTTAGGACCTCACCCAACGGTACGGGAGGAGGTCCCCTAGAAGGGTTAGACGCCTACCTTGGGTCCAAAGAGCGTGACATCCGCCTAAGAAATGGTAGACTCGGTGGTCCCTTCGGGTAAATTGAATGAATCAGGAGTGTTATTAAAATTCTCCCTCCAAGATAATAATTATAACGGTAGAATGTCTACTGTTTCACTCTGTCTCTTGACGGAGACCTGTTATTCATCATTCTCCGTTTCAGTTCAAGACTCCTTGTCGGCAGATGGACGTGCAGAGTGCGAGATTACGAGAGATTAGCTGATTACCGACGTTATGGTCTCGTTTACATTCCCAGTCATCCGGAAATTCCGTTTGTACTGAATCAGATCTGAAAATTCTTGAATAGAAATTAGACCCTAGACTACCTGAATCAGTCTACTCATAAAACAATAGTGAACAAGGGTTAAGCTTACTTTCCCTTTTATCGATTTGAACAAATTATTGTTAGATTTACAATAGAGTTTTGGGTAGACATATGACATAAATTTATTAGAACCTACCTGTGACGGTAACAATATTTTCTTTGACTCCAATCGTAAAGAAATATACATAAAGTTTCTTAAAATGTAATTGTAGGTACTTTCGTCCTAATCTTATTTTGTCTAAAGGGGTAGGGGTTTGAGGTGGGGTCAACAGAAAGACTTACAAAGTCAAAAATCTTTCGATACAAGAGTTCCATTTCGAGAGTATTTACTTTTTCAGCCGTGATGGTGCCTACCAGATCTTAAAATATTCTACATTGTACTCTATGTGTCAAATTTCATATATCTACCTCACAGTGTTTTGTAAGGATTGTTTTAGGTAATGACATGTGTTTGATAAACTCTAGTGTGTTAGTAAACAACGTCACCTTCAAACGATAATAGACAGGTAACAGCTGTTTGGAGAAAAGTTCGAGTCTTAAGTCACCACTTTACTCTATTTGGAAGTAACAGATGTCACTGATTCGACTACTTTTTCGACCTCCATAATACTTGTGATATTGAGTGGGGCGACGAAGAATGGGTCATACAGTCTTTAAACAAAACCTGACTCGTTCTACAAATCTTTATATAAATATGAAAGTGTCCCCTTATAAATTTCATCTCTTCTTACTTTCCGTGATTGTCGATTAAGACGAGGTTCTATTTCGTTATCTTTCAGTTTCAACGAGTCAGTATAGGTTGAGAAACACTGGGGTACCTGATATGTCAAGTGCATTAAGAGGTCCCGTCTTATGACCACACTGATCGGTAAGGGAAGAGGTCCCCTAGAAGGGTTGGGTCCCTACTTTGGGTCCAGAGGGGGAAACGTCCGTCTAAGAAATGGTTGACTCGGTGGCCCCTTCGGGAATCTCTTTATCTTCTCCCTTGTTTATCAAACAAATCAAACAAAGTCAATTTAAGAGGGGTCAGTCTAGAAAGTCGTATTTAGTACCAGTAATGTACCTTTCCTTCGTTTCATAAATTGTAAATATTTATCCTTATAAATAATTTTTAAGTAAATTGTATACGCAAGAAAGAGAGTGATTCTGTTTTCTCTTGGATGGGAGGTGGTCCTTAACTCAAGTTAATCGTTTCGGTAAGACTTCCTCTAGTCAGGACCCTATACAAACCTCCCTTACTCGACTTCGACTTTGAGGTCATGAAACCGGTGGAGTACACTTCTCAACTGAGTAACCTTTTCTGAGACTACGACCCTCCCTAACCCCCGTCCCCCTCTTCCCCTGCTGGCTCCTACTCTACCGAGCTACCGTAGTGACTGAGCTACCTGCACTCAGACTCACTTGAGGCCCTTAACCACTACCTGTCCCTCCGGACCGCACGACGCTGAGTACCCCAGTGTTTCTCAGCCTGTACTGACTCGCTGACTTGTCTTGACTTGACTTGACGTTCACTTGTTCTAATATTACATTGGGACCCCTAAAAACGCATTATGTTTTTTCTCACTTGCTTGGGTTGAAAATTACTTTGATTACGTATTACTCATGTAAGGTAGTGATGTCCTCTTAAATCGTGAGGAATCTTAAAGGTGTCGTACTTTGTCAGACACTTGACTAGTAGATGAGGGAACTATTTATAGAGTCCGTCTTCTCAAATTGTCGATTCGGTCATCTAAAATCACTAATTCGTTCGAGACCTGAAGCAGTACAAATTTAAAGTTGATACATTTAATAATTGGTATATCGAAACTCGCTCAGTTATATTTGACCAAAGGTTAAGAAACTTTACTTCTAGTATTACTTTAAACGAGACATTTTAAAGACTTCTGATTCATAAAGATATTTATTTCATTTTTGGATTCTCTCAAAATCTATTCTTCTGTGATCGGTTCAACCAGAATGATAAAAATTTGGACTCAAAACCGACTAATCAAAATGTACAGGAACTACAACGTAATCTTTAAAATGTTTTATCTACAATAAAATTGAAAAAAAAAGACAAAAACTGTGTAAAACGAATTATCTTATAAACCTCCTTGTGAACGTAAAACACGGGTACACACACTTTCTATATTATATAGAGAGTCACTGGGTAAGGTAAATTAAATGAAATAACAGAAAGTGGCAATAAATAACATGTCTCTCTCATCAGGAGACTTATGACTCATTCAAGTTCCAAAGACTCATTGTGACAATTTGTGTCAGATATGGTGTACCGTACTTGCCAAGTGGAGTTGAAAGGTGGACTAGTGGGTAGTAGACCGTCGAAGTGACGTGTGAACAGTCGACCCCGTGTGTATCCCCGTTCGATACTCGGTCAATCACCCCCGACTACACGTCTTATTATACTACGTTTTTTAAAAATTCATTAGTATCTGTTTTGTTTCAGAATTCTTTTACGATAAAGGAAGGATAGTTAGTGAGATCCAACTTGGGCTCCTTCCCTGTTGGTCTAAACTGACTAAAAGGGAATGGTCGTCAAACGAAAAGAGATTCGGTTGGAACAGACAGACCCCTAATTCCACCCCAGTACTCTCTAAAGGGTTCACTCCCGACACCTCTGACCGACTTCCGACACGTTTGTGCACTCCACCTTTAAGTTATGTTACTTACACGACTGGAGCAGGGAAGGAAAAGGTAAGAGATTAATTAATTTTACAGTTCGACGTGTCCGGTTCTACTGAAAGCGTTTCAGTTATAAGTAGATTATACTCCGCTTGTTCCAAAGTAAAGGTCCAAACAAACAGACCAACAGCGACGACAGGGAACGGAGTCTCAAACAGTATCGTTACCCTGTTTCCGTACTATTTTACTATTCCAACCCTGTCGAGCAAAGACTTTTAAAAGGTGAGAGTGAAAAATAAAGGGGTGAAGACTAAGAATATCCATTAAGGATTTATCAGATCGGTGTAAAGTGATATGCCAACGGTTTAAAAGAAAGGAGTTGAGAAGATTTTGACAGAGGTATTGGGATTTTGAGGTATTAGAATTTTGAGACAATGAAATAATGAAATGAATTGAAGAGATAAGGAGATGATCCTGTCATAGTTCCCATTGTCGTCGACAAATGACTGAAGGATCATGCACGGTCAAGGAGGTCGGGAGTGTTTTCGCGGACTGACGTCGTACTTAAGTCTCCTTTCGGTCACTCCCCTTCCCGTCCTTGATTCGCCTCTTTACCTCTGACTCTTCCTACCTAAGTAAATGGGTTCCAGTGTATTGATCATTTTAGGAAATTATGAGTTCTAAGAGACTGAATTTTCTGTCCCGAGTTATATAAGGACATGTTAGAATGAATTTTGGTGGGAAGAGATAAAGATAAGGTCTGGATCTTATGATGATTCCGTTTCTTAAGTAGAATAACTTCGATAAAATCGTAGATTTTTGATAAGATATGTTTATTGACCGGAATTTATATGTGAGGAAAGTGCTACCGAATCTCTTTACTACGTAAAACGACTGGAGACTAATATAAATAGACTTCTAATCGTACTGTCTCCTTTAAACTTTACCAGGAATGGATGTCAGACGACTACACCTTTCCCCTATATAGTGGTCAGAGAGGGACGAATTAGATGGGTGATTCCTTCTAAACAAAGGTCAGGTAGGTGCCATTGTCACCAATCAGATAAAGTAAGTTTTATATTAAGAGATCTGAGATAGGTGAGAATCGAGTTTCTTTAAACTCGTGGTTTAAATCGCTCTCACTAAAAAAAGGATAAGTTGACCGATAGACGGAATCACTTTACAATCATTCTCTTTTTGAAACTCCTTAGACCTACATAAAATGTCATAGACCTTACCTTTAGTCATACAACGATACTTTAACGATTGAAAGTTATTGGATTGATCTTAAAAGAATCGAGTGTCTTGTAAATAGCACTATGTAAATCGATGAGTATAATTAGTTCATTGTACACTTTGAAGTAAAAGTAGTTATACGGAAAGTAATACAGTTGAAAATTTAATTAAGTATTGATCAACAGATTCATGAAAGTAATTGGTTGTTATGTTAAAGGAAGGTTAAAGTAAATATTATCCTTTATATTTTATGTTTGAGGTATATATAAAGTCTACTGAATTGAAAGATCAAACTAAAAAAAAGGTCTAAAAACCGAAAGCTGAAGAGTTCCAGTTGACCTCTCTTCCCATATCAAATCCTGGGACCAGACTGGGACAAGAAACATAAACCTGAGGTAAAGGTCTCCTCCACTCATAGATTAGAAATAGTTTATGTTCTATTTCTATTTTGACTTCAGTTAGGATTCGTGTGACTCTTGTGAGACACCATCGTCACTGAGAGGACTACTTGATATTAGAGTCTGTAATAGAGTCTTGTTCAAAGAAACAAAAGTCTCTGGTAGTGGTCAGTGTGTGTAGGCCCGTTCCCCCGTACTAAAGAGTGGGTGTGACATAACGACGGTAGTGGAAACCCACAAAGGCAAGAGTTAGCGTAAAATCGTAGTGTAGGAAAAGTTTTCTAAGAAAGTAATAAAACGTCAGTCAAAAAGGAGAAAAGAAAGAACATCCATTCTCAAAATAGCCAAATTTAGAAGGAGAAAGATGGAGGATGTATGCTTTACAAGATCGTAAAAGTTCGATACACTCCCTTCTTAGGAATACCTAAAAATAAAGAAAGGAGACATTAGAAGACGTTAAATTTTTGAAAGGTTAAGTATAAGTTTAACCGGAGTAAAAGAAGAAGTCGTTACGGGACATGAAAAACAAGAAGACTTCGTATTCGTGGGGGGTGGGGGTGGAGGAGGAGTTGCACGATGAAGAGACAAGTGAAAAGTGACCCCGTAGGACAGTGTGACCCGAGACGTTTCAACGTCTCGTGACCTGACCTATGAAAGACGACCATGTGAGACGTCAGACGAAAACTACCATGTAAAACAGGTGAATCCCTTTTTTTTCCGTTGAAAAGACATGGTAAGGTGAAGGGTGGACTGAAAAAGATGTGTTTAGGTTTAGGTAAGTTTGGAAGGAACCCTCTCAGACATTATAATGTAACGGTAAAGACGTCTGTGTCTCGTTACAAGAAATACAGAGTACGGATTTAACTTAGTAGGACCATATCCAAAGAGACGTTTACTGAGGGTCTTTAAAAAATCGAAGGGTCATACGAATAAAATTGTAAACAGTACATGGTAAAGTAGGGGTTTCCAATTTCGTTTAACGAAGTACGGTCATTAAACTTAGCGACATTTATATAGAATCCCCTTCGTGTGACTAACTTTGGCGGGTGGGACCGGTCCGTGGTATCATTTGTAAACGTACTCAACGAAATGTTGTCCTCCAGGACCATTCCTTGTGACTTGATTACTTGGAGGTGGTTGGTCTTCTCAAGCCCTTTCCAGTTTTCCTCTGTGCTGTGCAGGTTGGTGGAGGTTGTTCCGCACGTGGTGGTCCTTCCTGAGCCTCAGTGTTACTAACCGATTTCTGTTGGGTCTTTGATTAGGGTAGGGGTATTTTGGACTCTGACGTTCGGTACGCTGTCTCGACAAGGGGACCCGAGGGAATGGGACGACGAGAGGTGGGCCCACGGGAAAGGGTTATTTTAGACAACGAAACAGTCGTCTACACAGAGGAGCCTGTTAAGTAAAGACTCACAATCTGTTCTCGGGTCAAAACTCGGGACCTTCCCCAGGAAGAAGGACGTTATTTCTCGGGTCAAAGTCCGGGATCTTCCCCAGGGGGAAGGACGTTGTATAGAAAAGTGTATTAAGGGTTACTTAACAACTACAGTGGTGGAAGAGGGGATATCTCAGAACATACCCCTAAAGAGGAATTATAAACGCATAGAATGTGACTGTACTTCAACAACAAAGTTTCTAACACACTCAAAGAAAAGAGGAAGTCTCTGATTGTACGAAAGGACCGAAAGGTCACGGGAAGAAGGAAGGTCCGGTCCGGTGGTGGTTGAAGGAGGGTAGAGGACCAAAGAGTTTACGATACACAGACGTTAACCAACGAACTTTTGTCGATTCAAAATACGAAAACATAAAATAAAACTTAGTAGGATTTTCGAGAAACAAAGATTTTTTTTTTTTTTTTTCTGACAAATTAAAATTCAAGTGCAGAGGGTTGTTCCGAGAAGGGAAATAGAGGAGTCAATGAAAAGTACGAATGATAGAGTCGAACCAAGAAAGGAGTACTCATCATTAATTCAACTCCAAATTCGGTCTTCTGTACTCTGACCTTAAGTCTGTTGGACTCTATACTTCGAACCAAGAAAATATACACTCGATACACTGACATTTCGAAAGTCTCATTATTGTTGAACAAGTCGTTTTTTTTATTTTTTGTTTTATTCCCATTGATATTTCTAGAACACCTAAATGACCTAAATTACAATAAAAGAGACTTAAGACTGAAATATGGGGTCGGAGTCAAACTCATTTGGATAGTAAGGGCGGAGATACGTCGAGACCCACTCACACTCACACTTTCAGCGAGTCAACACAGGTTGAGAAACGCTGGGGCACCTGATATGTCAGGTACCTTAAGAGGTCCGGTCTTATGACCTCACTCACCGGCAAGGGAAGAGGTCCCCTAGAAGGGTTGGGTCCTTAGCTTGGTCCCAGAAGACGTAACGTTCGCCTAAGAAATGGTTGGCTCGATAGTCCCTTCGGGGTACGTCTAGACACGGAGAAAATTCAAAAGATCTGGTATAATTGTCTGTGGTAACTCGACATTGATCAAAAGATCTCTGTCACTTCACTAACATTTACACTTAAGAGTTCGGTATTAGAACCTGTACTTAGGACCAAGATTTAACGACTTATGGGAAGAATTAAAGGAATCTGAGAGACACAGAACCAAAAGAGTAAATATTTTACTCTTTACATTATCGTGGATGAAGTATACTGAACATTCTTATTTAATACAAAATTACATACATTTCATGAATTGTATCATACACGGGATGTCATTGACGAAGTAATTTTAATGCTTAGAGTAAAGTTGACACTAGAGAAACTACCGTTGTAAAGTTAGGGTGGGTGAATCAAGAAGGATCGTCGTTCGTATAACAGATCTTGTGACATACACGAGTTAATTACAAATTACTTAACCTGATTTAACTCATTGTCGTAGATCTAACAAGAAACCAAGTACAGACCCTGAACCGTTTACAAACAAAAGGAACAGTGTTCAAGACACTAAGACTAAACCTCCTTCAAACAGGATCTTTTCAACACACGTAAGCCATCGTGTAATTAACCTTATATTACCCGAAGGGTCTACCACGATCACCATTTCCTTGGGGACGGTCGCGTCATCTGTATCCTCTGCACCCAAGTCAGGGGCCCAGACCTTATAGGGGACTTCCTCCCGTACCGTTGGGTGGGGTCATAAGAACGGACCTCTTAAGATACCTGTCTCCTCGGACCATCTGATATATCAGGTATCCCAGCGTTTCTCAGTCTGTACTGACTTCACTGAATCGTGCGTTCACATGACTTCGGGTCCACAAGAGTTACAGTTAGATTCGATATGACAAAACCCTCCACTTGGACCCGGAACCCGGGGTTAGAAAGTTCAGGGCGTAGAACCGATTATCAGTCATGAAGAATAGAAATTTCTATAAAAGTGCATTATAAGACCGAAACCCTCGGTTCCCTGTTCCATTCCGCACCAACTGTCACAATTCATACATACTCCAGTGGACTCCAAGGTTAGATAAAAGTCTAGTTTCTGGATTACTTTATAGTAACTTATTTTTATTGATTTGGGAACTATAAGTTCACTTTTTGACGAACAAAAAGGAGGATAGGTGGAATATCTTCGAAATTTTTCGGTTTCTTAACGTAATTGGTGTAAGATGTAATCGGTGAAAGGTACTACAGAATAGTCTCGGTCGAACTTATTAGATAGTAATGATAATCATAATAAATTTAATGTATTAACACCAGGTTAATAATGAAAGGATTCATTGTTCGAGAACGGAACTAAGGACCTTAATTTTCCTTCTGATTATTTGTAAAGGATTTTAGTTTGAGTTCGTGTAGAAATTTTTTTTAATGGGATATAGTACTGGTGACAAGACAATTTTTCTTTTCATTGTGTGTTTTTAACAATCTTTTTCCCTTTCACCTCATTTAATAAGTCACTTACCAATATCCATGATACAACTTGTCGGAGGAACTTCACCAAATTGATTTTTATTTTAACGAAGAACTAACCGTAGAGTATTATAAGACCTTCATACTTAAATTAGTAACGGTAAAATTATCTTCTTCCTTTTTC
Organism: Capra ibex; assembly: GCA_006410555.1. Taxonomy (NCBI): domain Eukaryota; kingdom Metazoa; phylum Chordata; class Mammalia; order Artiodactyla; family Bovidae; genus Capra; species Capra ibex. Next base: position 1,772,736 of record SJYO01016727.1, read on the forward strand.
ATTCTTTTTATTTGAGTACAAGTCAAGTCAAGTCAGTGAGTCAGCACAGGCTGAGAAACACTGGGGTACTCAGCGTCGTGCGGTCCGGAGGGACAGGTAATGGTTGAGGGCCTCAAGTGAGTCTGAGTACAGGTAGGTCAGTCACTACGGTAGGTCGGTAGAGTAGGAGCCAGCAGGGGAAGAGGAGGACGGGGGTTAGGGAGGGTCGTAGTCCCAGAAAAGGTTACTCAGTTGAGAAACGTACTCCACCGGTTTCATGACCTCAAAGTCGAAATCATAGTAAGGAAGGTTTCTTTAGGGTCTCGACTAGAGGAAGTCTCACCTGACCAACCTAGAGGAAAGTCAGGTTCCCTGAGAGTTCTCAGAAGAGGTTGTGGTGTCAAGTTTTCGTAGTTAAAAAGCCGCGAGTCGAAAGAAGTGTCAGGTTGAGAGTGTAGGTATGTACTGGTGTTTGAGTACAATCCTTCTCGTTTTGAAAACGCAAATGGTAAAGTAAACCCAAACTAATTTGTCGTGTGGTGTTTTGCTTGTCTGTGATTGGAAACGTCATTCTTCAGATGGTTTGGAAGGACTATTAGTAATCCGATACTTAAGCAAGGTTCACGTAATAAGGTCGTAAAGAATGTGATAACGAAATTCTATTTTACTTTTTAGAACTTCTTTCCAGTATAGTCAAAGTATATTATCGACCTTTAATAACCTTGAATATACTGTTGTCACCCTCTCTTAGTCTCTCGAGTCCCCCACGGGTTGATAGATAGAGGTACTCACAGATAGAGGTACTCACAGGTTTGTTTTACTCATCGACACCAAAACGTCTCTTCTAGGTGTTGTAGTACTACACTATCCTTAGTGAACGATCCTGAGCCCCGAGTATTGGTATTTCTAACAACGAAATGTCCGTATTATAAACTGAAGTGTCCCTTTACGTGGACCACAAGGTCACAGAATCGATCCCCTACCAAAACTTACTCCTTGTCCGACCGTATATTTTGATCGGACTGTGAGAGAACTTTTAGAATTCTTTTAGAATAAGAACACCATAACACGGTAAAGTGACTCTCCTTTGTCGAACCGGTAGTAGACCCCTATATCGTGATGGACAGTGTAAACGGACCTAGGTCTGGACCGACAAACATATTAGACACCGACCAACATATGAAACACCGAGACGAAAAATAAATCTACCAATACGTAACGTCTTTGTGACGTTACCTATCACCGTTTCCGATAATCAAGGAAGACCTAAAGTTTCTCGGACGACAAAATCTAGCTTTTACGAAACAACACAAAATTCATTTTTTTCGTCTAATTTTCCGTCTACCTACAAGTTTATAATATTTATCTTTATCCAGTCATAAAGCAGATAGATAAAAAAGTGATCTTACGAAGAAAATATAAATAAAATTGAATTATAGTAGAGATTATCCTTTTTATCAACTCGAAGACGTAGGGATTTCTTCTCCCCTTTTTTTTTGGTTTTTGACAAAGTCATTCCTTCAGTAAATTACGTCTCAGAAACACTTTTTACTATGGGACAATATCGAAAATTATATTTACCTAAAACATTCAAAGTATTAACTTGAGGTTCCATGTATGATCAATTTTAACGTTATATTTTATTGTAATACATGGATATTTTATATTTTAATTTAACATTTTTATTTTACCTGTAAAAAGGGGTTTCGTCTTGTAAAATTGTCGGTCTTTTCTTTCGTTAATGTTGGGATCAAGATATCTAGTCAATTCTAAAAAACTCTTACAAAACAAAGATACTCCGACATTACCACACAAAAATTCCATTCCACCTTTCTGATAAGTAGTCCTTATTTAGTTTATCGTCAAAAATACTCGTATATTCTTCGGACACAAGACAACTGGAGTAGTAGATTAATGGGGTAGTCACTACCTACCGGGTGGTTTGAAACCAGGTAGGTACTAAATACCATGTCGTTCCCCTACTTATCTATTACCTCGGGAGGTCCGATTCTAAGATCCAAGGTCTGTGAATAACATAATTCTGACTTATTCTTGTACAGATAACTCGATTGTCGTATACTCTTTCGTCGTGATCTACGATGTCTTCTATGCCTCCACTGTTTTCTATCGGGGCGGAGATTGAGGACGTGTCGATGTCCCCGACAGTTGCATCCTACTCCAAAGTCTCCTCCTCTTTGACCACACTCCAATTTTTGTTCCCCTTGCTTAATACCCTCTCTTTCTGGAACTTTGTACCTGTGTGAACACCGTCTGACTTTACCTCTACACCCCTGTTCTTGTTTTGTCCATCTACCTTCTTACACCCCTTCAGTTAAGTCATTTCCTATACTCTTGTCCGAGGTCTATTGACCAAAGTAACCTCTAAACGAAGAAGGTTCTACTTTTAGTAGTCACAGTGGTAACACAAATACCAAACTCTTCATTATCTAGAGTATCATTTTATTTAATTTTATGTGTCTTAGAAAACTACTTTTTATGTCTTCGGATTCTCTTAATTACTTATTTGTTCTATCGAAAATACCGTTTTGAAATTAATTTGTTTACCGTAGTCTTTGGTGGGAAATCAATCTTTTATATTATTTTGGAAGTGACACATTTATTGTCATAACGATCTACACTCAGATTATTATTCTTAGGTACCGGATTTACCTCATTTAATATTTTGAAGTTACTTTCCACTATTCTTTTTAGTTTATTGACCTTTTTATTTACAGGACGAAGACTCACCTTTCTAATTTTTTACGCCTGTATGTTTTTACGCATTTAAATTGTATCCATTCAGTTTTATAGTTAACTATCGACATTCATGTCCTCCGGAATATTAAGAATCTTTTGTCGGTACCCTAAAACTTTTCTTTCTTGTTGTACCCTAATATACGGATTCTTCTATTCTTTACGAAATTTCGATATTAATCATCCTAACATACCGTGATGGGTTTCAGAGTTGTCTCTAGTTACCCATATATTTAGGTTTTTTCTGATTGTACTTGTGACCTTTCTTTTTAATATAAAGTCTAGTGATCTCTGTCATACCTATTGTTTCGGTGAGAACCTTGTCCCGTGTAAACATACAAAACTCCCATTTAAAATGTTAAAAGAGTATTAAATTTACAAGTATGAAAATCTATACTGTCGTCAAGGTGTATTTGTATAATTATAGTGAATTGACGTCGTAATGAATATTTTTTTCTACTTTTTACTATATTGATTGTCCTCCAATTTCTTTCATTGTATATGACCACGAGACCATATGATGTATAAGTAGTTTTTTCTTTTATAACCATATCTTTTATAACCGGTATATCAGTTCGACTTTTTCCTTGTAACGTCTTACAACAAATATAGTGTAAAAATTAACCAGTTTCGACCACATTTCTTTTCTTAGTTTCTGTCAGGTTTCCATCAGTGAATTGAAGTCTATTGACTCTTTTACCACCTCAATAATTTTCTTTCTCCCTTTATTCTCACCCTTGAACCAAACTATCTCTTCCACTTGATTAAAAAATTTACATTTGTCGAGTATAACTACTTAAGTAATACGTCCGTTAACCTTCTCTTCCAGTGACCTCTCAAACTTTCTCTGTTCATAAACCCCAGTCGATGGATTTCTACTCGTAACCGAGTATCACCTGTCATAAGGACACCACCACCTCTTTCGTCTTTTCTTTATAACAGGTTTCTGTTTTGTCACCGTTATGTACGCGTGAATCCATTCTTCTCCCCCGTCCTTTCTCGTGCCTCATTCTCTTGGTCTCTGTTTCCTCCTTTTGAACGGCGACCAACTGTTCGTTCAGATCCCTCCCAGTTGTTACGCAGATGATCTTTCGACGAACTGTGCCCGGATTCGTTTCACTGACTGTGACCTTAACGACTATTGGAAACTCCTCTGTCAGATCCCCTGACCCCCTATTCTCTTCTTTCTGACGTTCTCTCACCCACTATCGGGGGGTTAATATATGAACTGAATGTAGAGGTGAACAAGGTATTGGTGGATTAATAAAGTAGTCACTCCGTAGTCGTCACTTAACTTAATCTTCATTTACTTTGTCGTTCCTGTCACTTTACTAAGGACCACTGACTTGAATGTATTTCTCCGTGGACATCCGGGCGGATCTGTTAAAAGGTTAAACAAGTTGTCTGTGAAGTCAGATGGTGAATCGTCCCATTTACCGAAGTGTAAGAATGCCCCGGGTCATCCTACCTCGACTCTCTACCTCCTCTTCCGTCCCCTACTGTTATATTATTTAACGTGGTGTCCCCGACATAAATGAAAGAGAGAGATCACTTCTAATATTTACTTTGCTCTACGCAAAAAGATTAGGTAGACTTCGGAAGCCAAAGACAAAAGTGGATTTCGTTTGACTGAATTTTTCAGTAAATAAACGAAATCTAAAAGAAGTTTTATTGGATAAAATCTCTTTCTCAAGTCTGTCACTTTAATTACACTAGTATTTTTTCCGTCCCTCTTCCACTGATAGTTCCCCTAATTCCTCTAAGACTCTCCTCCTCTTTAAAAGAATCTCCTTATTTTCCTCACTGATTCTATGTATACTAAATTCAGTGGTCCTTTTACTCAGACAGACAGGAGAGTCTCAACCCTGAAGTACGGACTACACACCCTCTGAAGGGGACTCGTCATTATTCAGTCATTCTTCTGGGAGTAGTATTGTTCCACTGGACTGTTGGATTCTCAGACCTGCGCCGATACGAGTGAAACACAAGAGTGTTTTCGGTACAGTAACAGTGGTAAAATAATTTGTCCGTGTAGGTGGATTGGTTTCGAGTAATTTATAACATAGGACTTATGTCTTACGAGCTCTATGACGACAATTATTATTTTCTATGATTGAGGTAATACCTATCGGAGGTGAGTTATGAAGATAAATGTAAAAATGTAAATGACCGTTTATTAAAAAAGTTATATTAGGATTTGTCCATTAGTTTTTGATCCCTTTCCTATATTCTTCCCCGTAGTACTAAATGGGAAGTGTAGAAAATCGTAAACTAGTTACATGGAGGAGAAGAGAAGGGACAGATCAGTCTTTCCGACTCTATTCTCTCATTTTTGTAGAAATCACTAGTAGGTCTATTTAGCGAGGTAGAACGTCCACTACTTTGATTCAGAGACTCTCCACCGAACGGATCCCAGTTTCCCGAACAATCATCTTCTCCGTCTTGAGTTGAAGACAGACAACTGAAATTCAGGTGCAACTTGAAAAGTCCATACATTCCTCGTCTCGGTAAGGAAAATTACAATTTCCCCACGAACGTCTATTATACCCGTTTATATAACCTCCTTACGGAACTCTACTGGAAAACTACCCATAAAAGTAATGAGGAATTTGAAAATCGGAACGGAACCGAAAGACCGGTAAAAGTACGATATCAACTAAAAAGTTTAAGAGTTTTCTACGGGATAGAGGTAAAACGACCAGACATATTTAGTTTTGTAGTCTTCAGAAGAGAGATCTTTCGTCTTATCATTATCGAGAATCATAACTTTCATTTATAGACATCGACCTGTATTCCAAATAGAAGACATGTCGTACACGAAAGTTAAAAGACGTGGGATTAATACTTAGATCTCCCCTTACGACTAAAATGTTCTGTTAGGTACTCAAAAATATGTAGTTTTAATTTAATAGTTGTGTCACGTTTCAGGAGAGTGTCTGAGAAACTAGCATATATAGGAGTCGATCGATTCCAAATTCTTAAAGAGTTTTATGGACGTGACGGTAAGTCAGATGGTGATCTCAAGACCTTACGTCGGTGACACGGTCGTCACTCCGTCACGAACGGCGGAGTCTTGAGACGACTCGACTCGCCCACATCTCCTACCTATGGCTACCGGCAATAGGTGTGTCAAAGAACCGAAGGACGACTGTATGAGTGCGGGTCTACGAGTCGAGTATTCTTACACGAAACGTCGTTCTACTGGTACCATCTCACTGGTAACGTTCCCCTTGCATTCTTGACAAAATTCCCTTACAATTTCATATGGAAACTTATCTTTCCGTCACGACACTTTAAGACCCTTTTATCGTGGTCTACCCGGTTCGACCGTATGTTGATAGTCTTTGTCACTCTTTATAAAATTCGTTTTTACATAACCCCTGTCAGACATTTCGTTTTTCTTCTGTCACAAAATTCGTAGTGAATCATTTTTCCCAGAATCAAAATTAGAACAAAAAATTTAGAGTCAATAAATTGAACGTTCGAGTAAAATCCTTTGATGAATCGTTGAGACTCAAAATTAAAATTTTTTAGATATTTTTTACTCCTACCATCACCGCAAAAAACATCACCTAAAATAACACTCCTAAGTTATTCAGTTTATCGGATCACGTATCGTGGATAGTCTATTTTCCATTTACCATTCATAGTTGTTTGTGACTACGGATATATCGTTTTAGATTCCTATCGAAGGTACACCTGTTTCACCTCTTTCTTCAAAACCAAAGTTTTAGACACAAAGATTAATACGCATATCGTGGTTCTAGAAGTTTGTGTTTCTAATTATGTAATTCATTTTACTCTTCTCTTTTTTTCTAAGATTGAAATTTACCTTTCAAGTTTATGAAAGTCTTAAAGGTGTATTAGAGTTTTCCAACTCTTTTAGTTTCCTGTTGTAAGGCTCTTGGAGGGAAGATTCAAGGTTCCCACTCAAGACGTTGTAAGAAAAACTACACATTCGACGGGGAGTCAGTCACTCAGTACACTTTGAGTGTTTGGTGTCCCTCTTTCCCGACACGTAACGGGTTAACCAACGTAGGAACCCTCTTCTCTGTAGGTCAACCACAGGTAATCAGAGACTTATTAGTGTGTATAATAAATAATAATATTATTGGTGAATATTAGTGAAGAATAATAAATAATCTTCTTTTTTAGACGAAATTACCATCCATCGTCCTGAGACCCTGACATCCTTATGTCGATTAAAGTTGCACCATTAGGAAGGTTAGTTATCTTGAGGTTTTCTCACCAGTACTGTCACTTCCTCCTTCTCCTACTTGTACCGTCTAGTTCCATCAATACGACGAATTATTTCTTTCCATTTTACGTCTCTATGTCGAATTTGTCAAGTTAAGTAGTTTCTGTAAAGAATGAGACTTATATTGTTATTTCTCAATTTCTTCTCAGACATAAATAGAAGAGTAATCATCTATACCAAAAACCACTTTAATTCGAGTATTGACTACCCTCCCTTGTTTGAGTGATCGGTACAGTAGTATCCCTTTTTTCTCCAGTACCCTGTAAACTTCCTCTACTACCCTTTACGAGAAAGAATGACTCGTCGTTATCCCAGACCTTTCTGTTTCTATAGTCCTCTTGACCCAAAACGTTTCCTAGACGACAATTTACCTCGTTGAGTATCCGTAGGGGACATTGACAGTTTAAATGTTAACATGACACTCCTGAGACTCCAAAGAGAAAAGGTGTTTTGAGAAGAACGTTCTGCTTTTACTATAACCGGTTAAAGGGCTATTTAAAGTTCACGCGTCTAAAGTAGTAAGAGAAACAAGATATAAGCCTCATTCTGTCTCGTTCCACCTCTGACTTGTCCTCACTACTTACGACCTTACCAAAAACCAAACAAGAGACTTATTCGTCTCATGAAGTCGAAGACTCAACCCGACCGTGAAGAGGTTCCGACCTGAACCAGAAGTTTCTCGTGATGTAAGGTCCTACACTGGTTGAATACCAAGTCATCGAGTCACTACAGGTTGGATAACACTGGGGTAACTGACGTAGTGTTGTCCGAAGGGACAAGAAGTGGTAGAGGACCTCAAACGAGTTTGAGTAAAGGTAACTCAACCACTACGGTAGGTTGGTAGAATAGGAGACGACCGAGGAAGAGGAGGACGGGAGTTAGAAAGAGTCGTAATCCCAGAAAAGGTTTCTCAGTCGAGAAACGTAGTCCACCGGTTTCATAACCTCGAAGTCGGAGTCAGGAAGGTTTCTTATCAGTCCCAATTAAAGGAAATTCTAACTGACCAAACTAGAGGGACGACAGGTTCCCTGAGAGTTCTCAGAAGAGGTCATGGTATCAAACTTTTCGTAGTTAAGAAGCCACGAGTCGGAAGAAATACCAGGTTGAGGGTGTAGGTAACCTCTTCCTTTACCGTTGGGTGAGGTCATGAGAACGGGCCTTTTAGGGTACCTACCTCCTCCCAGCGTTTCTCAGCCTGGACTGACTCACTGAAAGAAAGAAAGAGTGTAGGCGTATACTGATAACCTTTTTGATGTCGAAATTGATATGTCTGAAAACAACCGTTTCACTACAGAGACGAAAAATTATGTGACAGATCCAAACAGTATCGAAAGGAAGGTTCCTCGTTCATAGAAAATTACAGTACCGACGTCAGTGGTAGTCGTCACTAAAACCTCACTATTTACTACACGAAAAAAAAGAATTAAAAATTAAAAGATGACCCCATATCAAATAATTGTTACACTGTCTAAGTTTACATGTCGTTTCACCAAGTCAATATGTATATTTACATAGATAAGGAAAAGTTTAAGAAAAGGGTAAATCCAACAATATATTATGACTCGTCTCAAACTACGTGAAAATCACCACCCTCACAATGATTCCCCAAACAGGTTTGACGGGTTTACTCTACTACAGATCCTACAGGATCTACACTCACTCCTGGTAAAGCAAGTTAGGAGACGAGACCCAAAAGTTTAACATGAATTTTCTTTTTGTTTTTTGTTTCACTTTTATTCCACCATATTTTGAACGGACTTATGCATCCTACCAGACTTCCGTTTCTACTAATTCTTAGTTCTATTATCGGGACCAAAGGAACCTTAGGTCCTGTCACCGTCCTTCCCTTCGTCTCCAGTGAATCAAGACGGAAGGTAGATGTTCCCTGAGGACTCGTCCGGGAAGGTGAAAACGTATTTGTAAAGTCGGTGTTCCTTGTACAAGGAACGTTTCTTTTAGTAAAGGTGAACATAGTCAAACGTATAATCTTTTCACAATGATTAAAACTGAGGGGTCTAATATAAACAACCTGAAACGTAAGGGTTTAATAGTGTATCTTTTAATCTAGAATTTTATAAGTTATAATAAAAATTACTTTACCTCTTATAAAATTTTTTGGGGTGTCTTTAATAAAAATTTTATGAATAAAACCTTTATAAGATCAAAATAAGAACCTAATTGTCAATATCTTGTAAGTGAAAAGTCTGAGACACTAGTTGTTAAATGTGGTTACTAGAGTAAATTAAGTATGTTACTCTATACTTTATCCGTGATACTACAGGTAAACTGTCTATTTCAATGAAACGTGAAACAGAGTCCTTTGGAGAAGTCAATTAAATACCTTGACCCTATATTTGTGGCTGATAATTAGTATTTCGATAATAAGTTAGTAAAAGATCGAGTAAAACGGAATTTATATCGAAGAATATACAGTAAAGATTCTCCTCTTCAAAATCTTGAGTTTTTACAGTTACTAGAATGTATTGAAATTGATTCCTTTCCTGGACCTTTCTCTGTTAAAAGAGAGTTATTCTTTGGTTCATAGTTTAAGGACAATGTATTGGTGCGACGTAGTGGGAAGTCCTCCGACTACCACCTTGTTGTATGCCCCGTGGTAAAAAGAACAAAGTATATTATCTTATTGTTGACTTCGCCATTTTGTTTCGTTGTTGTTTTTGTGCGATACTTTCCGTTTCTTTGGTACCGAGACCAATACACGACCTTAATGACTATCCTCCCGTAGACATGACGTGATCCTTTACTTTTGGATCAACTACAGTCATTGTAACTCTTTGTCCTTCTCTGGATCAGGATCTCGACTATCTTTAAAAAAGAATAGATGTAGATCTTAGTTAGAAAAGTTGTTAGATAAACTTTCATGCCAGATAGTCATTTAAGTTACCAACACAGTCTTTCTATACGCAAGGACACAATTGGAACCTCCGAGACAGTCACGACTGCAACTACGGTAAAGGTCGACGGGGAAGACAGATTCCGTGGACATACACGTCCTCGAACAGACAGTAGAAGGACCTAGTGACAGTGATATCGATGTTTACTCCTGACTGGTGTGTCGAATATGAGCACCTCATGGGTACTTCGGTTACATAATTGGATTCCGGAACAACGACGACGATTGTGCGAAGTCAGCACAGACTGAGACACACTGGGGTATCTACCGTCGGGTGGTCCGAGGGGGCAGGGACCCTAAGAGGTCCGTTCTTGTGACTTCACCCAACGGTAAAGGAAGAGGTCACGTATTTTCACTTTTCACTTTCACTTCAGCGAGTCAGAACAGACTGAGAATCGCTGGGGTACCTGACGTCGGATGGTCCGAGGTGCCCTAAACGGTCCGTTTTCATGACCTCACTCAACGGTAACGGAAGAGGCTTCGGGAACAATTCTTTCCGAATATATATAAAAAAAGTAATTAATTAAGTTGAGTATGGGTAGTGTGTCAACCTTACAAACTGAGAGTTTTACGGTACTCTGAGAGGTGCCTTTTGTTTGTGTTTAAATCTTAAACCCCTCTCCCCCGCGAGTTTTGACGACACGGTAGATCGTCACCCTCTAAGGAAAAACTACTTTGTGTTCTAAGGGAGGGAAATACTAAAAGTACACACACCGGAATTTATTTTACGAAGATAATGTAAAGTTTATTAACGGACACCAAAAATTTGTAAGAAGAGTCTTTTGGCTACCGTACAAACCACCTAATACCACTGTTAGTTGAGTCTTTTGAGTCACCTAAATGTGAGTATCCATAGAGGAAGAGGGGAGGTGATAGAACCATAAAGAAAACAGTTGTGTAGTCGGGAGGTTTGCGAATGAGTCAAAGAAGGGTGAGAATCAGGAAGAATCAAACTAGGGAACTGTTTTCTAAAGACATTGGAACCTCAAATGCACGAGTACGAGTCACCGAGTCAGTACAGGCTGAGAAACACTGGGGTACCTGACATCGAGCAGTCCGAGGAGACAGGTGTCTTAAAAGGTCTGTTCTTATAACCTGACCGAACGATAAAAGAGGTCCCCTAGAAGGGTTGGGTCCCTAGCTTAGGAGCAGAGAACCCAGAGGACGTGAACGTACGTCTAAGAAATGGTGACTCGGTGGACCCATTGTAAGTCTTTTGATTCTAGTACCGTGGACCAGGGTAGTGAAGTACCCTTTATCTACCCCTTTGTCCCCTTTGGCACAGTCTGAAATAAAAAACTCCGAGGTTTTAGTGACGTCTACCACTAACGTCGGTACTTTAATTTTATTCGAATGAGGAACCTTCCTTTCAATACTAGTTGGATCTATNCGGTGGACCCATTGTAAGTCTTTTGATTCTAGTACCGTGGACAAGGGTAGTGAAGTACCCTTTATCTACCCCTTTGTCCCCTTTGGCACAGTCTGAAATAAAAAACTCCGAGGTTTTAGTGACGTCTACCACTAACGTCGGTACTTTAATTTTATTCGAATGAGGAATCTTCCTTTCAATACTAGTTGGATCTATCGTATAAGTTTTCGTCTCTACAATGAAACGGTTGTTTCCAAGCAGATCAGTTCCGATACCAAAAAGGTCACCAGTACATACCTACACTCTCAACCTGACACTTCTCTCGACTCACGACTTCTTAACTACGAAAACTTGACACCACAACCTCTTCCGAGAACTCTCAGGGAACCTGACGTTCCTCTAGGTTGGTCAGGTAAGATTTCCTCTAGTCGAGACCCACAAGAAACCTTTCTGACTACGATTTCGACTTTGAGGTTATGAAACCGGTGGAGTACACTTCTCAACTGAGAAACCTTTTCTGAGACTACGACCCTCCCTAACCCCCGTCCTCCTCTTCCCCTGCTGTCTCCTACTCTACCGACCTACCGTAGTGGCTGAGTTACCTGCACTCAAACTCATTTGAGACCCTCAACCACTATCTGTCCCTCCGGACTACACGACGTTAAGTACCCCAACGTTTCTCAGCCTGTGTTGACTCGTTGACTTGACTTGACTTGGACCCATCGGGTTGGAACCACAAATGGTGGTGGAAAAGGTCCGTATCATTACAAATGGTTCCCGAAGCAAACTTGAACTGTAAGAGTGACACCCATCTTACACCTCTTCTCTCGTTCTGGTGTATTTACTCGGGATTGAAACGGTCTTCCATTTTTAGTAGAAGTAATAAAGGAATTTCACTCCAAAGTACCCCTCCTACGACAGTCAACTTAACAGAGGGGTGGCTTTCTATACAGAGTCAGGATTGAGGACCATGGACACTTGTACTGGTACAAGCCTTTACCCCATGAACGTCTTCATTAGCTCAATTTTACTCAAGTACGACCTAATCCTTCCTACATGAGATCTAAGTAGCTGACTGTAAGAAAATTTTCCCGGCACACTACTGTTTCTCGTATCTCTATGTGTGTTCCTCTTGAAGTACCCTGGGACTCCTTGTTGTTCTTACGGGTATGGGTGGTCTTCGAGTCTCTCTCCGTACCTTCTCTAATAGGGAATATCGGACCTCTTCCTTAGTTGGAACGACTGTAAAACTAAAGTATGTAGATCGAAGACCCTGACACTCTCTTATTTAAATACAACAAAATTCGATGTGTCAAATACTATTAAACAAGATTGTCGACATCCTGTATTTATTCCTCCGTTCTCCATGTTCTCTTGTCTCTTTATACTCCGAGTTGTTTACATGCTAAAACAGTAAGTTTTTTTGTGTTCCGTTAGAGAGATGAAAAATTTTTCAGCGTTGAATGTTTAAGTATACTTTCACTTGATAGTCTATAACTCACAGACGTAGTTCTACCCTCCCTCCTTCCACACAATCCTCTTCCCATCCACGACCGTATGAATTAGACGAGATCGAGTCTTGTGATCCGAAAAAAAAAAAAAAAAACCACTTTCCCAAGTCTTTCGTTTCTTATTACGTCCGATTATTCAGACGACGTTTTGGAGTTTCACGATACTAGTGAACAAGATGTCTAGAGCAGATTAGTCAGATAAGAGGGGTACGTCAGGACGGTATGACACTAGAACTATAAGTGACTCGTTCTTGTCTCTACGACATTAACACCCGTCCAAAGAGTAACAAGTGAGAAAGTTCTAATTCACAAGACGTGTTCCGTAAAAGATATTTATACTGTTCTCTACCGTTTTTTGTCTACCCTTGTAAAGTTAGGGATAAGTGGGTAATAAAATACGATGGAAACAAGAGTAGAATTATTGTAGTTGAAATACCTACTTTCTTGTGATAACATAATGAGGGTCCCAAGAATGTGTATCATTTTGAAGTCCATTGTTTTAAACAAAGTAAAATAAAGACAGTAGATTCGACACCACATCATTGATTGGAACTGGTTGGGATTGAGTGAAGGTTGGAGAGGTAGAGTGGACTAATTTATTTGCAATACACAGGAGATAACCACACGGATATCCGTTTTCCAGAAGGGGTCGGTGAGTGACTAGCAATTAGTAATCACATTCCTAAAAACACAAAAAGAAACGACAGTTAAGTAATTCTTTATTCTATTTTTCGATCTTTTTACTAAATAAATTCATAAAGTTTTTATAGTGGACCGTACTTACTCTGTACCGTTACGTTCTGACACTCTCCCCATGTCCTGACTGTAGTAGTTCGATACCTAAACCTTTAGACGGAATTGACTTTTCCAAATAATTGTCTAGAATACGGTGAATGTTTGAAGGGTCCACTGAGTCGTCATTTCTTAGACGGACGGTTCTGTCCTCTATATCCTCTGAGCCCAGACTAGGAACCCACCCCTTCTAGGGGACCTCCTCCCTTACCGTTGGTTGAGGTCATAAGACGGACCTTTTAGGGTACCTGTCTCCTCGAACCACCCGATGTCAGGTACCCCAGTGTTTCTCAGTCTGTGTTGAATCGTTGACTTGTGTGTGTGCACGTAAGGTGAATACGATTATACAGGTTGTGTTTTGTGGACGGAGTAATTAAACGACATGGGACCCGGACTCTAATTAAATAGACCGTTTATAAATACACGATCACAAAATCTATGACCTCTGTCTTGACATTGGGTTTGTCTGTTTAAAGACAGAAGTCTGGATATTATAATACCATTACTACCACCAAATCAGAGATTGGGTACAGACGGAGAAACATGGGATACCTGATATCGGACGGTCCGAGGAGACAGGTACTCTAAACGGTCCGTTCTTATGACCGCACACAACGGTAAAGGAGGAAGTCACATAGAAGGGCTGAGTCCTTAACTTGGTCACAGAGGACGCAGAGGACGTAACCGTCCTCCTAAGAAATAGTGACTTGGTGGACCCTTTGGGAGTAATACCCACAAAATGGTTTAATATTCGTATATAATTCGTGAGTCATTTACTATCAATGAAAACAATAGTAATGGTAAAAGTCATATTAACGACATCTTAATGATTTATATTTACGGGAAAAACGAGTTCAGAACAAAAAGTGATTCTCGTCAACCTTATATGACATATGTACTCTACCGAGAGTAAGAGTCCTTTGACGTGAGACTTCTATCTTTATGTCTATTGGTGTCATTCATCGTAATGACAATGGATAGGCGTGTGTAAGTTGCCGTACGTATGGGTCTACTTTACATGTCATCTTGAAACCTAGTAAGTAAAAAAAGACATTATCTAATTTCGGTACTTACTACCGATTCTTCGATCTGTCAATAATTTTTCATAGGTAGTCCATGAGTGAAACAAGATCCCCCTTTATATGATTTTCTCGTGTACCGGTAGGAGAACGATACCGACTCGAGTCTTCGCGATTATGTTCAAAGTACAAGAAGACAACTACTCGTATGTAAATACTAAGAAAACAGACTTTTCACACTTTCCAGAGTCTTATTTGAATGTCGTTTTTTTTTTTTTTAGTAAACGAAATTATCAATAAAGTAAAACCGATCTGACGGTTTCCTTTTAGGGTCGTTTATAAAAATTCAAAAGAAAAGATAACGAAACATACGTTAAATCATTAATAGGAATCAGAGGTTTAACTTTCTCACCTTCTTGAGGTCCATAGAAAAACATGAACTCTAATAGCGTCGTTTTTGTTATACCTTTCACAATTTGGGTAGTAAAAACAAAGTAAAGAGGGGTATCAGATACAGACTAAATTTATTCACTCATTTAGATTCCTAAACACAAAGAAAGTTTTCCTATAAGTTTTAATTCTAGAAAATTTAGAGTTTGTCATTTTATTTTCAGGAAGTCTAAAACCAGTTGTTTGACATCTTATTATTACGTTTATAATTCTTTTTTCAATATTTTATGAGATTGAACTCCACAATTGACAATTTCGTTGACGAAGATTAATAGAGATTGAAGAACATTTAACCACAAACCCAACGTCAAATCCTTTTGTGAGGAACCATTCATGTTATTTTTATGATTTTTAATGAACGCAAAAAGATTTTTCAGTAAGAAAATATAAAACAATTTTTTTTTGGGAGACTCAAGAATTCGTTTCACATTCAATCTTAGTCAAAAAATTTTATTAGAGAAGTAAAAATTCGTCAAAATCTAAATTTCTTTATCACCCTTTGGTCATATCAATCATACATGAGCTGTAGGTCAAAGAGTTCTAATTCTAGACTGAATCATGCCATGTAAACAGAGCCGATGAAGACAGAACCTATAAGGAAACCTTTTCCACATACCTAAGTAATGTATAAGATTACACAAAAGATATCTAATATTCTATTTCAGTTCGTACATACACGACTATAAAAAATTCAATTGGACAGAAATACGAATCTTTACAGAGAATAATTATCCGAAGGAAACACTGAGTCTACCATTTCTTAGACGGACGTTCGTCTTCTGAACACAAACTAGGGATCCAACCCTTCTAGGTGACCTCTTCTTTTACCTCTTCTTTTAGGTGAGGTCATAAGAACAGACCTCTTAAGGTTCCTGTCTCTTCGGACGTCCGATATCGGGTACCCCAGGGTTTCTTAGTCTGCACTTACTCGCTGAGAGTGAGTGAGTGAGTCACTTGGTTATGACTATACAATGATAATTGATTTCAGGTGTAACATAGGTCTAAAGGAATCCAAAACGGATTACAGGAAAAAGACAAGGTTCTGAGATAGGTCCTATGATGTAAAGTAAATCAACAGTACCGAGGATTTCGAGAAAGGTCGACATTGGCAAAGAGTTTGAAAGGGTCAAAAACTACTGAGAAGTCACTATTCTTAATGACCAGTCCACCAAAAGAGTTACTACCGTTCTCCCTGAACAGACTACAAATAGAATACTAATCTGTCTCGAATATCCAAACTCCCTTCTTCTCGTGCCTCCACGTCCCAGTTAGAGTTGTGTAGTGTAGTGTAGTCACCATATCCGGAAGTCGTCCTGAGTGGTTTCAGTTACAATAGGAACTAGTGGATCGACCTACAATCAATCTAAAGAGGTGACATTTCGCTGAGATTAATTGGAAATGAAGTGTAACTTCAAAAATCTTCCTTCAGTGATTTTAGACACGTCGGGTGTAACCCCCACATCTAAATCATAAAAAATTGAAATTTAAACTGAACCTAAAAAGGGTTATACTACGACATTGATTTATGTAACCTTTATCGACCAAAAGTTTCTGTCCGAATACTTATCCTGTCTCCACAAGAGGAATTGACTTCGTCTCGATGCCCACTATAAGGTTTACTGTTCTCCTGAGTGACCTGTTAAAGGTCAGAGTTACTAAAATAGACAAACAAATCCAAAGTCAAAGAGAAGTTTAAACGTCTCTGAGCTCTTAATTTAATTTTTTGTATCAAAAATTATACGTAGGTAATGGAGAATAAGACGAGAAGTTTGTAAATGGGTGTCACGTGTACTATTTTTAGTAGAAGGAATTTAAATTATGAGTAACGGAGACGTATAAAATCTCAATAATCATTTTCTTTGATCTTTGTCTTATTACTTTTTACAAATGGTCACCCAGGTTGGTCACTGTAGAAAGTAGTAGAAAGAGATAGTCATTCGAATAGGTCTCCGTTCCGTGGGTCGTTAGGGTCATTGAGACCCTTTTTATAAAGAATCCCAGTGTGGGTACGTCCGTGTGTGTGTATGTGAAATGAAGGAATTTGATTTAATTCAAATAATCCACAGGTAAATAATCCACAGGGGCGTGTATACACGACGCATGATTCAGTGAAGTCAGTACAGGCTGAGACACTGGGGTACCTGATGTCGGACGGTCCGAGGAGACAGGTACACTAAGAGGTCTGTTCTTATGACCTCACCTAACGGTAAACGAGGAGGTCCCATAGAAGGATTGGGTCCCTGACTTCGGTACAAAGATCAAAGAGAACGTAACAGTCCGTCCAAGAAATAGTGATCGTGGTGGACCCTTCAGGTACCAATTTAATTGTCTAAGAGATCTCTGGTAAGTTAAGGTGTATTGAGTACACCGTAAAAGTCAAGTCGGGTCAAGTCAAGTAAAGTCAGCGAGTCAGTACAGGTTGAGAAACGTTGGGGTACTTAACGTCGTGTGGTCCGGAGGGACAGGTAGTGGTTGAGGGCCTCAAGTGAGTCTGAGTGTAGGTAGCTCAGTCTACGGTAGGTCGGTAGAGTAGGAGCCAGCAGGGGAAGAGGGGGACGGGGGTTAGGGAGGGTCGTAGTCTCAGAAAAGGTTACTCAGTTGAGAAGCGTACTTCACAGGTTTCATGACCTCAAAGTCGAAGCCGTAGTAAGGAAGGTTTCTTTAGGGTCCCAACTAGAGGAAGTCTTACCTGACCAACCTAGAGGAACGTCAGGTTCCCTGAGAGTTCTCAGAAGAGGTTGTGGTGTCAAGTTTTCGTAGTTAACACCGTATAATGACGAGGAATAAAAGTGGGTATTAATGTGACATCATTCGGTACACATGAAGAACTATTTCTTTAAGTCGGAGTTAAAGTTTATCGTTAGTCATGAACCCACACCTTGTGTTACTATTTGTATAAGTATATACGATATAAAATTTAAGATGTATGACCAGAACACATAAATAACGAAGACAATTAATCTATTCTTTTGCCTTTTACACAAGAAACGGGGGTCCGCAAGTACACGCGCGGACGTCCCGAGGAGACAGGTACCTTAAAAGGTCCGTTCTTATAACCTCTCCCGTGGGTGTACGGGAGGAGGTCCCCTAGAAGGGGTGCGTCCCTGCCTTGGGCTCAGAGAAGACAAAGGATTTAACCGTACACCCACAAAATAGTGATCGCGGTTGACTCTTCGGGACCCTATTAAGATAAGAGACAACAAATTTTACAATTAAGTCTCACATTGTGTAACAGTTTCCGTATAATTTTATTATCGGTAGGAATTTCGAATGATACACGGTCCTTTATATGATTCTCGAAATGTACTTTACAGAGTAAGTCACGGGGGTTGTTAAAATACATCATGTGAGATGACCATTTCTTACATAAACTCCTTTAGTTTCAAATCTCTCATACAATCTAACTAATGTAATACCAAAATTACTTATCGGAGAGACATACGTACAGGAAACGGAACATTGAATATTGGGACATCAAGGGAGGGTGTGATGACGAGAACACTGAACCAAACCGGTCCCCAGTCACGTTCGTCTCTGATTTTTTTCTCGAACACACAAAGACATAATATACAGTGAAGAGACACAAGTGGTTCTCCTATTCGGGTCCAGTCGGACTCTTATACTAGGTAGATTAGATGACCCCTCTATTTTCTTTGTATACTCTACTGTACTCGTGCCGGTTCGGTAGGTGTAGGACTTGTTCCGTCGAGGGGTGACTGGACAGTCGACTGTCTAGTATTCGTACTAGGGCTCGGAATCACGGCCCCGGTCCTGGTCCCACTCCTCTCACTCCGTGAACGGAACTCACGTTTTATATTCGTCCGTGGTTTTTTGAGTCTTTATTTTTATGTATTATAAAATTAAGGTATTAAGTTCTTACTTTTTATTACTTTTTTAGATACTATCTGTTTTATAGTTTTAAAATTTATTTTTGTCCTGGTTATAATGACTGACTTAAAGATACTCAGGGTACCATAAAAGCCTCTTCCGTTACCGTGGGGTTAGGTCATGAGAACGGGCCTTTTAGGGTACGTGCCTCCTCGGACCACCCGACGTCAGGTACCCGAGCGATTCTCAGCCCGTGCTGACTCGCTGAAGTGAAAGTGAAAAGTGAAAGTACGTAACCTCTTCCTTTACCGTTGGGTGAGGTCATAACAACGGACCTCTTAGGGTCCCTACCTCCTCGGATCACCCGACGGTAGAGACCCCAGTGTGTCTCAGCCTGTACTGACTTCGCTGAATCGTCGTCGTCGTCGTCGTACTATAAAAGTTACCGATAGTCTTTCCTTCCTTATTATAAGATTTTTTATCAAATATCGTAACTAAGAAGACAACAGTACTTCCTTTTACTGTTCCTTTGTACTCTTTTGAACTTTAAGACTATCATTATAGTACAATAAACCGTTCCCATTTTCTATTTCTAAACACTCTGGTTTCAAGTCACCTTAATAAGTCTTCTTATCTACAATTCGTTTTAATATACAGAAAAGAACATAGACGTATCTAAATTAAATATTAAATGTAAAAGTCGCAAAAACTCAACTTAATCACTTAGTATTCCTTGCTTAAACGTTTGTGATTTAGATATATTTTACATGGACCTGTCTGTTACGTTTTATTACTGTGGGTCTCGAAAGTACTTAGTCTGAAGTTCGTAGACACAAAGAAAAACTTGGACTGTCTGTAGAAATTTTTTAAGTTAATTTACATGAAAAGTCAATTCAAAGGATAAAGGTCTGAGAGTACCCGTGGGTTCCCAAGTGTGTGATTAATTAGAGAATGCTCTACCTCCCAATAATGAGAACTTAGCAAACTTCTTATGTTATGCACCATGTATATGTGCCGTAGAAGTTGGTACTTGGAGGAGGGAAAGTGACGGCGATAACAAAAAAAAGAAAAAAACGTAAACATATGGAGATGAAACTTACTTATCATTTTGATATGATTGTATCATTTTGATTGCAAGTCTCCAATGACTCTAGGACTCCAATCCTGTGTAAAATCGTTTTTGTTTACGAACAGTTTAACTGTTGTTTGACCTACTTAAGTCAGGAGCCGGTCTCCTACCATAAAAGTGTAGTCATTTCCCGAAAAGGAAGTGAAGGGACCTTTTGGTACACCTGACCTTTTCCAATTTTCGGGGACGGGAAGAAAATTTTGTAAAAAAACTCACATTCTTTTATTTAATAGGGTGTATCTTGTATACACTGTAATTCTTCAGTTGAAGAAACCCGTTTAACGGAGGTTTTGTCGTAAAGAATATTTATATTAAAAAAAAAAAGGAATCGACATACGGTCAACTTTTTGGTCGTTAGTCCTTAAACCCATAGATGACTTCAGTCACTTCTTTCCTTCTAACCGATCCTGTCTCGATTCATTGTTCTACAGATCGTTAGGTGATGTTCTAGAGGTTCGGTAATAGTTAGGTAAGTGGGTGTGAACTCTTACGATAAACTGATCACTTCTTAGATGGATAAAAGTGAAAAGTCTCGAACGAAGAGACAGAATATGTTCTACATCGGTACCTTACTTTACGGGTTACATTTCTTAAAACGATGTGATAATTCAAATAGTTTTTTTCTTACAAGTAATGAAACGTAGGGACTATAATACCTCTTATTACTGAAATCATCATTTACAGAAAAGAGAGAGTTTATAAGTATTTAGTGTACCGGGAGATTTTATAGTGACTCCTAAGTATGACATACTTATATGCCATACTACACTCCAATGAAAACCTTTTAGTTCTATTAACGGTTTCAACCGTGACGAGGTTAAAGACAAAAGAGTTTGTAGTGGTTCTCGCTAGAGAATCAGAATTACTAGATCGTTCAATATGTATACGGACTTGGACGTCTGAACCTAAGTAAAATTTCTCACTCCATCAAAAATTAGGGAAGATACAGAAGTTTAGGAAATACAACGAAACTGAAAGGATCAAACTTGTTCGAAGTACAGTCTCCTCTACCTTTATTTTCAGGGACATAAAACAACAGATCATTATAGTCTCGTTGTTAAGGTTCGTCTCATGGATTTGAAAGAAAGAAGAAGATACAACTTTGTGTCTCTTTCTTTGAGGAGACGGACTGAACTTACAAAAGGAGTTTGTATCCGAATTAATTACGTTGAATTGTTTAGAAAGTCTCATAGATGTACGTACGAGTGAACGAGTCAGCACAGGTTGAGAAACGTTGGATACGTGACATCGGGCGGTCCGAGGAGACAGGTACTTTAAAGGGTCCGTAATTATGACCTCACCCAACGGTAAAGGAAGAGGTCCCCTAGAAGGACTGGGTCTCTGACTTGGGTGTAGGGGAAGTAACCGTCCACCTAAGAAATGGTGACTCGGTGGTTCCTTTGGGAGGTAAACACGTATGATAGATCATTCTACTTTTCGAAAAAGTAACAAAAGTGGACTACACCATCTTAAAATGTGTATAGAAACTGAAATGTAATAATTTTGTAGACAAAATACGTAAGATAATTGTGTAAAATTCAGAGATATCTGGATTGTAGTATAATTGAGATATTTCTCAGGTACTCTGAGAGAACTTTTAGTGACCTGTAGAGAAGATGGTGACTACAAATGGTACTCTTTATTTGTGGTGTGGATTCCAGGAGTTACAGTGAGGACTTACCGTCTCGAACTGTCCATTACCCTCCATCGGTTTGTGTTTCCATAGTTGATTACTCTCCTATGGTGCTCGTGTCCTTTCCATTTCCTCTGTTTTATGTCCCTGCGCCTGTGAATGAACTGATCCAACGACATAAGAACGAGTCTTATAAGAATATGACTTTATAGGTTTCACTCGACGGGAAATTGTAGAGTTTGCAAGTCAAAATCACAAAATACAAGGAAAAAAAGGAAGGGGGTGTGTATTGTCTAATGTCCTCAAAACTCAACTGCGACCTACATGGACGAAATTTACAAAAGAAGAATCAGAAGCACTCTATGAAGGAGAGAGGAGTCGTCTACCCGTAACACAATAGTACGTCGTCCGGTTCTTTTGATTACAGATAAGAAATTTCCGAAATCATAAAAAAGGACGCGAGAAAAGTATGTACGGAATAAAGAAAAGGTTTCAGTGTTTGAAGTTGATCCACCCCCTCTGTCTTTATTGTGTGTTCGAGGGTTTACGGTTTACGCAGACAAAGGATCAATCTTATTTCTTACTCTACGTGTATTATTTTACGACACGGCAAGTACAGACTTACTACTCGATGGTTTCTTCAAATACTTTCATACTCCACGAAATGTAGACAGGAGAATAACGACGATGAACTATAAGGAGTGTTCTGGATCTTGTTCCGGTCTGTATCTTCCATGTTCCTCAGGAGTTTTTGACGTTTTCACTACTGTGTTTCACAAGAAAACCATTCCTATAAATCGGGTATATTGAGTGAGATTAATTTCTTTATATTAAAGATTAATATCTTTATATTAATAAAGATCGACAGAAAAACAACAACTAAGTGCTTAAGAAAACTAAGTACCAAGTGATTTAGTAAAACTGAACTTTCTTAAGTAGAAAAGTCATATTTACGATAGTAGTATATTCATTTCTACACTCAAAGCGGACCTTTTAACTCTATTATTATGGAGAAGTCCAACAAAACTTACCACTTATTTTACCGTATAGTTATGAAACACCTACTGTGACGTGGACACTGTATCATCCCTACGTTCTTTATACACGGGGAGGGTGTTACTATCTTTTTCTACTAATGGTTATTGTCTGCACTTGAAGGTTTCGGTTAAGTTCAATTTAGATACACCGGTATTATTTTATCAAAATTTAATACTTACTCCGTTCAAATCAGTACTAGGTAGTATCATAATATAAATAATTTAAAAGGCTTTGATAAAAACTAAATTAGTTTTACACTTTCCAAGAATCATGTGCATAGTTGTCGTGTCGGGAATCTCAAGGTTCTTGAGAGTGTTCTAAGAAAGGTAGATGTTCAAACGGTGTAATAAACCTTTTGACTCATAGAAAATTCTTTTATAGACCCTTGACTAAACTTTAAGAAAGTAAAAAAAACAGGTGTGACCGAAGAAGGACCAGGGAGAGTAAGTGTGACTTAAGAAACGGAAGAGATCTCAAGAACTTAGAGGTACTTAGTGATTTCTCCAGACTCCTCTTATGTTCTGAGACCCTTTGTGTTGTCCCTTAAATTCAGATCTCAGTCTCTGTCACTACAAATTTGACTCTATACCTACCACCTTCAACCAGTTCATATGCCCCAACAGTTTATAGGATCCTTGGTCAACGTTTCCAAGATTCGGGGATGGACCCCTTTCCCTCTGGTGCCGTGATCACTTCGCTTCCTGTCAGACTACGCCGATTTCGACTCCCACTCTTCCTTCCGACCCATTGACGTGGTGATAGGTGATAAGACAAGAAAACGTTGGGAACATTTGTCACTTAAAGGACCGTTCATAGAGAATACGAAGAATGCACCAAAATTTGGTTATAGGGTGTGTGATTTTAAACAGTTAACTGTGTAACTGGTATATTCCCTTAGGTCGTATAACTCTTCAGAGTCTATTCAATCCCAGATACGTGTGTGGACGAGTGTATGTGTAAATAACCAATAGTTGTTTATGGTCCGTGTTAAATTCCGTTTATAATTAAATGAATTAGGAGAAATGATAATAGGAATAAAATGTCTCCTGTGATTTCGAGTTTCTTTAATTAATTGAAAGAGTTTGTATTTTAGATGGTTTATCATAAATTATGGATCTTTTGGTCCATCATTTTCGAAGCCCCGAACTCGTAAATTAGTGATACGATATTTTATAAAATACAAAAAAGATAATTATCAAAATTTTACACGAAACATTTCCAGTGGAAAGACTAAGGGTGATTTAAGAAGTGACGGAGGTGATGTGGTGCTGAACGTCAGGTCTGGAAAGCGGACTTAGACGAATCGTCGTCGTCTACTAGATCTAGAGTCTCAGTTTGAAATTTTCCTAGATTTAAACTTATACTTTGTCCGTGAATTTGAGTAGGACAGGTACGGAGTCTGACTTGGGTATGAAGGGAGGGTCTTACAGAAAAAGTAAATAAGTTGTGTGGGGTGATAAATAGATCCATGAATCCTGTCTTTGAAAAACGGGGGAGTTAGTGGTATAGTTACATCCGTGGTACTGGGGAGCGGGAGGGTGGAATCCCAAAACGATTGACCTGGTGAAGGGTAGAAAGGGAGACAATAATAGAGATAAGTCGGAGGAGGAGTGAGTAGATTAACCAGGGAAACGTAGACTAAAGGGAATGTTGTGTAAGAGTGTCACACCGGTCTTACAAGAAAGATTTAGGACTACTGATAGTGAGAGGACGGGTTCATGGAAATTGTCGGAAGTGACAGTGTTCCTGATCCATAATTAGACAATCCTTCTGACTGAAATTCAAGGAACAGATCGGAAAAAAAGAACGTTTAAGATAGTGTACGGTGTATAAACGAAACAAAAATTTCTATGAAAGTCAAAAAGTTTCTCTAGCATTTCTAAAGTTTCTTTGGAGAGTGAACATCGGACACGAGTAGGATGAGAAATACGGATCTTACAGGTAAGAAATGAAGAGAACCGATTGAGGACGACCAAGTACCCTTTTGTTGATTATCCGACCTACTATGAACTCTCACAGACCTACTGTAGGGTTGATGGTCATGACTAGGGTGTACGATATTTGTACAGTTTACCAGTGTAGTGAGTTTTGTCTCACGTAAAGTAATTATAAATGTAGAAATTCCATACGGTGTCATAGATCATGGTTTTACCCATTTTACAAACAACTTTTTTCATTAAAGAAAAATCATCTTAGAGTTCACGAATTTTTACTGTGGAAAGGTAAAACGGACGGAAAAGGGAAAATATGGAGAGACGTAAAATAGAGGGTCCAGACACATGTATTAATCGATGTTTCGGACTGAAATATACTTGTGAATGGGATTTAATACCTTAATATTCTTACTCTTAATATTTAACAAATCCTGGGTATAAAAATTTCTTTCTCGAGTTGAAAAGAGGTACGTCACTGAATCGAAACCTTACATTTTGTTAAAGTCTTAAGGAAAGTCGACCGTGTAAATAAAAGGCATTCTCTCGTTACAACTCTACACACGTACCAACAAAGTAAAGAAATACAATAAAAGAGTTAGGGAAGAAAGGTTGAGTTAGTAATCGTATGTAATCGGATGTCTCCTACGACCCTGAGAACTCAAGGGACTCCTTCCTGTCCGAGTTCTACGAGTGGTGTCCGATGATTATGTAGGAAAACGTACTAAATAATCTCCATAAAGGAAGGAAGAAGAGAACGGACCACCGTCTCTTGAAGGACACACGTAATTCTGTCCGAGAGTCCGATACATCCCTCTTTTTAAAATACCTTACTGAAACCCACTACGTCGACGTCTTAGTTAATCTGACTTATCTCGGGAACCAACGGTTAAAATCATTATGGTCTTTTTACTTTTACGACTTCGACCATCAGTGGGTCTACAAAGTCGGGACGACTGAACACGTAGTCACAAGTAGGAAGGACAAGACAGAAACCGAGAACCCGTACGGAGTACTATTTTTTTTCAGGACGAGAATGAGAGTGTACTTCAGGTTAATGACCTGTCCGAGTTTTATCATGTCATTCTCAGTATAGGTAACAAGGTAAAAGTACCGCGTCTCAGAGTCGGTGGGGTGTTCGCTTAGTAGTCCTCCCAGGTATGTTTTGGTTTTTTCATTCCTTCTTTTTGTTGAAGTTTCTTTATGACCCCTTGATTATCGTCATAATTGAGTTGACAGTTTTACTTTTTAAACTTTATTTTAAACTTCGAATAAAAATAATCTTTCGTTTGAAAGATGATAGTGGAAATAGTTTATATAAGAACTCTATATATAGACATAGTGGAAATAGTTTACACATACGACGACGATGGACGATTCAACGAAGTCAACACAGGTTGAGACACGCTGGGGTATCTACCTTCGGGTGGTCCGAGGGGGCAAGGGCCGTAAGAGGTCCGTTCTTGTGACCTCACCCAACGGTAAAGGAAGAGGTCACGTACTTTCACTTTTCACTTTTCACTTTCACTTCAGCGAGTCATCACAGGCTGAGAATCACTGGGGTACCTGACGTCGGATGGTCCGAGGAGGCAGGTACCCTAAAAGGTCCGTTCTCATGACCTCACCCCACGGTTATATATTGTATGTATGTATCATTAGATATGTATATATAATGATGTACATATACACACACACGCATATATACATATATGTATATATATATATACCAATAGTATGAAAAGTGGGAAACTTACGACCGAACATATATATCAAGGTTTCAGGATGAAATATAAAAACTACTTACTACCTGTGTCGGAAGATCCTGTTCCGAAAGTGTAAATAAAAAGTCTTGACCGTCAAGAAATAGGAGAACAAAGATGTTTACAGTTTCATTAAGTCTATTCTTTCTTTTCAGAAAATAAGATCTGTGTTTGAAAACACTTACGGACATTTGGGCTTTTACTGGACTCAGTTTTGATTTACTTGTATAGAAAGAATCGAAACAGTCGACTCTCTCGATCTTCCTTACGATTAGGTCACCCTTACCCAACGGGTCTATAGTTAAAGATCCTGGTAAGAGGTTATTTTCTTTGGTCTCACGGAACTCTTTGTTGAGTGTAATCCTGTTCTTGTCTTTTGTGTGTCTTATTATATTTTGTATTACGGTGTTTCGTCACAATTTTTGTTTTGTTTTGTTTTGGACTACACACATAGTTTTCCCGTTTCTTTGGTTGACTTTATCGAGGGCTGTTGGTTAATCTTATTAGACCCCTTTTTTTTTTTTTCGCAACCTAATATCGGGTTTCATATTTTATTTGTCGGTACTCAGGTATGACTATGTTTACTGGCATAGTTCATTACTTTACCCCCTCTTGTCCTTCAGGAGGACACGTCTTCCTAATACTACGAAGTGCACTTATGAATTGGGAGTTCCTCCATTGCACATCTGTTGACCGTAAGGGGACCCCACTAGATGGTGTCGTGATACTGGGATTGACCCCAACTCCGGAACCGTTCCGGACCTCGTAGTCAGAGATGGGGAATTCACCCCCAACATATACCACTGAAGAAAGGTGTCTCCTGTCATACTACATCCTCAACCCCACACACACCCCCCCATGAACTGTCGTCTCTTAGAACCGTTTGTGATGGGGTCGGTCCACTAGTTCCCATTGTCGAGGTCGTTCAGAACAACCGTCAGACATGGTGACTACAACTCTCCCATTGTCCGACCTTCCGATCCCCGGGAGTTTACCTTCTTCATCCGACGTTACAGTCTGTAAAAAAGAGAGAATTCTCCGTTCTCCTTTGTTTGATGTTCCCAGTCTAAAAAAGGAAAGAGATATATTTTAATTTTCCTCCAAAGAAAATTTTAAGACACAACGGACCCGTTATGGACCAAGGTGGACTTGAAAAGAGTTTGAAACTCGATTGGTTACGTAAAAAGAATACCTTTACAAAAAGAATTCGATACAATTACTTGATACATAAATGGGATCTGCGAAAGAACTTCAGACAGACCAAGACGGATTCTGAGAAAGTAAGGTTAGGGTTTCTTTCCATTACGGTTTCTTACGAGTTCGATGGCGTGTCAACGTGAGTAGAGTGTACGATCATTTCATTACGAGTTTTAAGAGGTTCGGGCCGAAGTCGTTATACACTTGGCACTTGGAGGACTACAAGTTCGACCAAAGTCTTTTCCGTCTCCTTGGTCTCTAGTTTAACGGTTGTAGGAGACCTAGTGACTTTTTCGTTCTCTCAAGGTCTTTTTGTAGACAAAGACAAAATAACTGATACGGTTTTGGAAACTGACACACCGAGTGTTATTTGACACCTTTTAAAACTTTCTCAACCCTTATGGTCTGGTGGAGTGGACGGAGAACTCTTTAGACATACGTCCAGTCCTTCGTT
Organism: Capra ibex; assembly: GCA_006410555.1. Taxonomy (NCBI): domain Eukaryota; kingdom Metazoa; phylum Chordata; class Mammalia; order Artiodactyla; family Bovidae; genus Capra; species Capra ibex. The sequence continues at coordinate 1,800,749 of SJYO01016727.1, forward strand.
GTCAATCTTGACCTGTACCTTGTTGTCTGACCAAGGTTTATCCTTTTCCTCATGTAGTTCCGACATATAATACTGGGACGAATAAATTGAATATACGTCTCATGTAGTACTCTTTACGACCTGACCTTCTTTGTGTCCGACCTTAGTTCTAACGACCCTCTTTATAGTTA